>CM031575.1:4703195-5168611 GCA_018467065.1 Ephestia elutella
AATCCTACATATTATGGTTGAGCTTTGCGATGGCTGACCCTCGCGTCAACTCGTGAACGGGTGTTGCCAGGGGGATCCTGCTTCGATCCTGATTCGAACTGTATTTTTATTTTTTGTTTTTAACCAATTTATTGTGGTTACTTGATCACAAACATAACATGTTTTATTATATTATTTTATTTATTTTCTTATATTTTATTTTTGACTATACACAATCTAGTGTATGTATAAAGTTAATAAATAGCCCCTCTGGCATATTAGGCGACCAAGACTGTTTCATGAGTTTCTTTCGGCATTTCTTCTCAACAGTGGTCGTTCCGAAATGCTAGTAGTTTGTAGCTTTGAGACATAATATATTATGATTAAATAATTAGTTATCGACGTGAAAAAGAGCCTTCTTTGAAGGCCAAGTTTCAATAAAAAAAATTGACTTTGACTTTGACCAAAATTGGAAAAAGAAGGATTGCGAAAGATCGCGAAGCTTGGCGTGCATTGGAGCCGTAGGTGAGGGCTACAAGAAAGCAGAGGCTGTAATTTTCAAAGCGCACGTATGTCATACGACGTTTTATAACATATTTGCGAGGAAATAAATAAAACTCGGAAAACGAAAACATCAGCGAAAAGAAAAAGCGCGCGGAATAATTTTACTTGAACACAAATTAGCGATGCGCGCGCATCAGCGCTTTTGTTAGGCAAAGGCACAAAAACAGCCAGTATCCTAGTTAGTATCCTAAAAGTAGTTGTTAGCCGGAACCGCCGACTAGTTTCGACTTCGGTATGAAGTCGAAACTAGTCGGCGGTTCCGGCTAACAACACGCGTGACGTATCCTAACTAATATTATAAATGCGAAAGTGAGTTTGTTTGTTTGTTACCTCTTCACGCTTTATCTACTGAACCAATCTTCCTGAAATTTCGCATACACATAGTTGGAAGGACGGAGAAGGACATAGTGTACCTTTCATCCCGGGAAAAGGCACTGATCCCGTGGAAAATTCACGCGAGCGAAAGCTATATAGTTAATAATCATCATGACTATTTTTCACGTTAATTTTAATCAAATAATATAAAACTCACACACATAAATTTCGAACAGGTATATAATGTAATGTTACCAGTGTGTGTCCGCATGTGTAGCCGCAGGTTGGAGTTCTGTATGAAGGTCTTGCCGCACGCCGCACACACGTACGGCTTCTCGCCTGTGTGCGTGCGGTGGTGCGTGTTGCGCGTCGACTCGTGGCGGAATCTATAACATTTGTTTCAGTTTAAATTATGATGAAATATGAGCGAATACTACTTATATTTCAAATGCGAAAGTTTGTGACGATGTTTGTTACTCAATCACGCAAAATCTACTGGACGGATTTCGATGAAATTTTGTATAGAGGTAGAAAAATACTGGGAATAGCGCATAGGGTACTTTTTTATCTTTTTTATTTCAGGCTAAAGTGGATTCTCCTGATCTGCTTTCAAAAATTAGTATTCGAGTCCCAAATAGAATTTTACGGCAAACTATAACTCTTTTCTTACCGACCTTTGCCACTAAATATAGGAAAAACTGTTTCTTTTTTCGAGCTTCCGATGCTATTAATAAACTGATTGGTAATTCTGAACTGGATCTGTTTTGCTCCAGTAGTATTAAATTTAAAAACTATTTAGGCAAATTGTGGTTTGACCAGGTTCACATTTGATTAGATGCCTTTAAGTATGTAACATATTTTAATTAGTATTGACTTTAATTTTTGAACAAGCATGCATTTAATAGTAATATGCGAAAACTTAATAACTGTGTTTAAGTTGTTTAAATTTTTTAGTAATTAAGTTATATACTACTGTAAGTTTTCCAATTAAAATAAAATAAAATAAAATAAATAAATAAATAAAATTCCCACGGAAACGAAACCCCGGGGCGCGGCTAGTAACTTGACTTAACATATAAAGTATTTGAATTATAATATTTTGATACAGTCAGATACAGAGAAACCTGACCCCCCTGAGATAGGATTCGGTGAGATAGGGGTTTAGGTTTCTCTGCATATCTGACTGTACTATGGTACATAACAATAGGATCGAATGTCGAATGCAACACCAAAACCAGCCAGTCATTTTATGTCAATCTAAATGAACGTTACGACACAAATACTAAGGTTGATAATTTGTATGACAGCGTCTCACGGTACAGGCACGCATACGGTTTCTTCGTGGTGCACAGCAAAATGGAACGCGAGCATGGTGTCGAACCTTTATGCCGCACTCCACGCACTTTAATATGAACCTGACAATTAAAGTAATAAAGTTGAAAATCGTACAAACCGCCTCTCACAGTACTGGCACGCATAAGGTTTCTTCGTAGAGTGCACAGCGCGATGGGAAGCAAGTGACCAGGTTGTAGCGAACCGTTTGCTGCACTCCACGCACTTTAATATAAACTTTACAACTAAAGTAATAAGGTTGAAATCGTACAAACCGCCTCTTACAGTACTGGCACGCATAAGGCTTCTTCGTAGAGTGCACAGCGCGATGGGAAGCAAGTAACCGCGTCGTGGCGAATTATTTGCCGCACTCTCAATGAACCTTATTAGCAAAGTAATAAAGTTGAAAATCGTACGAACCGCCCCTCACAATACTGGCAGGCATAAGGTTTCTTCGTAGAATGCACAGCGTGATGGGAAGCAAGTAACCGGGTTGTTGCGAACCGTTTGCTGCAATCCACGCATTTTAATATAAACCTTACAACTAAATTTATAAGGTTGAAAATCGTACGAACCGCCTCTCAGAATACTGGCACGCATAAGGCTTCTTCGTAGAATGCACAGCGTGATGGGAAGCAAGTAACCGGGTTGTTGCGAACCGTTTGCTGCACTCCACGCATTTTAATATAAACCTTACAACTAAATTTATAAGGTTGAAAATCGTACGAACCGCCTCTCACAATACTGGCACGCATAAGGCTTCTTCGTAGAATGCACAGCGTGATGGGAAGCAAGTAACCGGGTTGTTGCGAACCGTTTGCTGCACTCCACGCATTTTAATATAAACCTTACAACTAAATTTATAAGGTTGAAAATCGTACGAACCGCCTCTCACAATACTGGCACGCATAAGGTTTCTTCGTAGAGTGCACAGCGTGATGGGAAGCAAGTAAACCGGGTTGTTGCGAACTGTTTGCTGCACTCCACGCACTCTAATATGAACCTTACGATTAAAGTAATAAAGTAGAAAATCGTACGAACCGCCTCTCACAATACTGGCACTCATAAGGTTTCTTCGTAGAGTGCACAGCGCAATGAGAAGCAAGTAACCGCGTTGTGGCGAACCGTTTGCTGCACTCCACGCACTCTAATATGAACCTTACGATTAAAGTAATAAAGTAGAAAATCGTACGAACCGCCTCTCACAATACTAGCACGCATAAGGTTTCTTCGTAGAGTGCACAGCGCGTTGGGAAGCAAGTAACCGCGTTGTGGCGAACTGTTTACCGTACTCCACTCTAATATGAACCTTAAGTTTACAGTAATAAAGTTGAAAATCGTACGAACCGCCTCTCACAATACTGGCACGCATAAGGTTTCTTCGTAGAGTGTATAGCGCGATGGGAAGCAAGTAACCGCGTTGTGGCGAACTGTTTATCGCACTCAGGACATGGCCAGGGCTTCTCACCACTGTGCGAAGATATGTGCGCAGATAGCAGGCTGCTTTCGCTGTAACTGTAAGCACATTCGAAACATTTGTTTGTAATATATTTATTGTACACGGTTACAAAAACAAATACATAAAAAAAACATTTAAAGAAATATATGCACAATGGCGGACTTATCCTAGGAAGGAATCTTGACTGAAAGTTATACTTTTTAAAATCAATTATTCAAAGGTTTAAATTGATACACATTTTTAATTAAAACTTTATTTTTTATGGCTTTTCAATAGTAATTTTGAATCAATTGCTTTTCAGTGTCAATCGCGCCGACTTTTGAGTCAAAATATATAAATGATGCAGCATAAGTTCTAGCCGTAAATGAGATATATGTATACTTAAATTACTTAGGCGACCTCCGTGGCCTAACGGTTATCACGCCAGACTGCCACACCGGAGGTCCCGGGTTCGATTCCCGGTCAGGTCAAAATGGAAAATGATCTTTTTCAGATTGGCCTGGGTCTTGGATGTTTATCTATATATGTATTTGTCATAAAATATAGTATCGTTGAGTTAGTATCCCATAACACAAGTCGCGAACTTACTTTGGGGCTAACTCAATCTGTGTGATTTGTCCGTATATATTTATTTATTTTATTTTTAAATACTCGGAGAAGAAGAGAGAAAGAGAAATAGAAGGAGAGTGAGAGAAAATAGAAGAGAGAGCGTGAGAGAAATATAAATAGTAGAAGAGAGAGAAAGCAACTGACCGTTTATTGCAGATATGGCAGACGTGTTTCTTCTCGCGCTGCTCGCCGGTGTGAACACGCGCGTGTCGTCGCAACGCGTACAACTCTACGAACGCTTTGCCGCACTCCTGACACGAAAACCGCTTCGAATCCATGTGGCGGTAAATGTGGCGGCGCAGCATCGATCTTGCTGTAAAATTTAATTGAGTAATGTAAACATTTTTTTCCTGATAAAATGTTTTTTTTATTTTTTTTTACATATTTTTTTTATCAATCAAAAGATAAAAACTATTAGCTATTATTATATTATTAGCTAGATTCGACGTTGAAACACAGCAATAGCATAGAAAAAATTATAGAAACTCCATCATAATCAATCAATATATAATAATTCTTCCGTTACCGAGTGACTGACAGACAACGCACAGACAAAACTACTGGGCGTCGGAAGCTGAAATTTGTCATGTAGGTTCCTTAGGGAGTGTAGGGAAGCACTAAGAAAGGATTTCCCGAAATTCGTACGGGAACGAAGGCCAGGGTCCACGCTATAATAATTTTAGTGCGTGTGAACATTTCTGAAAATTCGTAACACTTTCAGATTGAATAATTTTGCCCATGTTAATATGCGGTGAATGCTGTTACACGCTTGAATCAAACTAAAATTTTGATTTAAATTTGATTTACTTTATCGTACCCTTAAACTCCTTGGAACACTGGTTACATTTCCACGTAGGGTGTGTCCTATCGTGTAACGCGCTGTGCACAGTGAGGTCGTGTTCAGAATTGAACACTTCCCCACAGTGCTCGCACGGATGCCAATTCGCTTCGGTATGAAGTTTGCTGATGTGGGCTCCCAGAGCCTTTTGGCTCTTAAATGCCTGCCAAGTAGAAAAAGGTTTTTTTTATTATTATTTTATAAAGGAAAAACAAACAGTTACATAATGTATGATAACAAATTATAGTGGTTATAAAGTAATGGTTCTAATTACGTAACCCACTACGTTATTCACAGGTTAATTTAAAAAAAGTTTTCCAAATTATTGCCACTAGAGGATGTACAACAAAGACAAAATGCACAAGAAGGTAGTAGAATAAAATTAAAATTAAAACTTAACCAAAACATAAAATAAAAAACTAGGAAGAAGGTAAAGTTACCAAAAATATATAATTTTTGGTATTTTTTAGTTTAATCCTAACTAATATTATAAATGCGAAAGTGAGTTTGTTTGTTTGGTGGTTTGTTTGTTTGTTACCTCTTCACGCTTCATCTACTGAACCAATCTTCCTGAAATTTTGCATACACATAGTTAGAAGTACGGAGAAGGACATAGGGTACCTTTCATCCCGGGAAAAAGCACTGTTCCCGTGGGAAATTCACGCGGGCGAAGCCGCGGGCGAAAGCTAGTAAATAAATAAAACTGTATGAGAGGGGAAACTGTAAATTTCTTATAAGTATATTAAAAAAGTAGAACAAAAAAAGTAGAACACAGAAATTAGAAAACTAAAACTAAAATATCATTATTATCATTGGGAACTAATTAAACTTTGTTATCTAAATTAACGCGTGCTTCTATCAGTGTACTATAAATCCTGTTTATTTGAATATAATTATGTAATTCCCCTCAGTACAAATAAATAGGATTTGTAGTTTAAATAAACAATAAGGTTTGGGTTTGTCCTTGAATTCTGGGAACAAATAATGGGAATAAATTTGATACAGTGAGTCAATATGTATTATTAAGAGTCAGTGATAGGAATATCTTTGGTTTTACCCTGGCACGCCGATTAACTATAAGAGTTAATTTAAACCTTTATGAATACTGTACAAAATAACTATATTTCTAACATATACAACTTTATAATAGGTACCGTTAATATTATTTTGATAAATGATCTTAAAGATTTAGACTTCGTCTAATTTGTAATGTCGCGCCCCTACCGCATTTACGCACACACATGTACAAATAAATATGTACATGTACTTTAATAAAATTTAAATACATGAGTACAGTGCGACAAGGCTTATAATGAACGTGGCGAAAAAAGGAACTAACGCCGCCATCTTGATGAACATCATTTTTAACAACTTTGGCAAGTGTTCGATGTGTGGTGTCTCCAAAAGTGGTGATTACCATGACGACATGAACCATGTCAATTTCATGTCTTTTTTTCTTTAACCATGTATCTAACCTAGAACTTGATTTTTATCATAGATTTTCATTCTTATTATTCAGTCATGATTGTATGTTTAATTATAATAAGATACGCGAAAAAAACAAATTTTTATTTCTTTTTTTACACTGCTATTTAAAGGGATTTTATTTCAATGGCAACACTAGTCACCGCAGCGCCGCTGACATATTCCTTTAGAGCCTTGTCACACTGTTCATAACATAAGCAATCAAATTAAAAAAATTACCTTAGGACAGTGCGCACAAGCATAGACATTTGCTAAACAAGACTTCTTGTGTTGCCTTACTTTTTTTTCTGTGTATAGTGTTTCTGTATCACTTAGTTCGTCAGCTTCAAGATATTGTACATCTGAAACAATGATTTCTGATTAACCTATTGTATCCCCAAAGTGTTGGTGTTGGTTGTCCCGGTATGAGTGGACTGATCACCCGTCTGGTGCTTGCGCTGGCGTTTCCAATAAGTAGTTGTAAATCCCCCAAGTGTTGCATAGAGATCACAACCCTCAATAGTGAGGAATATGACACAAGGAGGAGAAATATGACGCAATTATAACGAAATCAGAAGTGGGATAAAATTTTATTGAATAGAAAAAATGGTGTATATTTTATTTATTATTTACTATTACTAGCATAGGTGGGCCCGGGATTTTATTTCAGTGGGAATTCGTGAAATCGTCTCTTAGTGTTCCCTACACTCCCTAAGGATGCATACCAAATTTCAGCTTCCTACACCCAGCAGTTATGGCTGTGGGTTGTCTGACAGTCACTTGGTCAGTAGATACTTTCAAGAATTTGTTTATTGTATAATTAATTATGGCTTGTGTTTAAACGCCTACCAAAAATGTATCAATTTTACTACTAATAAAATTCGAAACGCTCACCAAAACGGATAAATTATCACCAAATGGTGTTTCCTAAAATATTATAAAAAGGATATCATTTTTATTTTTATTCAATGCCTTAAAAATATATGAATACCTTTTAATTGCATTTCTAAACAAATATGTCATATTGTCACCAAATAGATAATACCAATATTTTTTGTCTTGAGTTTCAATTTGGTAATTTTTGCTGATGTAAAAAAGCTAACGATCGATCGAATATTTTTTTAATAGCAAATTTTGTAAATTTATTGTTAAATGAAATTAGTTAAAATATGATAACATAACAAATATGCAGGGTGTGTGGTAGTTTGATACATAGCCTTAAAGCGAAGCTTAGTATAGTCATTTAAGAGGAAATTTTCTTAAGCAAAGAGTTATCGATTTTTTTTAGGATTCTTTCAATTTTTTTTACAAAAAACCCACAATTTTACACTTAATTGCTAGCAGTAGCGAAATTAATGCAATTTTTTTTTTATTTCTATTTTATTAGAGCAATGTATGAACATTCTAAAAAAAAATGTTTTGTGCATCTGTGTCATCAGCATTTATTTTTAAATTACCAAATAATTAATTTTAATTACGGAATCCATTCTTACAGAGATTATAAAAAAATTACGGAAGGAGCTTTTGTTAAAAACCTTTTTAAAAACATCCTTGGTTATTGGGCTTTCTTAAGAGGTATTACTTACGTGAATACCTTGCAGAGAGAAGGGAGAAAATCTAATAAGGGAGAATTTTTTTTTCTGAGACATTAAACTACATTTTTTGTTAAAAAATTTACTTTTTACATAGGGAACGAGTCTAAAATCTAAGAATTGCTCTACACGTGCAACAGAAAGTATATATATGTGTATACAAAGTGCTACTTAGGTAAATTACTCCAGACTTTTAGGGCACTTCTACGTACAATGGCAACATTTTCAAATCGAGAATCCACAGACCTTTTTCTATGATCTTGACATTTCCAGGAACAACTGATATTTCCCGACTTTGACAATCCACGACTTTAAAGTTTTAGGACTTTGTGATTTCTTGATAGCTAACTCACAAAATAAGTTACCTATAAAACAAAAAAAGTCGGGAAATGTCAGTCGTAAAAAATATCGGTGAAATAGCAAAACACTATTGAGTCAACAGAGCTTTTTTTGATTTAGTTGGCCGCCCTCCTCTTTATTTTCTCGCCAATAGGGATATTACTGGTTCATGAGGTGGTTCCACAATCTTCAGCCTGGTTGCTAAACCCAGTAAATGTTTACAGGTATACTATTTATCTATAAACTATCTACTAGTAAAACTTGTGATCTATAAACAGTTTGGTGAGATACTAGAAAAATCTGTACAGACGATTTGTAAATTTACAACTCTTAACTTTATCTATTCATGTTTTTTTAACTCATTCTTATGAGAAGGTATAAGGTTGTGCCCACTTTTACTAAATTGTGTCTATAAGCGTTCTTGAAAATTACTTAGGAGATATTTTACTCTTAAGGTAGACAATAAAATAAAATTCTAAATATCGAATAGTCCATTTTAGACGCGATTGTGTTACTTGGGCAGGGACGACTGAGAGAGGAGCGCGGGGTTGCGACCGGCCGGTCTGTGCGTCGCTTGCCGGTGGCGGCTGTGCGGTTTGCGAGGTGAAGGAATAAAGGAAAGCACTTGTAATATTAGTCTTACACTAAAGTAATCTGGGTTCAGTTTATTACTTTTGAATGACAGTCAATCGAATTTGTAGTATGGTTTTAGGTATTAATATTAAAATTTATGTATGACATTATTTGGTGATCATTTATCCATTTTAGGAAGCAAAAATAATATTTGAACAATGCATGCAATTATTATGATGTCTGTTTCTTTATTTTAGACCATAATGTAGTATATTTTAGGATCCTCTTTATAAAGGTATTTTATTTTTTTTGGAGTCATTTAATTTATTTGGTACTTAGGCTTAGGGTTTAAAAAATATTTCTGGTGAGCGTTTAAATTATACCCGTTAATTAATCACCTTCATGAACTTCATCCTCTTCTTGTGTCAATGCAGAGTTGTCAATGTTGTGTCTGCAATTATTTGTTGTATATTCACTGCAAAAGTTATTATCATTAACTTCATTTTTATTTACAAAGAAAATTTATAAAAATTAAAAATTAATTTATAAAAATATTAGAAAAGTTATATTTAATGCTTACCTTTGTTCATTGTTTTCTATTAAATAAATGGTGGTTTTATCTGTACACTTTTCCAGTTCATCTAAAAAAGACATACATCAATATTCAATTTATATTTAAGGAAATTGCTATTCCATGGAAATTACAATTTAGTTACAGATTACCACAATTCATATATCTTTATAATTATAATATCTGGTTTGTACAAAGTTTTTACAATTCAACAGGTGGAGTGTAGTCTCAAAGTATGGCAATTATTATAATAAGATTATTTTGTGATGGAATTGTACAAACCTGATATCTCCTCATTATGCAGCGTGAATTCTTCTTTGGGAGCACTGAAATAATAGAAATAAATTTGTTACTATTTACTAGTACAGAGTTTCAATTGAAAAATTAGTTTCGAAGCATTTTGTTTAGGTTGTTTTTTACTTTCAATAAAAAAATAATCAGAAATTTAACTTGAAAGTAAATAACAACTTACACCAAGTACATTTACTTTAATTTTGAATTAGAAACATGTTAAGCTATAAAAAGAACAAGTACCTTTCTACAGCTGAGAACTCTCCTTGCAATAAAGATTTCAAAGTAAATTCTGATTTATCACATTTCTTTTTGAATTCGTAACAGCTAATTACTTGAGCCTTACATATTTCACATATCTTAGAAGGCAGCCCATCATCCACCTGTGCCTGAAAACAAAGAAGAAACCTTTTGCTATGAAAAACAAATCAAGGACCTTGATGTTTTTTATCGACACTATGATAAACTATACATTCAAGTCTGTACCTGGAGGGTATTTTAGATTAATAAATTACTTGAATACAAACCCGAACTGACGAGAATGCTGATAACATCTCATGTAATGCTGGATTTGAAGAAGAATACAAACAACTCATGTTTTGTTGCACTAACAGACAAATGCGACACAAATTCTGGATACAACTACCTTCAGAACCAAGATAATGTAATAAATCAAAAGGAATCTCTATTTCTACCGTCATATCACTTTCTTCCTTGGGTACAATAAGAGAATTACTCAAATCCATCACAACCTATCATATTCATAACAATTTTATTACTAACAGAAATGTTTTGGCCAAGCGCAATAAAACTAGGCAGGCGCGCATTATTGGCTAGAAAACTTGATACCTATATGATTTTCTATTATAATAATTTCTTTCCTATCAATTCATTTTCTTATAAATAAATAAACACTGCTAAGCTAACACAGTGTTAATTTGTCATCATGACAGTGATTTTATTTATTCTCCCTCCGTGATCGTGACGTTGACATTGGCAGCATGTTTTTTTATTACTAAAATGATAAATCCTGCTACAGTCCTGCAGCCAAGGGAATCGAGCCAGTCAAGCGAGCTAGATTCGATACTTAAATAGGTACAACGTAGTGATTTTGCTCTAGAGGTGTTATATTAGTGTCTAATATCAGTATTCATGTTATCGAATATAACGTATAGTCGGTATTACGTTCCGTTAACGGTTACCCAGGAACCGTCAAGAACCGTCAGCGTATATGTAGCGCATTGCTGGCACGGATCGCTTTAACAGGCTTGGTTGAGAACTTCTGAATACGATACGAGTTCGCC
The DNA here is from genome assembly GCA_018467065.1 of Ephestia elutella. Taxonomy (NCBI): domain Eukaryota; kingdom Metazoa; phylum Arthropoda; class Insecta; order Lepidoptera; family Pyralidae; genus Ephestia; species Ephestia elutella. The sequence goes on from CM031575.1 coordinate 4,714,426, forward strand.
GCGTTCCTGTTAGGCCGGACAACCGACTAATATATTTTATGCGAGTGATATGTACGTAGGTACCACCTAGCCAACCGAATGGACTAGATCGAATGGACTGATTGGGCTGGACTGAATGGGCTGAATGCACTGGACTGAATCGTGAGCCACAAAAAGATGATTAGGTAGGTAGGTAGGTACCTACCTAGGTATATGGATCGCAACCGAATAGACCGATTGGGCTGGACTGAATGGGCCGAATGCACTGGACTGAATCGTGGGCTACAAAAGACGATTAGATCGCAATTCACGAAAGTAGTATATTTCAATTCAAAAAAAGAGTACCAGATCACAATCCACAAAAATAGGAACAGATCCCACTTCATATTTCGGAGATGACACCGTAAAGTGCGTTTCAAATAACAAATATTCAGTGATATCGGTATCGTTCTGTATCATAGTAACTCTTATAACTAGGAACGGCTAGAGGTAACCGTTTGTGGTGCCTGATATATAACTGTTACCGGATAACCGATTACAAAGACAGCTAAGAACCTAATATATTCGTATTATGATATTATCGCTAATATCATGTTCTCGATAACGGTTACGATATATCCATAACACCTCTATTTTGCTCTCTCTGGTTGGTGGGTGGGTACATACATTGGTGCTGATTGGTGCCCTTTTCTTAAGAATTTCATTCCTGATAATTTTCAGACAAAAATATTTTAATACATGCTGTTGCCCGCGGTTCCATTCGCGGCAAAAAGTCTTATGTTTTTGATAAAAACTTTGAAACTCCGTGAATTTGTGACAGACAGACTTTCGCAAAAAATTGGGAGAAACGTTCACGAAAATTTCTGGAAAGTTTCGGAAATTTTTCATGAAAGAAATTTTCGGAAACCCAGAAATTCTCGGGGCACATCGCTACAGCAGTGGGGACCTTTAAATGGCTGATGATGATATACCTATAGGAGATAGTAGGGTAATAATAATATTATCAACATCATTTTAGCCGCAGGAAGTCCACTTCTGGACATAAGCCTCTCCCATGTATTTCCAATATGACCAGTTGGAAACGGTCTGCATCTCCTTGCGACCTTTTGCAGGTAATTCTTAATTCAGAAACAGAGAGTAGGTATATGCAAAGTTTTAGCATTTTAGTATCTATTTAACCCCCATCAAAAGCTTCGTATCTGTAAATCTGTATCATCTGTATGTCTGTCGGAGTCATAGTAGCTCCCAAACAGATTACTTAACCAATTTGGATCTAGTTTTTTTGTTTGATAGGCTACTCAATTGAGAGTGTTCTAAGTTATAATTAAAGAAAATCCGGTTGTAAAATTTAAATTTATACCTATTTATTATTTTTATTTATACTTATTGATTTTTGTTAATTGACTTGCTTCCCATTGAATATTTAATCTCTAATAATAAATAATCAAAGTTGCTTCCCTTTTATTTTGACCAGTATTTGTAAATTTAATTTGAAATACTTAGTACCAATCTTATTATATTATTGTATTTGCACACCTTACCAAGGTAGAATGTAATTGGACACCTAATTTAATCTTTATACATACATTTTATTGCAAATAGAGAGATTTTGAATTGAAAATACTTTACGGAAAGTCTTTTTGCTTTAATTACATTCAAGCCCGCCCGATCAACGGTCAGCCATTTCAGAGCGGTTCATACTGGCAAACATAGAACATTCTAGAGATATCGGGTTTTAATTATGATATACTAGCTTTTGCCCGCGGCTTCGCCCGCGTGAATTTCCCACGGGAACAGTGCTTTTTCCCGGGATAAAAAGTAGCCTATGTGCTATTCCAGGTCATTATCTACCTCTGTACCAAATTTCATCGAAATCCGTCTAGTAGATTTTGCGTGATTGAGTAACAAACATCCTCACAAACTCACAAATTCACAAACTCACAAACTCACATCCAAACTTTCGCATTTATAATATTAGTATGGATGTACGAGAAAAGCCAGGGTGATACTACAATAATGTAAGACTGAGACTGGCTTTCGCCCGCGACATTGTCCGCGCGGAATTTACTATTGTTAATAATTATCTCAGGTTCTATGCTGCGTACGCCAGTTAGACCTTTAGCAATACAACTGTTAAAACCGCATCAAATATTGTCTAGTACTTTTTGCGTAATGATGTGCGTACAAACATACAGACTGACAAAAAAAAAATCGTTTTGGCTTCTATTGACCCTATAAAAAATCCTCGTAATTTTTTTCTTGAATATTTCTTACGTACAGGCATCGATCGAATTTGTGCGCGGCTTCACCCGCATGAATTTCCCACGGCCAATCAAATTATTATTTTTTATTATTATTTCGAATTTATTTTTTTATAAGCCTTTTTGTTATAAAATGGTATATAAGAAAAACGTATGTATATAATACTAGCTTTCGCCCGCGGCTTTGCTCGCGTGAATTTCACACGGGAACAGTGCTTTTTCCCGGGATGATAGGTACCTTATGTCCTTCTCCGTACTTCCAGCTATGTGAATGCGAAATTTCAGGAAGATTGGTTCAGTAGATAAAGCGTGAAGAGGTAACAAACAAACAAACAAACTCACTTTCGCATTTATAATATTAGTTTTAGGTTAGGATTAGGATGAGGGTAGATATATATAATAAGCTACCTAGTGACATAAAAATATTAAACGGGACATCATTTAAAAATGCATTGACAAAATGGCTATTGGATAAATGTTTTAATACTACTTATTAAAGAATATTTTGATCATAATAATAGGTATATAATTACATAATTTGACATTTTTGACATTATTTATTTTCGTAAATTTTTTTTATGTGACATATTTTGTAGAGTGAAATTAAGAATTTGTATTTTAATTATATTGGTGTATACTTTTGCACGTCTGCTTGCAGACTGAAGACATGGAACTATTTTTCTGTATCATCTTTTGTACTGTTTTCTGGCAAATAAACATTTCTGATTTCTGATTTTACGGGAACAGTGCTTTTTCCCGGGATGAAATATCTTTCATATATTTCACAGGGTACCCCAATACGGGTCTCTAATGATTGTCATAAAAATATTTGTAATAATATAGTTCGAAATAATGTTTTTTCACATAATCATAATTAATATAAATTAAAATTAAAATAATATTTTTTTAACATAATTGTTTTGTAATAAACACAAATTATCATAAACATAAATAATCATAATATAATTTAATCATAATAGTAATACTCATAATGTACAGAGAAAAGAGAACTCATAATGTACGGATGCACTTAGAAAAAAAAGGTAAGATTTGTTAAGTTTTTGTTTTTTTGTTGTTTATGTTCGCGGCTTAGGGGTGGCCCAAGGGCCACCCCCGCCGCACCCTAACCTATACTAGTGTTTGTGTCAACTTAATGTGAAATAGGTATAATCAAATTTTACATAATGTCTTCAAATGTCATCAACAAAATAAAAGATGAACAAAATAAAAAAGAAACTATGTTTATGACAATAACAATTATGACAAATCCATTATGATAAACCATTTTATAAAAAAAAACTGTATGACAATCTATGATTATGACTACACAAATATTATTACAAAAAATATTATTTGAATAAAATATTATGATAAAAAAATTATGAGAAAGGCTTTATGACAAACCATATTATGATTATTAAACTTATGAGAAATAAAAGGATCCTCCAATACACATAGTTAAAAGTACTGAGAAGGATTCTCAGTAGTTTTAACTAGGTATGTGCGTATACGAAATTTCAGGAAGATTGGTTTATTTGGTAGATTAAGCATGAATAGGTAACAAACAAACTCATTTTCGCATTTATAATACTTATTAGTTAGGATGTACAGACATCGACCAGTTACAGTTTTATATGTAAAGAAGAAGATATGTTTTTGTTGAAGACTTCTTGACCCCGTTATCAAAGTACACCGGCCGACAAGACTCCGAGATGCTCCAATCAAAGTTTCCAACAACAGCGAGAATCGAGGAGTCTTTCGACCGAAGTGGACCTATAGAAAGTGCAAAAGGCCACGATACCATTAAAACCATCTCCTTCCCCAATATGTTTATTGGCATCACGTCTAGTGCTAATAACGTCAGTACACACTACGATTATAAAATTTGAACGCCCAGGAGGTAAGATTTATGTTCAATTTACTCCTACTCTAATATTTATCAAAGGTTTAAAGTTCGGTAAAGTTTGCTTAATATAGTCTAGGAAGTGATTAGTAGTCAATCAAAGTTATATCGGGTGCAGTCATGCCTTGTAGTGTTAGAAGTTATAAACCTAATTCTTAATATGGAGAAAACAATAGTGATAACGGTTGTGCTATTACATTGGTGTGCAAAATTAAGGTATTCTTTCCTCTGAGAACCGAGAGTTTTTTTTATCTATTTTGTTATATTCTGTATCGTAAATTCAAAAAATTAATACGAAATATTTCGAATCAAATCCTTTGTCTGTTTAATTAAGTACAGATCAAGATAATAAGGCAATATTAACCTTATACTATCGATGACATTATGTATCGATGTTAAAATTTGCATCGTTAAAATACCTAACTTAAAAAAATGTGCAAATGCCAAGTTCGATATTTATTTAACTAACGTAAAATGTTTCAGGTTGATACAATGGCATTGGATTTCGTAGCTGGATGCATTGGAGGTGAGTGAATATTACTTACTACTAGTAGGTATGATTATAAAACATGTCTTAATTCCCCTACCAAATACTAATAATAAACCCTAGCTTTGATCGACCCACCACCAATGCAATACAAATATGCAATTATTTATATTTTTCAAAGATGTGTATTTGGCGGTGCCATTTGCATTTTTTCGAAGCTTTTATTAATTTTTTTCCTATTATTTCAGGGTGTGCGGGAATAATCGCTGGTCATCCTTTAGACACTTTAAAAGTACACATACAATCTGGGAGAGGGAGTCCTTTGGAATGCACAAAAGCTCTTTTAAAGAATGGAACTTTTTCAACTGCGTATCGAGGAGTTGGAGCACCACTAGGAGGTATCGCAGGGTTAAATGCTATAGTGTTTGGTGCCTACGGTCACACGAGGAGGCTGTTGCCTAACCCGGATACAATATCTTCCCATGCCCTAGCTGGAGGCATCGCGGGATTGTTTCAAAGTACGATTTGTGCTCCTGTCGAACTTGTGAAGACGCGTCAACAACTGTGTAGAGCAGCTGATCCTATCCCAAATGGAGCTTTGGCTGGAGCCAGATATGTTTTACGGACTGGTGGCTTCAGAGCCCTATTTCGTGGACTGGGCGTCACAATGTTACGTGACAGCCCAGCGTTTGCAGCGTACTTTGCGGTTTACGAAGCTATGACGCGTGAGGACAAGTCTGCAGTTAAAGTGTTCACCGCAGGCGGGCTAGCAGGCACAGTGTCGTGGATCCTCGTATATCCACTGGATGTTGTGAAGTCTAGGATGCAAGGAGACATTATCGGTAAATACTCGAGTGCTTGGGACTGTTTCGTACAGTCTGTAAGATCAGATGGCTGGCGGTGCATGGGACGAGGGATGGTAGCGGTGACAGTGCGCGCGTTCATCAGTAACGGCGCTTGTTTCTCGGCGGTAGTGTGGACGGAGCGCGCCTGGCAACACTGCTCGTCGCAGATGACCTTGCACACTCTGGTGCAGGCGGCAGCCGTTATTGCCGACACCGGACAAGAGAAAACAGAACGTAGCTTCGACTTGTAACTGTGTTAGATAACTAAGTAGGTAGGTAAGGTGTATAGTTGCTTGTAAATATACTTTAGTGGTACCTATGAACGGAGGCCGCCTTATATACTTCTTATCATGAACAATATTGCAATACCTACTTATATTGTCTTCTCTATTATGTACATATGTTTAAATACATAGTTTACAAAGCTAAAGCTTCTGTTATTTCACATAAGAACTTTTGTATGAAAACCCTGAATGCAGGTCGCTTCCAACAGCTCAATCTAGAAATCTATGGGGAATTGGGGATGGTCAGTGTCAAGAAGTAGACTTGTGAAGATATATATGGAAAAGGGACGCAGTTTTGCTCCCAGTCACAATAAATTCATGATTTACTTCCATAGGTATATTTTTCTTGTTCCTTTCATACCTCCTTATGTACAGTTAGCTGCAGATAACCTATGACGGAAAACGTAGTGTTGGCTAGGCCTCCCATTCGGTGGACCGACGACGTCCTGGTGAAGGTCGCGGGACGCGCATGGATGCGGGCAACGTAGGATCGGTCGTTGTGGAAATGTTTGGGGGAGGCCTTTGTCCAGCAGTGGACGTCTTTCGGCTGAGAGAGAGAGAGAGAACCTATGACCACCCTATCTCACCGAATCCTATCTCAGAGGCGTCAGGTCTCTCTGCAGATGACTGTACCTAGAACTATTTTACAAGCACCTAACAATGTAGAGCCATCGATCTCTTGAATGACTATTTGGAAAAAATACTACAACATTGAGAGCTCATAAATGAAACACGCAAGTGAAGTTAATAAGTACAATATACTTGTCCGAAAAATTTTATACAATTTTCAAAAATGTTCCAAAAATTCAGGTATGATTCACATTAGGAAAATATCACAACATTTATAAATAAACCAAAATTGCTACAATAATTGTAAATATTTTAAAAATAAATGTTACGTTATAATTTAACATAGATTATTATTAGGTAACTTTACTATAACTGTTTTTTACTAAATCTTTATTATCTTACTGATTATGCTGTAGGTACCTTAGACAAGACAGGAAGTTAAATCGAAGAACCGGAGATGGAGCAGGATATCTGTAATCAAACAGAGTCTTTATAATGATGAGATGTGATAATAATGATCACCAGTCAACTATTTACGTCCCCTAACTGAAAAAAATACCGGCCTAGTGTAAGTGGGATCCGCACATCAAAGGTTCCGTACAAAATTTCATGGAAACTTCAAGAAGACGTGGGTGGGGTTTTATTACGTCTGTAAGCCTGTAAAAGCCTTTTGTTTTGAAAAGGTAGAGACCGTAGACCTCACCGTACCTATCGCCCGAAAAGTAATTATTATTGATACCTTTACGCGTTCTTGAGAAAAAGGCCTTGACAGACAGACAACAAAATGATGCTACTTTTTTACTTGATGCACAGAAAATTAAAAAAAAGCGGTCGTGGAACCCACGACTACAACGAAGTGCCTTTTCTTCTATTCCGAATGTACAGATGCAATATCACGTCTTTATCCCTTACGGGATAGACAAAGCAAATAGTTGTAAGACTCGAAGGCCTCGTTTAGCTGGATAATAGGCTTATTGGTGCAATTGAGATTCAGATAGTGACTGTTTGCTAGTCCATCAGCTGTGTATCACCAGTTTAATTCCCATTCCCTTGATTGATCCGAATGTAAACTGATAATAAAGTAGATATATTGGCATGTGCCCCACGGATACATCACGTGATGTAAACAATTCGATTACACCCGATCATCTACACTCTTGATGGAAGAAAATATCGATTTTTTTACATTGTTAGAAAGATTTCTCACGCCCCTGTCAAGGGACTTGCTTTAAATAAAATGAGATATAAAATGATACAACCTATAGAAAAGATTTTGTAATGTCTGTTTTGGTAACGCTCACGCGTATTCTAGCTGCTCATTAATTTATACGATTTAATCTTATCATCTTAACATTTGAACCTGACTGACATGAGAAGCAACATTATCTTCATTAAACACGTCAGAACTGGCAACTATTTTAGATTAGGTAGGTATTGTAAGTCGTAGAATCAGAAACCAATTTAAAAAAAAGATTTTACATTCATAAAATTCAGTTACGACGATTAGTCCAGTTTTTTCAATCAATTCGACATCGCTTCAAGTGAAGTTGGCACGCCTTCGCTCTTGGTGGATTACCACGAGTAAACTGTACACGAAATTCAACTGGAGAAATTGTAAATATCAGAAGCTGAGAGAAAAACATAGACTTAGATAGGAGCAAAGAGAATAGGCAAAGAAACTTTGACTACCCATGTGTTAGTTAGGATAGGAGTAGGAGTTAGAAAAAGGAGTAGCTAATAAGCAAGAAAAATAACCAAATCTCAGCAGATCCTGACTTACAAATAATCAAAAAAGCTTAAATCTAAATAGGAAATAGATAATACTGTTATTTTATCACGCTAGTGGGCAGCGCTATCATAAGGAGTAAATATAGTTTTTCAAAGCATGACAAATGACATTGACTTGTGTACCATGGCAACGGCTGGTTTGTTTACTGCATGTGCTGGAGAGCCATCTGCATCGAGTCGTTAGAGTTGCGCAGTACGACGTATTACTGGTATTACCTATTATATAATTACAAGCGCCCCGCCCCGGCTTCGCGCGGGAGGTACACACATAAATTGTAGTGTTACTCAGGCATAATATAGCTTCTATCGGAAAGAATTTTTGAAATCGGTTCATTGGTCGACGATTACCCCACAAACAAACTCACAATTTCACAAACTTACGAACACTTCTCTTTTAGTCATGTTGGGTCAAGTTCATGTCATGTAATCTTTGGAACTACAGAACCGATGTAAAAAAATCTTTCACCAATAGAAAGATACATTATATCTAAGTGACAAAGGCTACAATTTATGTAAGTACTAGCTGGCGCCCGCGGCTTCGCTCGCGTTAATACTTTCTTAGCGGATGCCTCTACGTCATAACATCTACCTGCATGCCAAATTTCAGCCCGATCCGTCCAGTGGTTTGGGCTGTGCGTTGATAGATCACTATGTCAGTCAGTAAGTCAGTCAGTCAGTCACCTTTGAGTTATATAGATAGATGTACCTCCCGAGTGAAGCCGAGGCGGGGCGCTAGTATGAAGATATAGTATGAAGTATGATAGTATAATGAATAGGCAAGGTAGGTAATAGGAGAAAGAAGGAACTAACTAGGACTATATTTAAGCAAGGAGCTGCGGGGTCAGTCCTGCTCCATGGGCTGCGGGGGGAGGGGCGGCGGCGGGGGCGGCGCGACGTCGTTCTGCGCGCGGTTCTCCATCAGCCCGAGCTGCTCCAGCATGTCGTCGTTGTCCTCAATCAAATGGACCTGCTCATTCAGAATAAAGATTATTGGGCACATGAAAGATGTTACTATTTCTTCTATTTTTCTGTATCATCTTTTGTACTGTTTTCTGGCAAATAAATATTTCTGATTCTGATCGAGATTCCGATACAGCCAGACCTAATTCTTTTCACTTAGACACAGAATTAATATAAGTACTACGTAACTTAGATACGAAATTTATGGAGTGGATAGTTTACGATGTGTTTGCTAGTTCGCTAGGCGGCCCGTTAAAAAATACGAGGTGGCAAAGACAGACGAAAACGTAGGTTACTTTTCTTATTTTCTCTCTTCTCTATCTCTTAAAAAATATTTTAGTGAGAATATACGTTAGGTCTGGCTGGATCGGGATCTTGGACTATAAAGTAGTGGTAGTGAAGTTTCATTACTTAATGAAAGTTAGCGATTAGCATGTTCACGTCCTTCTTATAGCGGAATAGCTCAGCTGCGTTCGCTATTCCGGTTTATTCTTGGACTGAAGTTACTACAGAACAAATTTAAAATAAACTTTTTTTTTAAACTGGTAAGCAGAAGCGAAAAATAATTTTACAAAAACCACGTTTCCTAGTTCGGCCGTGCCACGCGTCATCACGAGTAGGAACCAGGTTAACGCTTATTTTCATCAGCCAATATTGGCAACTTATTATGACCGTATTCAATTAATAATTTTGTCATTATCGTCTCCTTTGATTCCAATTTCCAACTTATCACAGAAAGTGCAGTGCTGTCCATGCCGCGTCTCCTCCATTAGTCTTTAAACCATATTTGTGAAGTCGATCTATAAGTACTACATTCCTAGATATAGTAACTTACGTCTGGCAAGGCTGTACGATGTTGTTCATCTCTTGCAGTCTCTGATAACAGGATCTCCTGTCTCGTCTTCTCCGTGATTCGAGTCTCTCACCATATCTTTGGATGTAGATAATTAACAAAAGTACACTATTCCTAGATGGTAACTAACATCAGGCAAGGCTGTACGATGCTGTCCATGTCTTGCGGTCTCTGACAACAGGATCTTCTGCCGCTTCTCCTCCATGAGTCGCTCACGGTGTTTATGGATGTAGTCGTATACGTTCGGCAGACCCATGATCACGCACGCGGAGAGCGCTGATCGGTAGATGTTCATGTCGGTTGCTTCGTACCTAATTTTAAATATATATTAGATATTATTTATTTATCCTCCTTGCATTTAAAACGTTAACGACAAGGCTAGGTTGCGATACTATTTGGAACAATAAACTCCCCATTTAGCCACGAAAGAGTATCGAAAAAATTGCCCGCAATTCCGCCAGGGGGATTTGCATGTACTTCCTTATTAACTATTCCACCATGGTGGAAATCGCGAGAAAATCCTTTTAATACTTTTAAGTTTATCATTTTTAGGGACTTTGGTATAATAAATGTAATAGTTATGACAAAACAGACCACTCATTAGTTCTCTCGTCATAACACTCGACGTGGTAGATGGTGGTGACGCCGTTGAAGCCACCGATGGCGAAGATCATGTCGTCGATGACCTCAATCGCAAAGTTGCTGCGGGGGTTGTACATGTCGGGTACCGGGGCCCAGGTATTGGTCGCCGGGTCGTACACCTCGCCGCTGCACATTCGAGAGATGCCGTTGAAGCCTCCGATCACGTAGATCTGAAATAGTATGGCTTATATAAACTACTGCAGGATATAAACAACAATATAAGTAAATGAGCAAAAATAGAGTAAGCTCCGTAAGCATTATGTAAAATAGAAGGAAATAAACAACAATCAAAAAAGAAGTCAGCACCTTTTTGACTGAATAGATCAAGAGAGCCCTCTCTCACAACGATAACGATAAATTCAGTTTGTGATTATCAAAATGTGAATTAATAACACATTTGACAATAAATACGAGGACAAAGAAATAGACATAGTCCTTTGAGTATTCAAAGACGCGTAGGTACCTATCGATGGCCTGCCTTTTTCCAATTTCTTAACCGATCATTTTACTTAAACTCTTGACTTTTCTCTCCTTCTTTACCTAGCCCAGGTTCAACTAAATCGATTTGCTACAATAGCTTTAGTGACAAAAAAGTACAAGTTTACAACTACAAAAATATCAAACAATTTATCAATATACCTAAATACCTTGTTGTGGTAAGCGATGCAGGAGACGCCGGAGCGGCGCGAGCGCATAGGCGCCAGGTTCGTCCATTGGTTGGTGTCCGGGTCATACATCTCCACGCTGTTCATGCACTCCTGGCCATTAAACCCGCCCGTAATGTATATCTTGTCTGAAAAAGTCTTATTCTTTATTACGAAACGTATAATTATGACAGATTTAGCACCATTATTCATAACGGACGGAAGCAGGGATCTTGGATTGAAGATGCAACCTTCGTGATACTGAAGGCATCTAAACTTTTTAACTACTTAGTGGTTATATTTTATCATACTGGCTAATATCATAGCATAACTAGTTAAATTGAGCTCTACGTTTTATGATTGAAAGCGTAGATAATGCGTAGGTAATGTAGTTTGATGGCGTCGATTGTAAATAAGTACTTAATTTGTTTGATCTGACCCCGTAGTTTCTATCTTCACTAGCTCGGATTCATATACCTAATACATATTGCATATTTTTGACGTCAAGGTCTTCTACTAAAGGTCTTTAGGCTGAGACTAGTCTGGGTGCCGGGTCATATTGGGGTGGCTGGCAACGAGAAGGCAGACGAGCTCGCAAGGAGAGGATCAAGCAATCCGCTAATCGGAGCTGAGCCTTTTGTAGGACTGTCATATGGTATGGTAACTATGGCAATTAATGCTAATGTTGAAAGTAAACAAAGAGCAGAATGGAGCGAACGGGGTGATGCCATTCACTCTAAGGCAACACTTGGTGCTGGCAACACAAAGTGGTACAAAATGATCTGTAAACTAAACAGAAAACAGACAAGAATCTTAATGGGAGCTCTGACCGGACATTTCGAATGTCGTGGGCACCTGTTCAAGCTAAAACTTGTCGAAAGCCCCCTATGTAGGGTGTGTGCAGAAGTAGAGGAGTCTATGGAGCACATTATGTGTGAGTGTGACTCGCTGGCTAACAAGCGGCTGGCCCTCTTTGGAACTGCGTATCCGGAACTGGAGGACTACAGGCACTTCGCAGCCGGTGATATCCTGAAGCTTATGCAGTCCTTCTTCAGGAATCCCGCTGTGTGTGAGTAAGGCTAGTAAGTACAAAAGGGTCCAAGACTCGACGTGCTACCGTAAACACGGACCCCGCAGTAAGATAAGATAAGATAAAGGTCTTTAAGGACTGCAAGATCTTCTACTAATCTACTTATACTAATATTTACTTACTGTCAAGCGCAGCAGCACTGGCATCAGACCTCTGGGCGTTCATCGGAGCAACAAGGGACCACTGGTTGGTGCGGTGGTTGAACCTTTCGGCCGTGTTCTGTCTGTGGTGACCGTCGTAGCCGCCCATCGCGTATATCGTCTCACCCAGGACTGCTACGGAGACGTAACAGCGACGAGCGTTCATGGGTGCTACCTGGTGAAAAAATGCTGTTTGGAAAACAAGGTAGAGGGCAGAGATATATGGGAGGGTTTCGCTCAGGACTTCAGGAGTAAGACCATCGGGACTATTCATGCATCAGTATTCCGTCTCCGATGATAATCATTGGGTATCATAAATGGAGAATTTAGAGATATGCAAAGATCTACTCTAGTAGTAAATGACGTATTTTTATCAAGCTTTAGCATACAATGGGCTACGTATTTAAAAAATAGAGATTTTCTATTTTTTCCAGTAATGTCCAGAATTTCTAGTTACCACTGAGCTAACATCGCATGAATGACAAAAAACTGACTGCTTTATCTTCATATCGTACTTACGAGTACATTTAATTCTGCATAAGAGAAGATTTAAGAAAATCATAGCTGCAAAGCTGCAAACTGCCATAAACTTTTACGAAAATTGTGACATGGAACATATAAGTTGTTAGATAATAAGTACCTCTCTCGATCTAATCATCCATTCTGAAGGCTAGGAAAATAAAGCTGCAAGTAGAAACAACTATTGCAAATTGCAAAAGGTAAACAACGTTTGACTTATAAGTTATCAAACAAATGAGATACGAGTACAAGCAACACAAGCAACATCATAATATTACCTTGAAGGTCAATGTAGACAAACATCTAAGGGTCGATGCCCTATTAATAACAATCATTATCATAAATAAAAAGTTGGACAAATAAGAGTTCAACTTGCGTGGAAAGAAGTGACGTGCTGTGTGTAACAGATGGACAATATGGACATGGAGGAGATCTTATGAGTTCTTCTTTCAATAGGAGTTTCGAAACCCTTATCAGGTAACTTAAATCTGGTAAAGCTTTGTTAAATTTGCAAAGAATTTGTATCTGAGTCTACGCAGTCCTTGTAACAGATCGTCAACAGGTCGGGATCGGGAGTAGAGATTGACTGTCAGTTAAAAGAAGAATATTTTCACAAATATAAGCGTAACTTAAGGCACTAAGTAAAATAAGAATAAAATTAATAACCATAATCGTACAATTAAGATAAAAATAAAATGCGTAAGCAGTTTCTACCAGACAACCTTTTCTAAACATATACGGAAATAATTAAGTTTATAGTACCGATACCGACCGGTATCTTTCAAACATATGTCTTGCATGAGAACGCACGGCCCCCGCCGCGCCGGTCCGTCGGGGGCGTGTAACGAAGATAAACTCCAATATTATCGGTATTGCATGAGATTGGGGCCCATTTAGGAAGAAATGAGAATTAAATGTTTGGTTCAACAATCACACTCACATAACGTGCTCCTTCATTTGACTTTTTTTTTTTTATTAAATATGGGTTTGCTCTTGACCACAATCTTGCCCGAGGACAGAGATGAGGTCTACGATGAAGCGAGCTTACCCAGAAGCAGCCTATTCACTCTGGTTTTGAAGAGAGTCAGGTTGTATGTGCTCGGAAACACAGACGCAGGTAGGGACTTTTAGGAGTCATGAAGACTTACTGCTTCCATCTCTTATTCACATACTAAGCTGTTCATGTCAAGTGTAACAGGCATCACATGCACATCAGATGATAGTTTGTAATTTTAGGCCTTTGTTGACACGTGATCATGGGAAGTGCTTTAACTTCGGACAGGAAAAATAAAATGTAATCTACACGAGTACGCTTCATGGGATCCTATTTTAACTTCGAGGTTTCAATAGTCCCGTTACCGGAGCGGGCCGTTGGGAGTCACTCTCGTAATACTTACTTGTCCCGCTTTATTCCCTGATTGTTCAGAATCTTTCAGAGCTGTTGACAGAAGATCTAAATCTTGAGCAGCTTATGGCTACGCGACCGTTAGAGAACGTATTTTAATACCTGTTCAATAAAAGCTAACCTCTCTCCAAGTTTTGGTGACGGCGTCGAAGCAGCGGCAAGAGTTAAAGTAGTCCATGCCGTCGAAGCCACCAATCACGTAGATGCAGTATCCGAGGACCGCGGTGCCGTGGTACGCCCTGGGTCCAGCCGTATCCACCTCCTCTACCTGGTTACAAATCACACTATCACACTAAAAGGTATTATAAGAGGAAGTGTTTGTGTAAGTTAGCGAGTTTGTTTGCAGGAGGTCATCTTCGGAACTACTGAACCGATTTCAAAAATTCTTTAACCAATGGAAAGCTACATTATATAGTGAAAATATATAGTAAGACAAGGATCTTTTGGCACGTGCACGTGACGTGAGTGAGGGCGCCACCACGTTTTAAAAGGAAATTTTAATAGCTTACACTTAAGTTCGCTTTTGTATCACGTTCCGGTAATTATAGATTTATAGCAAAAACATTAAATGCTGAGCTATTCAATCCATCAGTAGAGTCAACTCTCCCTCATATTCCCAAATGTTTTGCAAACAATTTTGCATGCAATTCAAGAGATCATTCTGTAGATCACTCTGAGGTTGCATATTAGTTACCTACTGTTATAGGGCGTCAAGATAAATCCTAACTAATATTATAAATGCGAAAGTGAGTTTTTTACCTCTTGACGCTTTATCTACTGAACCAATCTTCCTG
The DNA here is from genome assembly GCA_018467065.1 of Ephestia elutella. Lineage (NCBI taxonomy): Eukaryota > Metazoa > Arthropoda > Insecta > Lepidoptera > Pyralidae > Ephestia > Ephestia elutella. The sequence continues at coordinate 4,729,590 of CM031575.1, forward strand.
AAATTTCGCATACACATATTTAGAAGTACTGAGAAGGATATAGGGTACCTTTCATCCTGCGAAAATGCACTGTTTCCGTGGAAAATTGACACGGGCGAAGCCGCGAGCAATATGGAAACTCAAAAAATTGTACATATTTATGCAAAGTATCTGCTACCTACCCAATTGGTAAACACACAGATCAACTAGATAAGAAAGTCATCATTATCAGCGTGACCTCTCTCAAGTTAATCTGCTCTGAACAAATACCTATACAAATAAAATGTTTATATACCGACAAATCACACATAATGATAGCTCATTCATTTGAAGCTAGCGCTCCAAAGTCAATTCGAGGCTTCGGTTATGGGGTACTGAAAATGATACCAACTTTATAACAAAAATAGATAAACATCCAACTTAACGTAATTAGTATTGTAAAAATCCCACTATTTATTAATTAAGATATGACATAAGTCTGTGGATATGACAATGTTTAACTTTGCTCTTATCGTAATAAAAAAATAACCTCCGTGCCCTGTTGCATGAGCTACCTAGATCGTGAAATTCCTATATATGACTAAAACAATTCATATCCAACCTTTACCAGAGCCTTTGCCCGTGTGTATTTAATTTTCCACACCTTTCTTCCTTGGGAGTGGAATTTCCAAAATTTCTTTCTCAGTGCTCACATAAGTATAAATAAATATTCTTCTCAATTTATCGCTGGTTGACTGGAAGAGATCCCTTCATGGGACAAGTTCGCCTTTGTGTATTTACCTTTCTATTTATGTTACTATCAATTTAATTAAAATTATGTACTCGTATCCTTAGTACAATAAAGATACTACAAACAAACAAATAAGTAAAGAACCTCATAATTATAATAAAGAACCTCAAATTTAGTCTCTACTTTCAGCGATTTTAGCTCTGTGTGTATATACTCACTCATGCAGTCCTCTTGTATATAGATTTTTATAACGCCTTTAAGTCAACGCTTTTTTTAAATGACATGTGTTAGTTTCTACTTGCCAGTTACCACTTCTTTTATGTAACAATTTATTTCCGCTCTCTCTTTAGTCGTATTTCCTCATGACCACGACCCTCAGGGTCGTGGTCATTATATGGAATGAAACACACACAACGACTATCTAGGCAATTTTAATGGAGTGGTTTGCCATTGCCTTCTCCATTTCACACACTACCTGATCATCATCAACTAGAGTGCAGGTTTCCTCACGATAGCAAGTGGTGGTCGATGGAAACTAACATTGGTAAGTACATAAGTCAGATTGGTATACAAACTCAGCACGGGCAGGATTCGAACCCGGGACCTTTGCAGCCATAGGCGGGCGCCCTAACACTCGGCTACCACCGCTTCCTCTGCTTATATCCTCTGCATCGTCTAATAATAGGTATACCACCGTTTACTATTTTAATGACAAAGTTAAAGTTTCAACATGAAATAACCTTGATCCAGCGGTCTGCCCTAGTGTCGTAGGTCTCGATGAAAGCAGTCGGCGAGCCTCCACTCCAACCGCCAATCGCAAACAACACCTGCGAATCGATCATTTTTATGTATTCCACTGTTTGAACCTTCGAAGGATCAACTTTTGTAGGTATTCTTATAGACAGACTTCACCAAAGAGGAGCGGAGATGTGATTGTTTGAAACAAACAATAGAATTCAGTTATTTATAGAACGAAACACCCTAGCAGAGTGTAGCTTTTCTCTCTCATCTCTTCGCCTCACTTGGGGTTCCGCTCTCATGGAAATTTCGGGATAAAAAAAAACCTATGAGTTATTCCAGGTTATATTCTAACCGCGTACCGAATTTCATCGAAATCTGTCGCTCGATTGTGTAAAAAATATCCACACATTCTCATCCAGACATTCTCATCTAATGCGAAAGTTTTGATGTGTGTGTGACACACATCAAAACTTTCGCATTTATAATTTAAGAAGGTACATATTTGCAACAGAAAAACTTGACAGAATAAGCAGGTTTTCTTTCGCTTTTTTAAATCAATTTAAAATAAACCTCATGTGGAACTCTGGGTCGGGCGATCTCAGGCGTGGCCACCTCGCCATCTCTCTGGGCTATCATCTCCAGGTCGTAGAGAAACTTCAGGGTCTCTATGATGATGGGGCGGGAGCCTTCGTTGCCGGTCACGTATGGGTGATCTTTTACGTTTTCCAGGAAGAACTGTGAATTAAATAGTGATTAAACCAGGTCTTAAAATAAGGATGTAGGTACATTTATATTTCATGCTCTTTTTGGCACAAGTCACAAACTGTTACTTATTTTTGATTCTATATGTCGGTTGTGCTTTATAGTCTTGGCTAACACCACGAACTAAATCTAATGAACACGACTAAAAAACCACAGGTGGACACCAATCACTACCATTTTATCATCTCCTACTACGATCTTGTCTAGCTGGGTATTAGAAAAATACTCTCAAAAGAAAAAGCGTATACCTAATGCTTTTTTAGAGGCTATAAACAAGAATTCAGATTCTAACTTGTGTATCCAGGAGGCCAAGCCGTATACTCCCCATCAGTTTGACGGTGTGCTGCCAGCGTTCGTCAGGATTGTAGTTGACCCAGCGCAGCACCGCCTCCCAGACCACCTCCTCACTCTTCACGTTCAGTTCGTCTTCGAGAATTATTGAGTTGAGCTCTTCCAGAGGCAGGTGCAGAAACTCGTCGCTCTGGGTGGCTACAGTGACGAAGTAACGCAGCAAGTAACGCCTGGAGTCCGCCTCTAGCTTGTAGCAGAACACTCGCCTGTTGACGCATTAGAAAGAGTGACACAACATAACATTCAATTATATTTTCAACATTAACGAGCAAATGGCAAAAAGAGTCTTTGTGCAAAACATCACAGTCAACTCAATCAATAATGGTTTAATCAAATTTCTAACATGAATGCTCGATCAAGAATGGTTGTCGATATTCCTACGAAAAAAGTTTTGGTTCAAATCTTGAAATATCGTCGGTTGGTACTTGTGTCTAAGCTGAGATAAAGTTAAACCACAAGCTGCACTGCAATGCAATGTCTGAAACAAATGCTAACAAGTTATTCAGTAATATTTACGACAGTTATAATTGAACCGTTCAATTTGTAACAAAGTAATCGTTATGTTTACATCAGAAGATTACATAAAGTTTGTATAGTCAGGTCAGGGGGCTCAGCACTGTTTATTAAATTGTGGAAATACACAAGCTACATACATTTGTGGTACTTTTAGACTAATCCTAAAACATCTCAGATAACCCAGGAAACGACAACCCTTGGTAGGTCGTAGAGTACAAGCTACAGAGATTGAAATACTCGTACGATGGCTGGAGCACCTCAAAGAAGGTCATATAGTCGTCCCGACATAATCTATGGTTCTGTCTACACCACATTCTCTTCTTACCTGGCAAACATCATAATCCCCAGGCAGTTCTTGGGGTTGAGCGAGCTGTAGAGGTGGTCGCAGCAGAGCTGTAGCACGCCGAGGAAGGCCAGGTAGTCGGCGGTCATCAGCAACTCGTGCACGTTCCCGTCGGACACATCTATACGCCGCAGGTACGCGTACTCGATCAGCAACAGCAGAATCTCGGAGCGCACGCCCGAAATAATCACGTCGCTTTGCTCGCGGCGGTGCAGTGTTGTTGTGAACAGTGCCCTGTGTCGCAGAATTAGGTGTAATAGTTCTATGAAGAAGCAGTAGATACTTGGCGAATCAAATTTGTGCGGCCAAATAAAATACTACGCCACAGCATATCATTTGTGGTGTTATTAGGTCGTTCAATTTGCTGGTAGTGCTCTGTGCCATAGCACTATAAGTCACTGTAAGATGCTGGTCCGAAATAGAGATGCAGTTTGAACAAGTTATGATGCCAGACCGTCATAAAAGTCTCTCTCTTCCATAAAGCAAGCAAATAAAAATCAATTGATAAAGCAAGGTGTAATGCTGGAGAATCCGTAACACCCTTAAAAGTACCGATCTGAAACATACTTTGTTTGTATAAACTTAGTGGAGCATCACACCACACCGGAAAATTAAAAGCTAACAAATAGTGAGGGCTGCAAGCAGAGAGGCAGGTGCGATGCACGGGGAAGGTAGCGCCGTCGTCTGCGCGCACTATGGCGTCGCACAATCACCGAGTTACCACAGATAAAGAACTAACAAAAAGTAGGGGCTGCAAGCAGAGAGGATGGCGCGATGCACGGGGAAGGCGGCGCCGTCGTCTGCGCGCACTATGGCGTCGCACAGCAGCCGGCACTCGCGCAGTCGATGCAGCGCCTGCATCGCCGCCACCGACATACACCGCCCTGTCTCGCGACCCGCCGTCTGGAATTCGTTTATTTCGGGCAACAACATTGGACCATTTAAATAAATAGCTTAAAAACCGGCCAAGTGCGAGTCAAACTCGCCCACCGAGGGCTCCCTCTAATCCCACATTATAGCTCTAACTAAAATAACAACTATTTTCAAAACAAACTTAACTTTGCAGTTCGACGATCCCTAATAAGATTCATACTGCAAAAATAATTTTGTAACACTTTTTTTTGACTTCCAATAACATATTTACAATTTTCAGATTTATTCCTGTAGATACAAGTACTGGTAGACCTCGCTTTTTGACAAATTTCATAATTTTAGGTCAACGGGAGGTACCCCATAGGTTTTGATTCGAATCCCGTCTAAAATCGCAAAATATGCGAAAATTCGCAACATTTAGGATAATATCTCTTGATCGCATTGACGTATATTATAAAGAAATCATATAAAACATAGCTTTATGAAGCGTAGCTATGACTATGTTAAGATAGGTCACGTGTAACGCTGAGCTGTCTATAGGTAGGTATGTGTAATTGTTTACCTAACATTTAACATTCGTAGAGTTTGCGCATAGTCCCATTGTGATGTAAATTTAATTGCTAGTATCTTTTTAGTTACTTTAGATATATAAGCAAATAAAGTACGCGTTCCCCACGGTTTATCTCTAACAGGAGTCCAAATGCACGTTGTTATCACAAATGCAACGAGTCTGCTTCTAAACAAGGAAATAGGTAGCCATCTTATCTCCTTATCATAAGTATATAGTATTGCATTGCGATACATATTCTGTGCAGTCCCGTGATCGTGAGTTGTCTAATGGCATAGTCAGGATCGCGTAGAAAATAAGACATGAAGTTTATAAACTAACTTTACTACTACTATACTTTTTTACTGTTGCTAATATTGTTGTTACATTGTTTTTACTGTAAAGTCCTAGTTTTCCAAATAAATAAAATAAAGACGCAAGAGTTAATTGATTTTATACACGCAATAAGAATAGGGGACCGGACAACTTTTTTTTTTGATGCTTACTTGAAATATCTCACAATAATAGAATCATCCGTAAAAGAATCACCTCCACAACCAAAGTATTTCCCAAGATATAGCAAAAAACAATTCACATTTTTAAGCGATATTTGGACGATACCAAAACGCCCCTAACTAAACGTACATTCATATGACGTCACGCGTAGAAAATGGACGTTCCCTAAAAGTTTGAACTCTAATAAATTAGCTCTGGAGAATAAACTCGTGTTGATAAGTCGCAAAATGTGTTCAATTATATGTATTCTATCATATACCTAATTACATATTTTTAACAATTCTCATACCTTGTCCGGTCCCCTATTCGAATACCTATTTCTTTCTTGGTACCTACACCCATGGAAGTAATAGATACTCCCTACACCTACTTATCTAAGGTAGCCACCAAAAATAAAGCGAAGAAAATAAAATTCTAACGTACTTATTGTATACGCTTTACTGGCGGCTACTTGGGTATGTACGTATTTACGTTTTGATTTTTATGACAGTAGGACTTAACTCCGGTAATTGAAGAAAAAATCGGGTATTTCCCGTGTTGAGAATCGAAACCAGATTAATATTTCATAAAAATGGACAAGTAGAGTCATCGTCACTTTTATTTACTTAAATTTTTTGTCGGTAAATCTACACAACTCAGGTATTTTCAATCTTAGCTCGATAAGCGTCGATCATTTTTCGCGGCAAACTCATCGGCGGAAGTTTTCAAGCCAATATCCAGCATTTGTTCAAAAAACTCTACGAAACCTGTCGTGGGGGGTACTTACAGTGTTGTTCGGGTCGTTTTCCATTTCAGGCTTAACGCAAAGTCATCATCATTATAAAATTGTAACGTGTAAAAATTCTAAGTGCGCAAATATACGTGCCACGACACAATCGAGATTTAGTTTAATAAATTTGCAAAAATAAGCGTAAAAAATAACTCAAAATAGCAAATCAAGTCATTTGAAAAAACATTTTAGGTTAGCAAAAAAATGATTATAAGAGTGACAAGCATGTCAAACCTTTTTTTTCCTGTTGACATTACTGGATAAGAGTATTTTCATTTTCAGCGGTAGCCGTACTGAAATCAAAAATGTTTGTTATTGTTTTCATGGAGTCAATAGCGCTTCGAAAACCAGTGACATTAAATAAAAAGGTTTAGCCTATGGCTGTAAGGTTCTACATTTTTAAGATCGAAAAATGTTTTGTCACCTTAATTCATAGGAACGTGCTTAATATAATAAATTGATCATGTACTTATATAGATTTTATGATTACGTAAACTTTAAACATACAACTTATTGCGGTAACAAAATATACTTAAACGACCTCCTTGCAGCGATCAAAACTTTATGCCTGTCTTGGTGGTACGAAAAAATAATAGTTGCCTAACAAAAATTAGTTATAAGTTTACGAGGACCATTAAAAATAGATGCGATACTTCTTTAAAATAATACAATTTTCTGAGATAACCATAACTTTGACTTGGATTGATGTTTTTTAGGACAGTCGCTGATCATAAGAGCAATACGGACCCTGCGCGCGGAAGTCCGAGTTGCTCGAACGTGTCACTGGATAACTGTTAATTTCGATTCACTTAGTTCAATTCAATTTCAGTTAATTTTCTACCATAAATACGCCAGTCTCCGTAACTGTTGAATTTTTTGAAAATTTAGATTTCTTTTGCCAAACATGGCTTCTTTCTCTACGTTAACTGTATTCTTACATAGATTTTTAAGAAAAGTATTCAAACACTAAATATTTTTTTGTCCTCAAATCAAAATATACAATACACTCCGCATTTGACATTGTAGATCTGCTACGGAAATGCTACGAGTCTACGAGTCGTAGCACTAGCCCTCTACGAGCGCTACGCAATCGTACTGCTTCAGTTTTGGAAACATTTCAATAAAACAACAGAAAATTTTATTAAAAATCTTTTATTTTATAAAGTAAAAAAAGGTATCACTCATTCACATCTTAAAAATCTAGCTCAATATTCTTACTTTTACTTATATTTACATTATTATATTATACAAATGTGAGAAATGCAGACTGCGTAGATAAAGTAATCAATTTTGTACATAGAAACGCGTGATATGAGACGCGTGATTGGTATATTTAGCTGTTAATAAATAATCTCGACTTTAATTTTTAAATAAAAAGCATTTATTCATTCGCATACATACTATTTCAGCAACTGATTGCCAAATCAAACACTACGTTAACGCTACATTATTGTCATGATAGGAAGAAACGTAAAGTTATTTGTTAATTTTATACAAATTAAAGTAAGTGAAGGAAGAAATGAGGATTGATGAATTACATTTAAAAAATATGTGTCAACTGTTTAAAAATTATTTACAAATGTACAAATTAATAGAAAAACAGTCGGATTAGCAAAACTATATTTCTGAGCAGAATTTTCAGTCTTTTTTTTTTAGAATTTGTTTTTATTAATTGTTATTAAAATGACTAATGGGCAAAATTCTTGTTGTAAGGCAGTAATATCACGAGGCTTATTATAGTATTTATATATATACTTTTACCTTACGATAAATCATCAAAAAATATTGGTACCTAACTAGCTTTTGCCCGCGTGAATTTCCCACGGGAACAGTACTTTTTCCCGGGATGAACGATACCCTATGTCCTTCTCAGTACTTCTAATTATGTATATGCGAAATTTCAGGAGGATTGGTTCAGTAGCTAAAGCGTGAAGAGGTAACAAACAAACTCACTTTCGCATCTATAATATTAGTTAGGATTACGCCAATTAATTCTAAGGGACAGGTACAAATAGTGTTAGAGCATATCCCTTTGTGTGCATCCGAGAATCCATCGTATGAGTGTATATGGAACACAACACACTTAGTTAAGCGGTGTCGATGATTCCCTGGCTGTGATGCCGTCTGCACTCAGCCGAAAAGAATCTATCGTATGAGTATGTATGAAACACGTCACGTTTAGTTGAGCGGTGTTGAAGACTCCCGGGCAGTGATGCCGTCAGCCCGCAGCCAAGAAGAATCCATTGTATGAGTATGTATGGAACACGACACACTTAGTTGAGCGGTGTTGAGGATTCCCTGGCTGTGATGCCGTCAGCCCGCAGTCGAGACAGCAGAGATTTGTATACGACTGGTGCGAATGGTAGCACCACGCCGCGCTCTTGTATTTCACCTGGTAAAGAGAATATTGTGTTAAACATGTGAAAGCACAATTTTCCAGATACTCTTTGGATGATAACCTGCTCGATAAGGATCTAGGGTTCGACCATGCATGCAAAAACTTTTGTCGTCATCATAACCAAAGTTTTTTCTGTGTTTTTGAAGTGAAACATCTTTAGACGCGCTGAACGCTTAATATAGTGGGTATTGAAAGAAATTGAGGCAAAACGCTCAGCTTTGTAACGCTCGTTCGGGTAAAGTTTTACTCCAGTGGCAAAGGGATCTCGTCTTGATAAGATTTTCACTTGTATCGTGTGGTATAGAGCACATATTATTTTTTTAATCACATTTTTTTGAAAATAGCACACCACCACATTCATCAATTTACTTTATTCGTAGGTACTAATAGGATCTCTGTAGTTGATAAGAATGTTGCCTAGAGCAGAGAGCCGTGCGTTGGTATCCAACACTTACCATCGAGCAGCATCTTAGCTTACGACTTCATTCGTACGTTCAGAACCCTTGTGGTTGATTTTGATTATGCATGCCTAAACCTAGACTATTCCGAACACTTACCATCGAGCAGCATCTTAGCTTACGACTTCATTCGTACGTTCAGAACCCTTGTGGTTGATTTTGATTATGCATGCCTAGACCTAGACTGTTCCCAAGACTTACCATCGAGCAGCATCTTAGCTTACGACTTCATTCGTACGTTCAGAACCCTTGTGGTTGATTTTGATTATGCATGCCTAGACCTAGACTATTCCTAAGACTTACCATCGAGCAGCATCTTAGCTTACGACTTCATTCGTACGTTCAGAACCCTTGTGGTTGATTTTGATTATGCATGCCTAGACCTAGACTATTCCTAAGACTTACCATCGAGCAGCATCTTAGCTTACGACTTTATTCGTAGATTCAGAACCTCTTGGTTGATTTAGATCATGCCTAGACCTAGTTGGTTCCCAACACTTACCATCGAGCAGCATCTTAGCTTACGACTTCATTGATAAGTTCAGAACCCTTGTGGTTGATTTTGATCATACATGCCTAAACCTAGACTATTCCGAACACTTACCATCGAGCAGCATCTTAGCTTACGACTTCATTCGTACGTTCAGAACCCTTGTGGTTGATTTTGATCATACATGCCTAAACCTAGACTATTCCGAACACTTACCATCGAGCAGCATCTTAGCTTACGACTTCATTCGTACATTCAGAACCCCTTGGTTGATTTAGATCATGCCTAGACCTAGTTGGTTCCCACCACTTACCATCGAGCAGCATCTTAGCGGCGATGGCGGTGGGCAGGCCGACGGTGCGCGCCATGGCGGTGTGCGCGGCGGGGTCCCCGCGCACCGTCATGGTGACCTCGCGCCGCTCGCGCCGACCATCACTCCACGTCACTCCAAGCTCGTGGCGGAGCACCACGAAGTCTGTCTCGTCTTTAGCTGGAATGTAAAAGTGAGCGATTATTACTACTTTAACGCCCGACGCAGACGACGCACTTTTTGTCTGATCGAGTCTGCCGTCAACTATGGCTATGGTCTGCACGTCGTGTGCGTTACTGCCTATGACTGCATAGGTTTTATTTTCACAGACTAAAAAGTGCGTCACGGATAGTCTGTCGTCTGCGTCGGGCCTAATAAAGCCTTTCAATTCTGAAACAATCCGGTTATCTCGATTTAGTGTGATTCTTGGCATAGGCCTCCTCTTGCAACTTTAACTATTTTCTATCTCCAGTCACCCTCACCCTCACCCACACACTAACACACTACACAGTCGGAACCTCTACCGTGTGAAGTACCTAATTGAGAATGGTAAGCACTATCCGCTACAAAAAAAACTCCAATTTAGCGCATGACGGAAAGAAATATTTTTCACAATTTGCACACGCCATCAAAGAATTGAGTCTTTGAAGTTGAAGAAGATGCTCAATGCAGACATTTCTAAACAGTCAAAAGGGACTCTACGATAAAAAGTCTGTCTAACTCTAGCTACGGTGGCATTATTATACAAGTTCAGTGTTCACAACACAATCATAAATGATTATAGGTACATAGATTTAGTATGAAAAATGCCTACTTAATTAGTTAAGTTTAAATTCCATACCTAGATAAAACAATCATAGTGGGTCATCACATCATCGGAAATTATGTCATTAGGGTCAAATGATTTAATACTATTATAGCTGAGACTAGTCAATCTTTTGCGTTTTGACTTATATTTTTATCATCTTTCTTAATTAAGCACGTGATTCTAGCCTGCCAGATATCGCATCACGTCTTTATGTCTTACGGGGTAAGATAGATAAATAGATCAACACTTTATTGCACCATTTACAGAAAAGAACATACAAAGTAGTGACAAATGTAAATACATAAATGAGCGCAAAGGCGGGCTTGTCGAAAATGCAATTTCTTCCACCATTTGGGGTAGAAAGAGTCGCTTGGTACTTGAAGGCCTACGTATAGCAGCAATAACGATGGCAGTATTTACCGAGCTGCAGCCGCTTGCCGAGGTAATGGCTGACGGTGTCGAGCGGCGTGCTGAGCTTGACGATGTGGTCCTCGCTGAACAGCCCCAGCGACTCCAGCGCGGCCGCGCCCGCGCCGCCCACGCGCTCCGACACGCGCGTGCGCAGGTTCTCGTAGAAGATCGACGAGTCCAGCAGGCCTAGCAGCTCGCACGCGAACTGACGCTGCGTATGTGAATAGAATAGAATAGAATAATTTTATTTGCATTAATATGGTGTGTAACAGTTGGTCTTATAATCTAAGTTCCACATATTACCTATAAATTAGCATGCAAATTAATATAATTTAAATTTAAAAGCTAAGTTATTAAATTTGAATAGGTAATAATAATATGAAATTAATTGAAAGTTAAGTTTATTAATACCATGAGCAAATATTTACTAATTGGGAATCAGAAAGTAAAATGATATTAAACATACATATTAATGACATTAATTACAAAATAAGTTTATAACTTTTAAGAATTCTCAATCCTTTTGTCATTCAGCTGAGAGAGCACTGGCGCACTGTAACACAGGCCCTGCCTTATACAGGCACCAGTCTCCAATGGAACTATACAGTTATATAAGTATTTCTTTTTGTATGCTATGATTAGTATAACTTTTTTAGTTATGTAAGTGTTATATTGGAGAAATCCCTTTCTTCAGATATAAAAAAGGTTTGTAATGAAAACACCCCCGAGGCTTGGACGCACCTACTCACCTTCCCTTATCGGATTCTCCACGTATCAAATCATCCACCCACATCTGCTAACCTTACCACCAAAATCAAAATAAATTGTTCAGAGCCACCTCATGTTCCTTTAAATAATGAGGCCGCACTTTTAAAAAATAGAAACACATTACAATACGTGGAGTCTAAGATAAGTGATGGTGATATTAAAGGAGCAGCCAGAATGTTGTTTTCTGATGATGCGGTTGCGCCGAACAACCAGGACACCCTCTCTGCTCTGCGAGACAAGCATCCACCTTCGACCGGATTTGACAACTTTCCTACTCCCCCCGATGATTCAACAGCTTCCCTAGTGGCCACTGTAGAGAGTGTTCGCACTGCAGTGGTGTCCTTTAGGAGTGGTTCCGCCAGTGGTCTTGATGGCTTATCCCCTCAACATTTAAAAGATCTTGTTGGGAGTCAGCTTGGGGTAGCTGGCGGGGCCCTCCTGGTGGACCTTACTGCTTTGGTGAACCTCATGCTGTCTGGAGCGGTTAATGGGGAGGTATGTGATGTTTTGTACGGAGCGAATCTGTGCGCACTTAAAAAAAGGATGGCGGCATTAGGCCAATAGCAGTTGGGGCATTTTACCGCCGCCTAACGTCCAAAATATGCTGCAAAGAAATCTCATCCACCCTTGGCGACTACTTTCAACCTATTCAGTTAGGTTTTGGTTCTAAGGGTGGTTGTGAAGCCGCCGTTCATTCGCTCCGTACTTTCTTGGATCATCAGGAAGGTGAAGTTCTGTTGAAGGTGGACATCAAGAACGCCTTTAATTCAGTGGATAGAGCCGCTTTGCTAACACAGGTCAAAAACAAAATTCCCTTTATTTACAATTATATTTGGCAGTGTTACAGTATAAATTCTAAATTAATGTTTAAAGAAAATCTCTTTACTTTCCTGTGTAGGCTGCCAGCAAGGCGATCCTCTAGGGCCTGCTATTTTCAGCTTAGCCATCCACCCAATTTTAGAAAAACTAAATTCAAAATTCAACGCTTGGTATTTAGATGACGGTACCCTAGGAGGCCAAGCAGACACCGTTTTTCAAGATTTCCAAACTTTGAAAGAAGACTTTAAAAATATTGGCCTAGATTTTAATTACCAAAAATGTGAATTATTTTTTTCAGACACCTTAACTTTTACTCAACGCGAAGAAATCTTATCTAAATTCAATACTTTTGCTCCTAATATTAAAATTTTAGACCGTTCATCTCTTCGCCTTCTAGGGTCACCTATTTTTGCAGATTCTTTTTCAAATTTTATACAGGAAAAAATTAAAAATTTTGACTTTGCTTTGGAACGCCTGTCCAAAATTCACACTCACTTCGCTTTTTCTATACTACGTTTCTGTCTATTTGTTCCCAATTTTACATATAACCTTAGATGCAGCCATTTTTGGAAGTACCCTTTTTTGCTTCAAAATTTAGACGCTTCTATCAAAAATTCCCTTTCGACCATCTTGAACATAAGTTTTGATGATCGCTCTTTTGCCCAAGCCTCCTTGCCCATTAAGTTCGGAGGTTTGGGTATTCGCAAAATTTCTAGTGTCGCCTTGCCGGCATTCTTGTCCTCTGTACATAGTATTGAAAATCTGTCTAAAAAAATTTTGAAAAACCCATCATATGACATCAGCTATGTTTCAGAGGCCAAAAATGAATGGCTGGGCCAATGTCCAAATTCAGAAATTCCTAGTTTTCCGGCATCGCAGAAGCTCTGGGATGGGCCGCTTTGCAGACTAGCACAGATTAATTTGTTAGAATCATCTGGCAATTCTGCGGAGCGCGCTCGCCTCCTAGCCGTCGCGGAGTGGGAATCCGGACTTTGGTTACAGGCGCTGCCTTCTTTGAACCTCGGCACGTTCCTCGATGACGAGACCTTCCGTCTTGCGGCATCACTTCGTTTAGGTGCCATATGCACAGTCCCACATCGTTGCCCTTGTGGTGATGGCGTCGATGGACTAGGTCATCACGGCCTTTCATGCCGTAGAAGCGCTGGCCGATTAGGGCGCCATGCTGCCCTAAATAATATAATTCACCGGGCTCTTGCCTCCGTCCATATGCCTGCAGTTTTAGAACCAAGCGGGCTGGCTAGAGACGATGGCAAGAGACCGGATGGAATGACCCTTGTGCCCTGGAAGTTGGGACGGCCCCTAGTATGGATGCCACATGTGTAGATACCTTGGCGCTGTCCCACCTCCCGGCTACGGGGTCCAAGGCCGGCGCTGCAGCGGCTGCTGCCGAAAGCCTCAAACGGCGCAAATATGCAGGAATAGGTGATTTCTACATTTTTGAGCCGTTTGGGGTCGAGACATTAGGACCGTGGGGACCTTCAGCCCACAAACTTTATGACGCCATCTCCCCAAAAATTAATTGAGGTTTCTCGTGACCAGAGGGCTGGTATTTATCTCGCACAGAGATTAAGCCATTGCCATTCAACGTGGCAATGCTGCCAGCCTTCTGGGCACTTTACCTCAGGGCAACGACCTGTCGGGGCTGGCATTTTTGTAAATATATTTAATTTTAGTTTTAGTTTTATTATTATTATTTTTAATTAATTTGTAAATATGTTTTTCTATTTAGTGATCTAAGTTAAATAATAAGCTTATACTGCCCAAATATACTAGAAAATTAATTTTGATATAAGTTTAGTAGTAGTTTAGTAGTAGTAGTACCTATTGTTTATTGTTCTAATAAAAGTACTCTGGATACAAAAAAAAAAAAAAAAATTGGAGAAAATAAACGAATTTTTACATTTTTATACGCATATTTAATGAAAAAAATGTGACTCTTAATTGTTGTCTGTTGCTATCAATACTAACTAAACATGTGTTTCCTAAAAATGTATAAGAAATTGTAACATCTATCCCACCAAAAACATTCTGTAAAAAACTAGCCAAGTCTCGATGGAGTTGTTTGTTTATCTCTAAAAAGTAATGAAATCTAGACAAAGTCGTTCCAAGTCTAAGGTTCCTTACTGCGATGTCTTTATTATTATATTTAATGTTGTGTGACTTGGCCGTTGAAGGGTACACAAAGGTACAAAACCATGACACCATTGCACTAATCTGTCGCCAGAACCGCTACCCATTGACGATGGAAAATTGCCACTTGGAAAACGTTGATTCAATAACCAGTCAATTGTAGGCTTGTTAAAGCCACTAATGTATAAAGAATGTTCAACGGCCAAGTCACACAACATTAAATATAATAATAAAGACATCGCAGTAAGGAACCTTAGACTTGGAACGACTTTGTCTAGATTTCATTACTTTTTACACGACTGACCAAAAAAGGAGTGTTATGTTTTCAGGGTTCATGTATGTATGTATGTAATTTCTTTATTCCACCATAAGTCCTGAACGGCTTAACAGATTTTGATGTGAGAGGTATTGTTAGATTCCTTGCATTAGCCCGAATGACATAGGCTATGTAAGATGTCAGTCGTGTTTTTTATTTTTAAATAATTAGCTTGTTAGAGATAAACATACAGCTCCATCGAGACCATTCGCATTTATTATTTAATCTTTTAGAAGGTTTAGACCGTTTAATTTTCTGTAAGATCGGCGCGGTATTTACGCCTAAGCCGGTTGTATTCGGTGATCGCTGAAGCTTGAGCTTTTATACTCTTGACGTCAACATTTATGAGATGAACCCATAGAGCAACACGGACTCCGTCCGCGCGCGGAAGTCCTTGTTGCTCGAGAAGGATGAACCATACCATACCCATGAAGATTGGTTACTAGAATTTTAGACCATAGAGCTAGCAAAAAAATGTTTAATTGATTTTTTTCCTATGTCTATGTTCTAGAAATTTATTCCACAGAATATCTATTGCATGGAAGTAGTCTTCCATGGAATATTGTAAAGAATAACTGAAAATTAGAAATTAGCTCGATTCCAAGGAAAAACTAAGAATTTCATCGAAGTTTTATTTTTCCCATGCAATAATACAGCCAGTGTTCTAAAAACCAGAGACCAAATAAATTTAAAAAAAATGGTTATTGTCTGTCATTCTTGGCCTATCACGAGCAGGGTTTCCAACTTGTGGCTTACCCCAAACAAAAGTAAATAATATTTAATTTGATATGTAGGGATTTTTTATTTGACACTTGATCAGTGTTATCAAAAATAAAAAAATTAAGGGTCAAAATATACTTGATGAGTATTTTTATTTATTCCTCAGCACTTTGACAATTTAAATGTAACAATATCATTTAAACCACCATAATCATTACCAATTTTCGACAAAATTGGGGCCTCATGCAAGTTGATAACCTTATTTTCGTCATCAAGCATTAGGAGGCATAATATTTTCAATATTATACTGAACTTGTTCATACTGAACTTAGGGTAATTTTTGAAGAAGCGGGCAACTCTTAAAAGAAAAATGAAAACAGACATCAACTCGATGACAACAACGAAAAATTTGTCTTCTAAGTACAATCGAAATACAACTTGGTAAAATATCTCGATGAATATGTACGGTTGTAATGTATTATAGAGGTAACGCGTATGGCAAATAATTGGCATTTTCTGGCCAGAGATCATCTCCAAGCGTGAGCTCTGGGAAATGTGCAACGCTATAGATCGGCCACACGCTTCGAAGAGACCCATATACTAAGCAAGCTCTCGAGTTAATAACACAGGACAAGGGAAAAGTTGGTTGACCCCATCGAGATATTATGTACGTTTTACCCAAGCAAACCTGGCCGCGGCGTACCATTGCAGCGGAAAGGCAGTTTAGGCAGTCGTTCTCTCCTGGTCGGAAGCAAAGTGCATTGCCCAGGACAGAATCCGATGGAGAAGCACTAAAACTAATACTTAGATGAAGAAGCACTAAAAATAAAAATGTAATTATTATGGTAGTAATAAAACTAATAAAAATGTAATTACTCTTTTATTATGATTAAGCAGAAGGGGAGACATTCGCTCAAAAGTGGGACGCTATAGGCTAGATTAAATAAGAAGATGTGTCCCTCTACGCTGGACCTTTGCAATGACAGTCGATTTTTTTATGTAGCAATAGAAGGGGGCGTTGCCATAGAGATATGGTAATCTCTAATACAGCTGAGACCAGCTGAGGGTTCTTCATGAGATACTTCAGACCTTCGATTTTTGACATCAAATGAAGCGGCCCACCAAGTTGAATATTTTTTGTAAAGGCGGTATGTCGATCTCTAATAGTTTGGTTGGGCTTTTGTGTTTTCTAATCAGGGTCACCAGGTACTCCAGATCTTCGATTATCCTAGTTTTTATAGTTTTCCCTTTATGTGGCCATTAAAACCTAACTCTGTACCAAATTTCAGCTCTCTGAGTTTATGGGAAGTACTAGTTCTATTTTGATGATCATGAGTGAGTGAGTGAGTGTCGAAAATGCGAAACTTTGCTTTCGCTTAACTTCGGAACTAAATGACCTACAGACTTGAAATTTTGGATTTTAAGTATATGATAATAGCTTACTGGGTGACGAAAATTTCTTCGTTCTGGTCTTATCCAGAGGTTCTCAAATAGGGGCCTGAAAATGCGGCGAAATGGTTCCAGTAAAGGATGGTACGGCAGTGTTTGCTTCGCGCTCGACTTGGCGGGGGCACTGCCGTGCCCCCTGATTGTGTACCATATTTACAGCAATAAAAACATCATTCATTTTTTCATTCATTCATTCGCTAAGTAAGTATAGATATTTTGTTACATAAATCGGGAACCAAAATGTAAAAACGTTGGTTCAACTTTGGTCACTAACTGCTTTGATGAAAGAAAACATCATGAGGAAACCTGCACCATTAAAGATTCTGGGGATAAATGATTTGATAGAATTATAGAATTACATTTTCTATTCGCTACATTGTAGACCTCATCTCTGTCCTCGGGCAAGATTGTTGTCAAAGTCAAAGTCAAATATTTTTATTCATGTAGGCTTAAAAATAGCACTTATAAATCGTCACTTTCTTGTTTTTAAGTTAGTTGACGTCAAAAAAATTACTTAAAGCTAAGTTTACCACCGCCTCCAAAGCGCAAGTGGAGAAGAGGCGGCGCAACAAACTCCACTGCTGCATTTTCTCCAAAGACGTCACTTTACAACATATGTCTTACAATTAAATAACTGTATATGTGGACGAATATACATCAAATTAAAAAATTAAAAAAAATTAATTAAAATAAAAAATTAAAAAAAAATTAAAAAATATTAAATATTAATTATATTATATTATTATTAATTATATTATATTATTATTTTATATTAATTATTTTAAATTAAATTAATTATTATAGTCAAATTTATAAATTAATAAAAATTATAAATTAATAAAATGTCATTGTAAAAGTAAAAGTACACAATGTACCTAGAGAGTACCTAGAGAGTCTACCATCTTTAATAAAATAAAAATATTGATGATACTAGAGTACCTACATGAATAATTAAGTTTATGGAACAAGGTTCTATCAACTACATACAATTAAGAAAAACTTACCCATGTAATCTTTGGTCCTTCTGGGTGAAGGGATGGATGAGGATTTGGGTCGATATAGCCAAACAGCTGCATAGCTTTCATTGTGTCTCCGAAACCTAAAATTACAAAGGTATCTTATAAATCTATCTACCTATATGTATCTAACTAATATTATAAATGCGAAAGTGAGTTTGTTTGTTTGGTGGTTTGTTTGTTTGTTGCCTCTTCACGCTTTATTTACTGAACCAATCTTCCTGAAATTTCGCATACACATAGCTGGAAGTACGGAGAAGGACAAAGGGTATTTTTAATTTCGGGAAAAAGCAATTCCTGTGGGAAAATCACGCGGGCGAAGCCGCGGGCAAAAGCTAGTGTGCAATAAAGAGTTAAACAAACAAATAAGGTTCACCTTGGATATTTTATTGCACTTTTTCTTCCTGGAAAAATATAATTTAATTTTCGTTCATTTTTTGGGTTCCGAAGTAAACAAGGAACCCTTATTGTTTCGTCATGTCTGTCCGTCAGTCCGCAATTTATCTCAGAGACTACTAGTACTAGAAAACTGTAATTTGGTATAGATATACATATTTATTACGCGGAGTTAACTGTAGAATAAAATTACGAAAAACATTTTTTTAGCGGTCCTTCCCTACACCTAAAATGGGAATGTTTTTTTTCTTTCGATTATACCATCGTGTGGGGTATCATTTGATAGGTCTTTTAAAAATATTATGAGTATGTGAAGACCATGTTTTGTTTTAGAAATCCGTTTGCGAAATATTTAACTAAAGTGCAAAATTTTGTTAGAGTCAAGTGTCCTCCCTTGAACAGGAAAATGGTGGAGGGTAGATACATGGAAAAAAATATAATATCTAGCAAATATAATGAATTTAAAAGGAAAATTATAACGGTTATGTAGACTTTACACGTTAATGAGTAATAGTTGATAAACTTACAAAATTTATTTTAGTATGAAAAATGTTCGTAGAAACAATTTTTATTCTTGTGATGTTATATACTGAGGTTATTTTTATTACTTTCATTAGTTAAAACTGGAAGTAAATATAGGTTCATGTGTCCGCATTTTTACAGGATAGGTACATTCGGAACCCTACATTGCGCGTGGCCCGACACGCACTTGACCAATTATTGTTATATAGCTTGCTATACAGACGTATGGCTTTATCTACAGAAATCACAAGTCTCTCTTTCTGAAGTACCTCGATATCTGAGGGTTCCTCTAAACATGGTGTGTGCGTCTTCAATGCCGTAGAGCGAGGAGTACATAGTGCTGTCTCTGTTGGGGAACCCTTCGAACGCGAACCCTGGCAGGAAGTCCAGCTCCCGGGCTACAGACATCAGCTCGCCACCTCCCATGACCTCAACGATCTGTGAACGTGGAAAGACCAACAACTTTAAACAAAAATTGCAAATTTAAAAACTGGAGGAACGTGGCAAAGGAGCGTAATAAGTGGAGGAAAGTCGTTGAAGAGGCCAAGACCCACAAAGGGTTGTAGCGCCGCTGGAAGTAAGAATCATGTATTGAAAAAAAAACTATTCAGCTTTGATAAAATAACGCGATAGATTAAATAACGCTATGAATATAGCCTGTGCCACACGGGGCGTTGCTTACAGAGGTGACGTTGCTAGCTGTTTACCGTGTTGGTGAAAAAAAAAATGAAATTTAGTGACACGTCACCAAGTTTCATATTTGTAAATGTCTAAACGGTGAGCAACGCTGTGTAACTATCACCGTGTAGTAGTGCATGTTATGTATTTTTCAAATAATTCCATTAAAATAAATTCCTCATCTTCAAAAATTATTAAAATCAAAAGATCTGACCTGTCCTCTACTCAGATATTTAGCTCCAGAGATGGTGTTGAGAAGGACGCCTCGCGGACTCCACGAGAACTTGTACCTTAACGCGTTGTCACTGAACTCTGGTGCTGGGAGCCCTGGGCAGAGACAATGATAATATAATAAGCAAGCGTGGAGACTTGGACAGAGGAAATGATAATTTAAGGTCAGCGCACACCAAGCTGCAAAATGTTCAAGTAGTTTGTGTTAAATACTTAAATGAATCACGCACGATTCGATATCGATCGACGTCGATAATTTACTTAAAGCTAAGTTTGCCGTCTCCACAGCATAAGTGAAGACGATGTGAGTACCTCCACAATAAGACACAAAGGAATCAACCCTCCCGCCGTGGCTCTGAATGTCGTGGATGCACTCCAGCGCCAGCAAGTGGTCGATGCCGGGGTCCAGGCCCACCTCGTTCAGTAGGGTCACCCCTTTCTCTTTGGCACTGCAAATATTAAAATTGCAAAATTCGAATTAAAAAGCTCTAAATAAATGGACAACTCTCAACGTCCCACACTAAGCACTATAAGTTTGCATCGTATGTCTGATGGACATAAACACAAAGTTAAATGTGAAGAGTTGGGAAGTTTAATTTAAACGTGCTAATATTTAAAAACAAGGTCTCCTTCATCATTCACTCTTAATACTCACGCCTCATGAAGAGCTTGTACTTCAGGCCGCACATAGGAAGCGGTGACCATGTGGACTCCATTCGCAACACAAGCCTTGGCCACCGCACCGTGCAGGTCGTAAGGCAGCAGAGATATGACGAGCGCGCGCGATATAACAAAGATGATAGAACTCCTCCATCTCTAATACTCACGCCTCATGAAGCGCTTGTACTTCAGGCCGCACATAGGAAGCGGTGAGTGACCATGTGGACTCCATTCGCAACACATGCCTTGGCCACCGCGCTTTGCAGAACATAAAGCAGCAGAGATACGAGTATGACGTACGGCGCGCGATATATCAAAGAAGAGAGAACTCCTACATTATTCACTCTCTTATACTCACGCCTCATGAAGCGCTTGCACTTCAAGCCGCACATAGAAAGCGGTGACCATGTGGACTCCATTCGCAACACAAGCCTTGGCCACCGCGCCGTGGAGGTCGTAAGGCAGCAGAGATATGACGAGGCGAGCACGCGACGCCAAAGATGTGAGAGCACTTTCGTTGTTCGCTTCTAGGTACTCTGCTCGAACCCCGTAGCGGTGGGCTAGCTCGTCAGCCTCTTCTTGCACTTGTGACGCTGTGGAATTCAATGAGGTTTATAAAATGACCAAAACTTAGGAATAAGTAGTCCATGGGCAGCGGTGATCGCTTACCATCAGGTGATCCGCTTGCTCGTTTGCCGCCTTATGTTATAAAAAAAAGGATGGAAAGTAAGTGGTTTAAGACTTTTCTCTAAAAATAATGATCCACTTAACCTACCACCACGACTACGACCACGTTCACTAGGATCTGTGTTATATTAAGTCATAAATTGGCATGCAACAAATCACCGGACGGTAGATTGGGCGGTCTTAGGATGAGTAAGGAAACTTGCACTCTGCTTGATGATTATCAGCTAGTGTGTGAAATGAAGAAGGCAATGGCAAATCACTTCATTGCCAAGATAGTCGTTGTGTGTGTTTAATTCCATATAATGACCGTCAGTCATGACCTCAGTCAATTTTACCATTCAATGGTAACCGAAGAAAATATCCGTAGAGTTCCCTGGAATAATTTTCAAATTATGATACAACAGATTTTGTGGTTGAAACTGAACCAACATACCAACAGTGACCGCCACGCTCTTGTCCCTGGCCAGGTACTCGACCACCGGCGCGGCCACCAGCCCGCTGCCCAGGATCACCACCGACGTCTCCTGCTCGCCGCTCTCCACTTTGTGACGCGATCGGCTAAGACACACAATATGTTAATACACGATATGATAAAACACACTCACATCATTTATTTAAAAATAAAACGCTAATTTACGATATACAGTATACCTACAGAAAATTAAAATCGAATTAAATCCTAGACATAGAAAAAAAGGTTTCCTTTTTTCCACTAAAAACTAAACATATACATATAATGAAATTAAAATTGTTTCATATACTACCAATTGATTATTTTTTTACTTGAAGACATTTTCAATAAGTATAAGTAGTAGGCAAACATTGATCTATTTATCTAAAATTAAAATAGTATTGAGAAAAAAGTTCTCTCTACTCACGTATTCGCCATACGTAGCTCGTTGATGTACTCGAAAGGAGCGGTCAACTTCCCGTTGCTGGTTATAATTGCCTGCATTAAAAAAAAAAAATAACAGAACCTAAATGAAAGAAATAAAAAAATAAAAAAGAATTTCTTAGTTTGTTTTGGATTTTTGTGCATCTCAGATGCAGTTAGTACTAAAATACTCTCAAGTCTCAAGAATTTTTTCATCATATCAAATTTCTATAGAGATTACTTTGATTTCTTAGTTTTCTAAATGGAAACTTCTTTAGGTGCTGAACACTTTATTTTGTCCGTCACGCACGGCTATGAAACTCTGGTAACGCTCTACTAACCTCGTTTTAATAAAGTTTTCACTTCTGTCGTCATAAGCACACACTTTTATACAATGCAACTTAATCCCCCTAATCCAACCTAATTTATAAAATGTTTTAGATATTTTAGTCGTACATGCAAACAATGAGAATTTTTCCTCTAATTATCATCGGGAGCAAAGTAAATACATACTACTATCTTATCACGCTCCATTAAGTGTAGGCACTTTATCTATTTCCAATAAGAAATTATATTGTTTTGAATTAGTTATTGGACAAACATAGCATCTACCGAGATAGAAGTTAGAATAGAGGTTTGTTACTCGAACGCGCATTAGGAGTGGTTTTTGATAAAGGGAACACGTGGTAATCTGGAATAGTACCTATACTAAATGAAACAGGGTTTTCCTTTCATAGGTATTGTTTTTATTCTATAGGAGTAGAACCCCGGGCAATACCCCGGGTATCCAGTGGGTACAGTATAATGCTTTTGCCCTTTTGTTTTCATCCGCGTGAATATCGTTTTACCCCCATTTAATCCCCACATCACACGCTATATAAAAAACCTTTCTTGAAATTTCAAATCGAAACAAATGAGACAGGACGTCTTTGGTCAGTTGTGACTCTTAGGCCGTCCGCACACGGAGCTACTCAAAAATAACGGAACTAATCAGAAATTACAATTACAAACCAGTTAGAAATTGTTCCTCGCACACGACGGTACAAGTTGCAAACTCAAGTTGCAAGGATTCAGTCAGGTTTGTTATTTCTGCTCACAAAAGCACACGGTTAATAAGGGGGGAAATTTTTAAAAAAGCAAACATGTCGATTGGATTGATGATATTGTATTATACTATCATCATAAAAGACGCCAAAGGAAATTTCGCAAGTTTTGGATTCACCCGTACATTCGAAATAATGTGAACTGCAGATTGTTAGTTGCAGCACGAGAGCTGCGTTAAACAGATAAAAAAAAATTTAATATTCAATGTTTGGTTGTTCATTTTTCTTAACAAAAACACAGGAAACTCTAGTAACCAGTAGCGCGGCGACCAGCATGCCGCGTCACCCGTGATCAGTTGATAACGCGTTACTAACTGGTTGGTGACAAGTAGCGTCGTATGCGAACCTCATATGAGAGTGTATGGGCGGTGACGCTCAAGTAACTCGTTAGTAATTTGAATTTGTAACTCGTTCCTTTTAAGTAGCTCAGTGTGCGGACGGCCTTATATGTATTACCACACTCGATAACATAGAGCAACACGGACTCATCGCACGCGGAAGTCTTCGTTACTCGAAGCTCGATAACGAAGAAGTTGTCACCTCACCCCTTGCACGACCGGCGTGAAGTTGTGTTCCTCCAGAGGCCGGCTCGCGTCCGAGCGCATGATGTCCTCGGCGTACGGGAACAGCAGGTCTCCGAAGAAGTCCGTGGACTCGCGAGGCAGCTGCGTCGGCATGTTGTCGATCGAGCACACCAGCACCCCGGGGCCTTTGAAACTGCACACAAAATGGTCAAGTTGTACCACAAAAAGCCTAATGTCACTCTCCCTTCAACTCTCCAACCTTTGTCTCCAACTCATGGAAGTAATAAGTACAAAGTACTTACTACTTCCATGCTCCAACTATCACCACACATAAAGTCACATCAATCCTTCAATCCATTGCTCTATGGCGACATCTATCGTGCCACAGGACAACGCATAGCATATACATAGATAGATAAGTTGATAATGCTCACGACAGATGGCGCTATGACTAGCTGAAACGCGGTGTTAATATTTTCAAGATCAACACAGACAACCTTCGAAAACGACAACCGGGAACCGCGGCTCCGACGATTTCATCGGAGCCGCGGTTCCCGGTTGAACTCAAACCTCCCTCCCTCTCGTTTCAGATTTTTGACATAAAAGGAAGCCAAACTGACCTCTTTGTGTCCTTGTTCCTGTCGGCGTCGTAGAGACAGAAGGGGGTGTCAATGGTGGTGCACTCGTTCATGAACTCGATGGACCCGCCGGGGTCTGCCGAGATGTCGCAGATAGCCAGCATCCTGGAAGCAATAACCATTGAATGCGATTTAATTTTTTACCCATATTGCAGTATAGTAAAAGAATCCAATAACATCTCATAGCCACCATGTTTCTTTTTGTAACGGCACTAGCTTATAGAACATTGGGCTGTCAAGACAAATCTAACGATATCTTAATTATTGAAACCTTTCTTTGAAATCGGATAATAACTGTCTGTCCACCACCCAGTAGATGCAGTTCACCAGCTCTGAAGTGTACGCGATCTGATCCCAAGACAACGCAGTATCATATTACCTGTGAGGTAGGGCAGGAGCGCCGATGCTCCTTGGCAGCCAGGGCGTGTGGGACGGCAGCAGCAGGTGCTTGGCGTCGGGGATGGTCAGCAGCTTGGGGCTGTCCACCGCCCAGTAGATACAGTTAACCAGCACCGACGTGTACGGCGCGATCTGGTCACAAGATGTTTTAAAACCATTACTCAGAAACCGAGGATTTTTTTTTATCTATCAGAAACCCATGGGAGTATTGATAAACAATTTCCCATGAAAGTGTCGTAATCGTAAACAATTTTTCGAAAACCCATGGAAGTATTATATCATTTCCTAAAATAAAAAGTTAACGTCACATTTTTATTTCGTTATCAAAATTATCAAGTCGTAATGTTTGGCAAAGATATCGAATAAGTGGATTACGATAAAGGTGATTTTTATTATCCATTAAAATGTATTATTGTACTTATAATAATACATTTTAATTGATAATGAAATTTGTTTACGTAAACATTGGCGATAAACCAATTACTGAAATGGGTGGTGGCGATTGTTTCCATGCTAACCTCGTAATATAGTAATACACTTAAATAATGTTGTTATTTCACTATCGTTTCAAACTATGATAACAAATTTAAGGTCATAAATTTTGTTTTCCACGTGGTAGGTTCCTTGTAAGCCGACATTGATAATGAAGAATAGATGAGATAGAGTGATAATTAAATTCGATTACACTACAAAACATTTGACTCGTAATTAATTTGTATTGTTTACAAGATTTCTTCTCGAATGTCAGAATGTCAAATACTATGTTAAGGTACGTAGATATAGGGATGACGTACAATCCTAACAAATATTATAAATGCGAAAGTGTTTGTTTGCTGGTTTGTTTATTTATTAGGGTTCCGTACCTCAAAAGGCAAAAACGGAAACCTTATAAGATCACTTTGTTGTCCGTCTGTCTGTCAAACTTTTTTTCTCAGGAATGATTATAATTAATATCTAATACTCGGATCCATGGTCTCTTTCAGCAAAAAAGTAATCAAAATTGTACGTCAACGCGATCAGGAGATATTACTGTAAATAATGCGAATTTTTGCATATTTTGCGATTTTAGATAGCAACTAGCTGTCGCCCGCGGCTTCGCCCGCGTGAGTTTCGCTTAGAAGAAAAATCTCTCTTGGAGCTTTCCATCAGATGTTCCAGATCTTAAATTTTTATACGTCAGCAGAAAATGCTCATGCCATTTCCATATTTCTTATAGTTTAGCTGTTCTGTTAAGGTTCTTCATCAGGTGTACCAGTTTTCAAAATAAATTATAGCCTAAATGTTGCCCAGGCTTAATAGCTATACAACAAAAAAAGTTTCATTCAAATCGGTTCAATACTTTCGGAGATTAGCGTGATCATACATACAGACAGACAGACAGACAGACAGACAAGAAATTCCAAACAATTTTTTTTGCTTTCTATTATTCATTTTAAGTGTCCCTCTATCCATTTCAGTCAAAAATACTAAATTTACAGACAAAATATTTTTACTGTTTTATTATATGTATAGATTAGAACCTACGGTTTGGCAAAAAGTAAGTCTAACAGTACTTATACAGGAATAAATCAAAAAGTTGTAAATATATTGTTGGAAGTTTAAAAAAAGTGTTACAAACTAATTTTTGCGCTAGATGCAGTATGAATCCTAGGGATCGAACTGCAAAGTTAAGTTTGTTTTTGAAACTCGTCTTTTAGTTAGAGCTATAATGTGAGATGCTTTGTGCGGTGTGCGTGCGGTGCTCGGTGCACGAGCTTGACTCTCACTTGGCCGGTTTTTTTGTTTGTTTGTTGATCTTCTTCACGCTTTATCTACTGAACCAATCTTCCTGAAATTTCGTACACACATAGTTCGAAGTACTGAAAAGCAATGTTTCCTTAGGAAATTTACGCGGGCGAAGCCGCCGGCAAAAGCTAGTACTATATAAACTCTACTTAAACTCACCGTTTGAGCAAAGGTGGATATGTACCGCTCAGGGTGTTCCTCGTACTCCAGATGGTCGTACCCGCCGCCGTTCTTCCTCACCAGGTGATGCCTGCGACGGACCTCACAGCCGTATATCTTGTTTGGACCTTCAATTTGGAACGTGAAAATATTTTTAACAGTCACCGCATATTACATTGATTTACTGATTGATTAACTGATTGATTTATTAATTTTTTGATTGAACTGACATTAGTTTTTACATTGGCTTATTTGGTCAACAATCATATTCATCTTCTAAACAGCATACAATATTTCTTACTAATACCTTATTCAAATGAAAATTATAAACTGTTTTAAAAAATATAACTATCACAACGTAACCCAACGTAGCAATGTAGCCTCTACGATACGCTACGGCGTAGCAGTGGCGTAGGCCGCGTAGTCCGCTACACAGCTGCTCTGCTACGTTCAACCACTTCAAAGCGTGCGTAGACTAGACGCACTCGAGTACATACCTAATCCGGATTATCTACGTGTTTATGTGGAATCCGCAGGGTTGCCAGATTGGGTATTTTTTTCGCAATTCTGGGTAAAAAATTGACTCATCAGCCGTTAGTAACACGGGCAAAAAACCGGTTGGGCCTTTGGTTGAAATTAAAGAAAATAGTATCGTTTTGGAGAAATATAATTTCAATTTTGGGGAGAAATAGAAAATACCATCTGGCAACCCTGGGAATCCGGATTATCTTCTTAGTGTGGTAGAGGCAGTTCCGTGTTCAACTAATGAGTCTTTCTTTTTTATTTTTTGTATGAAATAGTTTTTGTTATATAGATATTTGTCTCTATAACTTTTTTGAACATTCCGAGTACCTATGTAGGTTGCATGAAATGATGTAGTGCATGTAGGTTGTGTCTAGATTCAGGAGAAACTAAGCGAATAAAATATACTCACTTCCGTGTTCAGATACTTTTCTCAGCATTTCTGGTGGAACGTATTCATGAGGCAGTTCGTGGAATATCTCTTGGCTCCCCTGTCAATTATACCATTATATTCAAATCAATGTGAATAAAAATTTTTTTAGTCTCGTATGGCATACATGTGTTCTTCAGAGTCGCTTTACGTTATATTTAACTACTAGCTATAACCACACCACACTAGATGCTATAACCTAATATTTTAATTCGCATCCGGAGAGAACAAGACCAGGGAGTTATAAACTAAAATGGACTGCACACAACTGTATTGGGGGACTGAAAAGGAAGTAACAAGTTTTTTTATAATCGCTCGGGGGAGTCGGAGTCGAATAGTGAGTCTCCTGGGGGATAGTTTATATGCGGTAATAAAGTGTGTAAAAAAGTTAAATATTTGTTTTCCTTCTTGCATAGTAACTATCATTTGACCTTTTTAACTGTGGAGCCGTCCAATCTATGGTTCATTTGTTAACATGCCCCAACTGCCCTTCCTCCTGCACCTTGGAGTATCTGAATTAGGCCAACGATAGTGTATAGTGATAGTGTGTGTGTGTAGTGATAGTATTCTTTCCACACATAAAAAAAGGCCAACGATAGTGTAAGTAGCCAAATACTGGTAAAAAAATAAAAACCCATTTCGACTGGAGATGATGATGATCATTTGACTAGTTCAAATAGCTAACCTGAGACACATTGCCCGAGCCTGTGAAGATGAAGGTCAGCGGGCCCAGACTCTTGGGCATCATGCCCAGCGAGACCTCGTACCCCGCGTCGCGGATGGCCTGCCGCGCCATGCTCGAGTTGCGGTAGTTGTGCGCAGGACCAATGTGCTGGAATTAATTGTACTAATTCGTATAATCGTCGCTGACCCAAGTGCTGGAGGAGGGATCCTTTTTATTTCTCATAAGGTTAATAATCATAATATGGTTTGTCATAAAGCCTTTCTCATAATTTTTTTATCATAATATTTTATTCAAATAATATTTATTGTAATAATATTTGTGTAGTCATAATCATAGATTGTCATACAGATTTTTTTTATAAAATGGTTTATCATAATGGATTTGTCATAATTGTTATTGTCATAAACATAGTTTCTTTTTTATTTTGTTCATCTTTTATTTTGTTAATGACATTTGAAGGCATTATGTAAAATTTGATTTTACCTATTTCACATTAAGTTGACACAAACACTAGTATAGGTTAGGGTGCGGCGGGGGTGGCCCTTGGGCCACCCCTAAGCCGCGAACATAAACAACAAAAAAACAAAAACTTAACAAATCTTACCTTTTTTTCTGAGTGCATCCGTACATTATGAGTTCTCTTTTCTCTGTACATTATGAGTATTACTATTATGATTAAATTATATTATGATTATTTATGTTTATGATAATTTGTATTTATTACAAAACAATTATGTTAAAAAAAATATTTAAAAAAATATTATTTTAATTTATATTAATTATGATTATGTGAAAAAACATTATTTCGAACTATATTATTACAAATATTTTTATGACAATCATTAGAGACCCGCTGGAGGAATGAGGTCTTAAGAGATATGGAGGCCCTCGAAAGAGCCTCAGGCAGAACAGGAATTAGGAGTGGAAGCTTTTTGTATCGGAGGCCAAGATCCTCTTTGATCGTCGAGCCATCGAAGTAAGTAATTCAATACGCCGTATTATTTCAGTTAAGGTTAAGAAAAACATCGTAAAGAATCCTGCGCTGTAGTTGACGATTCAACGAGTGTATGAAATGAAGAATGCAATAATGGCAAACATTTTGATATTTGGAAACAAACCATGCCGCGCGGTACTACAAATGCGTAGCACGATTGATCGTCGTAGCGTGCTGCTACGATACGCATGTTGTGCATAGCGGTGCTACGACCTACGACTACAGCCATACTGTGGCTTTTTCATACTGACCACGACACTCAGCTACTAGGAATTGAGAAACTAGACTATGGGAGAGAAAGGTATATAGGTATGAAAACGCCACAATATGGCTGTAGTCGTAGGTCGTAGCACCGCTATGCACAACACGCGTGTCGTAGCAAAACGCTACGACGATCAATCGTGCTACGCATTTGTAGTACCGCGCGGCATGGTTTGTTTCTAAATATGAAAATCACCAAAAATAACAATTTTCACCGATCCGTCAGGCATCTATCACAAAAGTTATACTTGTTTTGAGAGGAAGCTCAATTGGTACCAATCAATGAAATTCATCACTTATAGTGATATTACCATGAAAGGCGTGTGGTGTCCCAAGGCCAGCAGTCGCAGGCCCAGGCCGTGCAGGATGTTGATCATGCCCGCGACGCCGGCGTACTTGCCGAATGCCACCACGCGGTTGCCGGCGTCGTCCATCAGCTTCTCGTAGTCTATTAGCCGGATGTTCTAAAAGCATTTGTTTTTTGATAGAAAAAACTTTTTTTATGAATTTTCCTAGTATAAAACTAGTAGTAAATATAAGTTCATGTGTACGAATTAATACAGAGTAGGCACCTTAGGGATCCTACATTGCGCGTGGCCCGCACTTGACCAATTATTTTTTATTTGTTTTCCTCAATATCCTAGGTTACTTAAATAAACTAGTGGTTCTGTAAGAACAGTCGACCTCGCGAGCCCTTCCACGGAATAACAGATATTTTACCGTGTCCCTGGCTTAGAGGAGTTTTGAAACCAACCTACCAAGTACCAATGCTGGAAAGAAAGTAATAAGTCCCATAAGCCCAAACATGTTCTTGTGGTTGGTCAATACCACTAAAAAATGATTGAAACCTGCCTATTTTGCCTCGAAATAATATAAATAATAATAATAATAAATATATACGGACAAATCACACAGATAGAGTTAGCCCCAACGTAAATTCAAAACTTTACGGTATGCTAATTTAACAATACCAAATTTAAAAACAAATACATAGGTATATAGATAAATATCTAAAACCCACATCAATCTGAAAATGATTATTTTCCATCTTGACCCACCGGAGATCGAACCCGGGTCCTCTGGTGTGACCGTCCGGCGTGATGACCGTTAGGACACGGAGGTCGTCAGTCATCAGAAATACATTGGTTATATGTATGTAATTTGCGCAACACATTTAAAGTTAAAAAAACTAAAGTTTAATTTGAAATCGAATCTCTCAGATTAGTAGGTATGTAGATATTTTATATATGTATATATTACTTTTTTATAATAGGATTCTAATCATACAATGAAGTTTTTTGATATCAGATTTATTTCAAGTGTTCAAGATTCCAAAATTCCACCAAGCAAAGCAATCCTCAATACGATACGCAATAGCGAATTTGCGAGTATTAAAAGCTTTGCTGCGCCATCTATTGATTTTTTGTGAACGTGTATGAGAAATTAAAATATCTGGATTTATAGCGGTTTTATTGAATTTCACTATGTTGTTCAGACAAAAAAGTTGCGTTTTAATAAGAGTAACAAAAAAGTCAAATGACATTTTTGATTTTTTTTTAAATAGCTGAGATATGAGGTTTTTTTCATATATTTCCGCCATTTTTTAAAATTTCGAAAAACTGGCTCGACTAAAAAATTCTATAAAATTACTGAACCTGCTCACAAAATTTCATGAGAATCGGTTCAGAAATGCGACCTGTAGGCGATAACATCCGGACAGACAAAAGAATTTTCGGCTAGTGGAAACTGAGAAGCTTCGCTCGCTGCGCTCGCTCGGTCAACTAAAGGTCCAAGACCTATACATTGTTACAAGCTGGGCGATATAAAAATCCCGTTTTGGAGAAACCAAATGCATACAAATATACCTATGTCTGCAAGAATTGCTAGTTTAAATACCTTTTTCGTCGTAAATAAATGACTAGCTGTATCCCGCGACTTTGTTCCCATAAGAATTTCAGAATTCTGGCCTCATTCATCTATGAATATGGGTTCATACACAAAAAGCATTCTAATCCGGTAGGTGATTTGCTTTAAAGTCAGTCAATGTCACAAATATCCGCGTTTCCGTTACTTACTCCCGTCTAATTAGATTAGGTAGATATAATAACTTATCAGGCAGGTACTAGTTTGGATTTTAATTAATACTTACAATCATTTACGATATCATATCTTAGGTAATCTTATAAAAATACGATCATTGATTAGTTTTGCAGAGATCGACGAGTGATTGAATAATTTCCTATTAGTGAACGAAGTTATAACCTTTGATTATTTGAGATTAAATATTCAAAGGTTATAACTAAGTAGGTGCCTATAGGTTCATTAGCGGCAATTAATGTTTTAATAGTAGGTACAGTTTAATCACAATGTTTTGCTATATCCATATGTAAAAATTTGCATACTACGAATAGAATAACTGGTTATTTGAATCCTTATGTCTTTGTGTGGTTTGAATGAATGTTTCTTTCATGCCCTTAAAACTCTAAAGTTATAGAACGAAATATCAATCAAATACCTTAGCTAATATAGCGTCTAACATGGGCATGTTAGTTTCTTGTGCCTTTATCGTGTGGGAGAAGAAACAGTAGGTCTTGTTCGGTATGAGGAGGTCGACTGGCGTCTGCTTCACTCCGAATATCACGGTGGCTTCGCTGATGTCTTCCTGGACTATGGCGCCGGAGTTTATGTAAGACTGAAATTAAAGTGGTTTGAAAGTAACTGTTCAATAAATTGCAGATCCGAAAGATTTTTATTTCATTTGTTTTAGTCGATCAAACAGAGATCAAGGTCCATCTTTATTTGAGCTCTATTTGTAAAAAATAAGTGGATGGAAAAGACCAGGGTTAGAGATAAATGGAAAGAGAGTGGGGAGACATTTGCCCAGCAGTTATTTTAAAAAAGGACGGCAAATGAGCAAGCGGGTCACTTAATGGTAAATGATAACTGCTGCCCATGGACAACTGCAACACCATTGGAGTGACAAAAGTGTCGCCGGCCGTGTTACTAAGATTTCAAGCACAGATATCTACGTACCTGCATAGGATACGCCCTTCGATTGGAAGGCTGCACGATGACCTTGACTCCTTGCCTCACCAATTTGCTCACATTGGTGGGCGAGAACGGCGCCCGTCTCTCCCATACTGACTGATCCTCTCTTCTTATGGCGATCACTCGCTGATTCTGAGCAGAAAATATGTGAAATATTAATAATAATAGAAGATAAAGAACACGGTGAATAAATAGCAACAGAATCACTAATCGACGCGCTTCGTGTGAGTCAAGGAGAGGAGGATACAACCTTGATTCAACTAGTGGAGGGCGCTAGCGGGGGTGAAGGTCAAAACAATCTGATTACATGTTTTATTTTAAAATCGGTGAACTACAATATGCCTGAGCGCTCTTCAGTATCCTCCTTGAGCCTCATACATGATATTTATTCGTGTGACTATACTACTTTTCTTAGGGGTAAAGTAAAAAAATAATGGTAAAGATCTCATACATATAGATCGACAATTTGGAGTTGAGGGGGACGAATAAATAAACTCGCATACCCATCCACTTGCATATTGGCGAGCTTTTTTTGTAACAATAATAAAAAAAACAAATACATTGAGTGCCTTGCCTTCAAATGAAGTGTACTTTTTAGTTTCCTTTCTTTTTCAATTTACGGTGCCTACTCCCCAAAATGGCAAGCCCTGAGTGATCACTCAGGGCTTGCCATTTTGGGGAGTAGGCCTGAGTGATCATCCTATAACTACCAAATACGTGTTATCTGAGATAGGTACATGTATAATAATGTTGTTATGGCTACAAGCTATACGTGCGTGTAACTATTAACAACATCGAAAGAGGTGCCAAATAATCCATACTAATATTATACATGCGAATGTTTGGATGTGAGTTTGTGAGTTTGTGAATTTGTGAGTTTGTGAGTTTGTGAGTTTGTGAGGATGTTTGTTACTCAATCACGCAAAATCTACTGGACGGATTTCGATGAAATTTGGTACAGAGGTAGATAATGACCTGGAATAGCACATAGGCTACTTTTTATCCCGGGAAAAAGCACTGTTCCCGTGGGAAATTCACGCGGGCGAAGCCGCGGGCAAAAGCTAGTGATATCATATTTAATCTAATCAATGACAAACTGGCTCATATTTATAATTATTATATAATCTGTGCATGAAGTTGGAGTGAGGTGAGATGCTCAACCAGTAGCGGATTTAGAGGGAGGGGGCAGGGTCGTGAAAGCCGGGAGCCGCGGTTCCCCAGGCAACGAGATTTCATTGAAATCCGTCCAGTAGATTTTGCGTGATTGAGTACCTAACAAACATCCTCACAAACTCACAAACTTTCGCATTTATAATATTAGTAGGATTGAAAATAAAAGTAACTGTATCTACATGGGAATTAAGCAGACCAGTCCCCCCTGGCAGCACCCGTTCTCGAGTTGACGCCTGGGTCAGCCATTGTAAAGCTCGACCATACTCCTGCATTCTCCTTTTCCACCATTCTTTCATTCTCCATTTTAGTGTTCCGTCAGTCTCTCAAAATAAAAAATCCCTTACTTAATGCTGTCATTTTGACCGTCAGATGGAAACATACCTACCTAACCTACTGTCCTTCAAAACTAAGTAACAGAACTTTCAAAACTTTTTAAATACGCAAGATTAATTTTCGACATGAATTAGACGACAACAAAATTATATAACATTTCATAGTCGATGCAATTTTAAAAGTGTGGTACATAGGTACTTAAGTAAAAAAAATGAAATTCAGCGTAGGTACCTACTTACGATAGGTACTTACTATTCTAGACTAAAAACAATCGTTTTTAAAATTGTAGGTAGCAGTTTCTATCAAAAATGATTTTGCAGAAAAATGAAAATGAGTGTAAAAAATTGTACATAAATAAAACCTAAATTAAACTTTATAAGACTTACCTTTGCAGTGGAATAATTAAGAAACTTCACTAACCGACTCTTCGGACGAAGAGTCGCAGTTTTGTGTAACATATTAATTTTTAAATCCTAAATTTCAAACTAATCTTATATAAAAAATATATAAAACGGAATATTAAGCGTCTTCCCGCTTAAATAAACCGTTCGAAGCTAAATATTCTCGCTACTAAAGTTTGAGAAATCAATCGTCAGTTATCACACCAACGATAGTGGTATGACCAAGTAGCTTGTTTGTTTGTTCGGTCATATACCAATAACGATTACTTACGAGATAATTTTCGTAGATATCTATTAATAACAATAATTAGATATTGTTTGTAATCTCATTACGTTTACTTGATAGAGATATGATGCAATTATGAGATGGGATTTAATTATTTATCATCTGATGCATAACAACGCTGCGTACAAAAGAAAGCATGATTTTATATACATTCATTACAGACATTTGGATTTTCCGATCCAATAAGGTAATGGTAAATAATCAAAGGGTAATAATTGGTGGTAAAAGTGTATCGCATGGATAGGTCGTTTTGGAGATGTGGTAGGTAGGTAAGTAGTAGGTATACTAAAAACTAATATCCTACTTTACTAATATGTACATATAAGTGTTTGGACTGGATGCGAGTTTGTATGTTTATTACAATCACGCAAAATCATATGGAAGGAACTTGATATAATTATACGGATAGAAAAATACCAGGAATAGCATGTGCTATTCCCGGCAATTTTTATTGCATTTTTATGCCTATGTGCAATTGTGCATGTGCACACTGCACATAGACATAAAAAGTATAACGAGCTGCGCCCTGTGTCTGTCTGCACTTCCGTTATTTATATTTATATAGTACCTAAATACATCGTACTCGCATGGGCATGGATACTTTAAAACTAACGTAACATAGACATTTCGTACGGAGTCCTACAGACAAAGAAAAACATGGAAGTAAGTAATTAATAAAGAAAACTTCCATGGGAAAAAATCAAATCTCGATGGCTAACGTATTTAATCAGGAAATAAGGATTTTTCAGCATCCGTTCAACCAAATGATTACATTCACATCCGGTCAGTTGTCAAATTCATTAAAACTTCATTTAGATTGATTACACGTTGTAAATTTTTGGATACGATTTGGAAGTATTTAATTTTATGTAAATGGGTATATTTTTCAATTATTTCATTAACAAATCATTATTGTTTGAAGTACATACATAATTGATAGTTTATTGATCAATATGTCCTTCGCGTTCGCGATAAAAAAAACCTATTAAATGTCAATGTCAAACAAACTACAATTGAAAAATCAGCATATTGTCATTGTCATTTTGACATCAATTAATCAATCGCCATTCGCTCGCGCTGTCCGTGTCATGTCTTGTCATTAATTTCATTCATGTCATGTCAGTCAGTGTGTTTCAGTTCAGTTGTCATTAGCAGTGGCTCGACACTGCAAAGGAATTTTTTGATACGCGTGGCTTATGTGATAATTTAAATCTTGAGACATGCACATAAGGTTTATTTTCATTTAAAGCACAAATAAAGTTTCTTATGCAACTCGATACCAACCAAATAAATAATATGGACTTTTATATTTTATTGTTGGTAGTTATGCGGGATTTGACAAAGATGGCCGGTTTTCTTCAGTTCAGTTTTGTTGTTTGGTTATCTTTTTTTTGGCTATCTGATCTGAGCTGATCGCATTTAGCGTTTGAAGTGAATTCCTTTTCCTGTATCTTCTGCCTCTTCGTTTTCTTGTTTAAGTCTGATCGCTTGATCCTCCTTCCAACCAAGAACCAACGGAAAGTGTTGTTGCAATTTGGAAAACTTGATATTTTAGTGAATAAAGAGAAATAGACTCATTTGTTATCAATATGCATGACCAGATTACCCGACGTTATATAAATAAAGTGTGAAGTTTGTGGTGTACGAAGACTTTCAAAGTCCAACGTGATTTTAAGTAACTTTCCACTAGATCCTACTCGGTAAGTTAACATGAATGGCCTCTTAATCACTTTTATCTTATTAGCACTCATGTATGTTTAAAGAAATCAATTTTTAGGTATATGTCACTTCAGTTCTGCGATTGTTCACTTCAGTAACTTAAAATCAGCGAACTTTCTTGTGGTACCTTGCCTACTCCAATAGAAAATATAATAAATCACCACGGATTAAGTCAGTTAGACTGCATAGTCTAGGCATGACTATGGCTATTCATACCATTCTACAGTTTATAATACACCCCTTGTAGCTCTGGCCCTGTGGATAGGATAAAGAGTATTAGCTATTCCCAGTATTTTTCTGCCTGTGTATCCTTTATATAACAAGTGGAGGATTGAATGATAATAGCATGTAATTACGAATATTAGTGGTATTTAAAATATTCTGTCAAGTCGCAGACACCATCGGAAGTTCATTATTTGCACACTGAAATATTATAAAGCTTTTGTCTTTATTAATTACAGATGCCGACATTGGGTGAAAGCTGTGGGAAATCCAGATTTGCATTAACTCAAGTCCATTTGCAACTCACATTTCACGAGAGACTCCTTCAATGAAAAAGGAAATTGTTTGCTCAAGACTGATGTGCCTACATTAAATCTACATTAACAGCTGCTGGCTGATGAGCTGTTTGAAGATTTCCCATTACATGTAAGGTCATACTATGAAAAAAAGAAAACATCAGTGAAAGTAAGTGAAGATTACCAATTTATGGATAAACTTTTTTAAGAATATGATTTCGATGACAATCTTTTCAGAGAATTGAATTCAGATTTTTATTTAACATTGAATGTTCGTATGTAAACCATTTTTATCCACTTGCTGTTATTTGATTGAGCTGAAACATGTCCAATGACAATGCTTTATTAGGCTATAGTAGGAACTGAACTCTGATGGAAAATAATAGGACAGCGGAGTTTGGGCTTGTTGGTTTTGTCATCATGAACACTTTTTATTTCTCTTGGTCATTGAAAATTTGGTCTGAAGATAAAGTCAGTGCCATTGGAACTCCTAGTTATTTATTATATACTATTTAAAATTTTTGTCAACGCATTTAATGCCCCAAGACCTCACTGGTGACAATAAAAGCTAATATTAAAAATGAAATTTTTGTTAAAAAACTTTAATAATTTATACTACATAAGATGGAAACAAAACCACCCTATAATGTTAATGATTTAAAAACAACAAAAAATTTATTCCATGTCTAAAATATTATATTTATTTTTTCAGTTGTACCTCCGTCTAATGTGAGTTCAGAAATAATGCTGGTAGCGTCTACATCTAGAACTCCAATGCATATGACATGTAAAAGAAAAGTTGGTAAGTATTCTTGTAGTTTTATTTTACCCAATTATCATAAGAATATACAAAAACCAGTATTTTTGTATGAAATATTTCTTTTTTGACAAAAAGTTTTATATAACTTGCTATATTTCTTAGTACATTTGTTTGTGGGATTTAATCATGTAAGCTGAATTAGGATCATTTTCTTATACTTAGCCAATGGTGATATCAAAGTTGGCCTGATTCATACACTATGAAATGAAATCTTATGTTGATTTGGTATTTGTGTGAACATAATGAATAAAGCATTTTTTGGTAAAAATTGTTTTTATTTATTGTTACAGATTCAACTAATATCATCATGAGACCAGTTGAATCACCAACAAGGTTACTTCAAGAACATGACATGGTTACTTTCTTATGGTGGCCTGTACAAACTTCAATATCCTAAAAAAGAATTTGTTGTAATGTTAAGTGAAGCGAAAATGTATTTCACTTTGTTTTAAATCTTGTGTTAACAGTGTGAAGTTTGTGGTGTACGAAGACTTTCAAAATCCAACATGATTTTAAGTTACTTTCCACTAGATCCTACTCGGTAAGTTAACATGAATGGTCTCTAAATCACTTTTATCTTATTATCACTTATGTCTTCCTTCTCTTCTTCTTCCTCAGCGTATAACTGCCCACCGTTGAGCATACACCTCTCCAATGTTTCTCCATTCTCTCAGCACTTATGTATGTATAAAGAAATCAATTTTTAGGTATCTGTCACTTCAGTTCGCCGATTGTTCATTTCAGTAACTTAAAATCAGCGAACTTTCTATTGGTACCTAGCCTACTCCTATGGAAAATATAATAAATCACCACGGATTAAGTATGCAGTCTAGGCATAACTATGGCTAATCATACTTTACTACAGTTTATAATACACCCCTTGTAGCTCTGCCCCTGTGGATAGGATAAAGAGTATTAGCTATTCCCAGTATTTTTCTGCCTGTGTATCCTTTATATAACAAGTGGCGGATTTAATGATAAAAGCAAGTAATTAAGAGTATTAGTGGTATTTAAAATATTCTGTCAAGTCATAGACACTATCGGAAGTTCATTATTTGCACACTGAAATATTATAAAGCTTTTGTCTTTATTAATTACAGATGCCGACATTGGGTGTAAGCTGTGGGAAATCCAGATTTGCATTAACTCAAGTCCATTTGCAACTCACATTTCACGAGAGACTCCTTCAATGAAAAAGGAAATTGTTTGCTCAAGACTGATGTGCCTACATTAAATCTACATTTACAGCCGCTGGCAGATGAGCTGTTTGAAGATTTCCTATTACATGTAAAGTCATACTATGAAAAAAAAAAGAAAACATCAGTTATAGTAAGTGAAGATTACCGATTTATGGATAAACTTTTTTTAGAATATGATTTCAATGACAATCTTTTCAGAGAATTGAATTCAGATTTTTATTTAACTTTAAATGTTCGTATGTAAACCATTTTTACCCACTTGCTGTTATTTGATTAAGCTGAAACAAGTACAATGACAATGCTTTATTAGGCTATGGTAGGAACTGAACTCTTATGGAAAATAATAGGACAGCGGAGTTTGGGCTTGTTGGTTTTGTCATCATGAACACTTTTTATTTCTCTTGGTCATTTAAAATTTGGTCTGAAGATAAAGTCAGTGCCATTGGAACTCCTAGTTATTATATACTATATTAAATTTTTGTCAACGCGTTTAATGCCCCAAGACCTCCCTGGTGACAATAAAAGCTTATATTAAAAATGAAATTTTTGTGAAAAAACTTTAATAATTTATACTAAATGAGATTGAAACAAAACCACCCTATAATGTTAATGTTTTCAAAACAACAAAAAAATTATTCCATGTCTAAAATATTATATTTATTTTTTCAGTTGAACCGCTGTCTACTGTGTGTTCAGAAATAATGCTGGTAGCGTCTACATCTAGAACTCCAATGCATATGACATATAAAAGAAAAGTTGGTAAGTATTCTTGTAGTTTTATTTTACCCAATTATCATAAGAAGATACAAAACCCAGTATTTTTGTATGAAATATTTCTTTTTGACAAAAAGTTTTATATAACTTGCTATATTGTTATATATTTCTTAGTACATTTGTTTGTTGGATTTAATCATGTAAGCTGAATTAGGATCATTTTCTTATACTTATCCAATGGTAATCAAAGTTGGGCTGATTCATACACTATGAAATGAAATCTTATGTTGATTTGGTATTTGTGTGAGCATAATGAATAAAGTATTTTTTGGTAATTATTTATTTATTGTTACAGATTCTACTAATATCATCATGAGACCAGTTGTATCACCAACAAGGTTACTTCAAGAACATGACATGGTTACTTTCTTATGGTGGCCTGAACAAACTTCAATATCCTAAAAAAGAATTTGTTGTAATATTAAGTGAAGCGAAAAATGTATTTCACTTTGTTTTAAATCTTGTGTTAACAGTGTGAAGTTTGTGGTGTACGAAGACTTCCAAAATCCAACTTGATTTTAAGTAACTTTCCACTAGATACTACTCGGTAAGTTAACATGAATGGTCTCTAAATCAC
Source organism: Ephestia elutella (assembly GCA_018467065.1). NCBI lineage: Eukaryota > Metazoa > Arthropoda > Insecta > Lepidoptera > Pyralidae > Ephestia > Ephestia elutella. The sequence continues at coordinate 4,770,227 of CM031575.1, forward strand.
TTTTATCTTATTAGCACTTATGTATGTATAAAGAAATCAATTTTTAGGTATCTGTCACTTCAGTTCGCCGATTGTTCACTTCAGTAACTTAAAATCAGCGAACTTTCTATTGGTACCTAGCCTACTCCACAGTCTACAGTCTAGGCATAACTATGGCTAATCATACTATACTACAGTTTATAATACACCCCTTGTAGCTCTGCCCCTGAGGATGAAATAAAGAGTATTAGCTATTCCCAGTATTTTTCTGCCTGTGTACCCTTTATATAACAAGTGGCGGATTTAATGATAAAAGCATGTAATTAAGAGTATTAGTGGTATTTAAAATATTCTGTCAAATCACAGACACCATCGGAAGTTCATTATTTGCACACTGAAATATTATAAAGCTTTTGTCTTCATTAATTAAAGATGCCGACATTGGGTGTAAGCTGTGGGAAATCCAGATTTGCATTAACTCAAGTCCATTTGCAACTCACATTTCACGAGAGACTCCATCAATGAAAAAGGAAATTGTTTGCTCAAGACTGATGTGCCTACATTAAATCTACATTTACAGCTGCTGGCAGATGAGCTGTTTGAAGATTTCCTATTACATGTAAAGTCATACTATGAAAAAAAAGAAAACATCAGTTATAGTAAGTGAAGATTACCGATTTATGGATAAACTTTTTTTAGAATATGATTTCAATGACAATCTTTTCAGAGAATTGAATTCAGATTTTTATTTAACTTTAAATGTTCGTATGTAAACCATTTTTACCCACTTGCTGTTATTTGATTAAGCTGAAAGAAGTCCAATGACAATGCTTTATTAGACTATAGTAGGAACTGAACTCTGATGGAAAATAATAGGACAGCGGAGTTTGGGCTTGTTGGTTTTGTCATCATGAACACTTTTTATTTCTCTTGGTCATTGAAAATTTGGACTGAGTCAGTGCCATTGGAACTCCTAGTTATTATATACTATATTAAATGTGTGTCAACGCGTTTAATGCCCCAAGACCTCCCTGGTGACAATAAGAGCTTATATTCAAAATGAAATTTTTGTGAAAAAACTTTAATAATTTATACTAAATGAGATTGAAACAAAACCACCCTATAATGTCAATGTTTTGAAAACAACAAAAAATTTATTCCATGTCTAAAATATTATATTTAATTTTTTCAGTTGAACCGCTGTCTACTGTGAGTTCGGAAATAATTCTGGTAGCGTCTACATCTAGAACTCTAATGCATATGACATATAAAATAAAAGTTGGTAAGTATAATTTTAGTTTTATTTTACCCAATTATCATAAGAAGATACAAAAACCAGTATTTTTGTATGAAATATTTCTTTTTGACAAAAAGTTTTTTTTAACTTGCTATATTTCTTAGTACATTTATTTGTTGGATTTAATCATGTAAGCTGAATTAGGATCATTTTCTTATACTTATCCAATGGTGATATCAAAGTTGGCCTGATTAATACACTATGAAATGAAATCTTATGTTGATTTGGTATTTGTGTGAGCATCCTAACTAATATTATAAATGCGAAAGTGAGTTTGTTTGTTTATTTGCTTGTTACCTCTTCACGCTTTATCTACTGAACAAATCTTCCTAAAATTTCGTATACATATAGTTAGAAGTACGGAGAAGGACATAGGGTACCTTTCATCCTGGGAAAAAGCCGCAAGCGAAAGCTAGTAATGAATAAATCCTTTTTTGGTAAAAAAATTTTTTATTTACTGTTACAGATTCTACTAATATCATCATGAGACCAGTTCTATCACCAACAAGGTTTCTTCAAGAACATGACATGGTTACTTTCTTATGGTGGCCTGAACAAACTTCACTTCAATATCCTATCATAACCCTGAGCCCAGGCCCTGCTCTAACCGGGATGACCCTCCAGAAGTGATCTCTACTGCCGAAATTCAACACTGGAGATGATATCTATTGAACAGTGCCTTAATGATGTATGTGCCATTTCCTCAGAAGGTAAATTAAATTCGGAGCAAAAATTAAGGATTCACAATCTGTGCCGGAAAGTGGGTCATAAAACTTCGCAAATCGCTGTGCAGTATCAATCCCTTAAACAGAAAGCTATCCAAGCCCACAATACTGTACAAATATTAATGGAAAATCAGACCATTACGGAGAAGATTGAGGATCTTGAGCATCAAAGACACTAAATCCAACTGCGGACCTGTATCCTTTGCCGACATGGTGAAAAAGAGTGCCCATAATTTTATCCAGCCCTCAAAAAATATAAAATCAGTGGCCATTTATCCTACTGATAAAATGAAATCCAGCGAGGAGACGAAAACCCTGGTTCAGAAAATAATAAGGCCAGATGAGTTGAAGCTACATGTGAGAGGAGTCAGGAAAACTAAAAATGGGGGCGTTATTGTTAGTACGGCCTCCAAGGATGACGCTGAATTACTTAAGCAGTCTGTACAACTATCGCTTTCTGGTCTTGTGGCGGATGATACGCTGAAGCGCAAACCCAAAATCACAGTTATTGGTGTGCCCTCAAATAAGCAGTCGCAGGATGTTTTTACGTGTATCTATGAGCAAAATTTATCCGGTAAAATACAAGATATGACACTCGAGAAATTTTTGGCCTCAATTAGATTGTCATAAATCCGGGAAAAAAGACTCGTATTCATGTAATTACGTCATTGAAGTTACAGCTCAAATACGTCTTAGGCTGAGCGTCGCGGCCGAGAGCGAGGCGGAATGAGGGCGTAACGGCCGGACCCATCTTATCACTAGACAGACTGTTTGTGAATTGGTCATCATGCCCTGTAAGAGACTTCACACTGGTAACTAGATGTTTCAAGTGTCAGCAATATGGACATGCAGCAAAGTCATGCCGAGCCGAAAATAACACGTGCCCCAAGTAGCAAACAAGAATATGATTAAATCTTACATATCTTAACTTCATCTAAAATAAGAATTAGGTACTTTAAAAAAGATTTCGTCAAGTCAATTTATTCTTTAAAACTAAATAGTTTTAAGCTAGCGCTACTTAAGCAAGTTAAGGATACCTAAACCCTAGTTAAGTATTTTATAAACCTGTTAGTATTAAGTATGTCTACATTTAAATCAAAAAAATGTATTTTTCACTTTACTCAGAATATTTGAAGTATCACTTAAGACTCAGAGGTATAATTAAAGTATTGGTTTAGAATTTCAAAGTAAATATTGAATCTGTAGATAAACTTAAGATGATCTTAACACTCAGTTCTAGAAACGGTTTTTCCAAAGAATTTATTATTCATTTATCCCTAAAGTCAAGTCCCCTAAGTATTAAGTAGAACTACACTAATTCAGTTTTTAGTATTAGTAAAGTATATTATCTCTAAACAAGTACTACTCCAAATGCATATTGTCTTAACTTTTTCTAAACTAACCTTACAAATTCGGTGTCGTCTAATGTCTTACTTGTTTAAGAGAAATAAGGCATAACGCCATTTTAAACTTGATGACAAAAAATTGTAATAAATTTCCGACGCCTAATCATAAAAAATAAATAGAAAATTGAAGTCAGATTTTTGTTAAAGCAATAATAAATGCATTTCTATTTCAAGCATTTATAAAAAAGTAATATTCTGTACTTTATGTAAGCAAATTTTTTATTATGCTATATATTATTTTAAAATTTTATTGATCTTTTTCCAGTATTTTGAGGGCCCCTCTATTTTATTGCATTTTCTATCGATTTTACACGACAAACAATCATCCGTTTTAATTTTTAATGCTGATTGAGACATAAGGAAGAATGTATTTAAAAATTATTAAATCGCCATTTTGATAAACCTCTAATGAATTTTTGTTTAAGTAAAAGAGTTCACCATATTTTCTAAATATACAATTATATTAGTAAAAAAAGTTTTAAATATTTCTTTCTAAAGTGATGATTGAATAAACGGATTCAATATTATTAGTTTTAAGTAAGAATTGTAAATATCTTTAAGTTTATTTCTTAGCCTAAAGTCAACCTTCAAGACATCTTCAAGATATCTTGAGATTCAAGTTTAGATCTCTGCAAAACCCCCACTCTTAAGTAGGGTTAAAGTTAGTCTAAACAGTAGTATTAACTCTTTCTTACAATTTTCTTAAATACTGTGCCCACTTTATCTTAACTGTGTCTTGAGGGATATCTACAAGATATCTTCAGGGACATAATTGTCATAGCCAAGACAATGTCAAGAATTAGTCTTTTTGTCTTCAAGATATCTACAATTCTATTTTAAGACATTTGATTGCTACTTGGGGCGGACACTGCGGTCAACTGGGTCATGCGGTTAAAGAATGTCCTAAGAAAGCAGAATCGCCAAAATGTGCAACTTGCTCATATTTTATGCCAAATGATTGCCAAATGACCACAAAACGGGAGACTCTAAATGCCCCGCCAAAATAATGGCCGAAAGAAGATACATCTACTCAGTAGATTATGAAGGCGTCTAAGAGCGCCAATTTTAACTTAGTTATGTACTAAGTTCAATTTAAATTATTTATACCTATTTATTGTTCTTGTTATATACAAAAATATTCACTGACATCAATATGTTGAAATTAGTTACAATTTTATAATTCTAATTTTTTTTTGTCCTCTTGGTGAAGTTTTGTTATGTTACTTTTTATTTAGAACTAGCTTTCGCCCGCGGCTTCGCCCGCGTGAATTTCCCACGGGAACCGTGCCTTTTCCCGGTATGAAAGGTACCCTATGTCCTTCTCCGTACTTCTAACTATGTGTATGCGAAATTTCAGGAAGATTGGTTCAGTAGATGAAGCGTGAAGAGGTAACAAACAAACAAACAAATAAACAAACCAACAAACAAACAAACAAACAAACTCACTTTCGCATTTATAATATTAGTTAGGATTAATTAAAGGATTAATTATGGCGTGTATGGCGAGTCCTGGTGACCTAGCATGGGCACCAGTTCTCCACAATCACGCACTTTTTATTTTCTGTTCATTCATGCAAAATTTTTGAATGTAAGCTGTAATAAATTGTAATTTTAGATTGTGGATGAGAAATAAATACATATTATTATTATCCTAAAAAAGAATTTTTTGTAATGTTAATTGAAGCGAAAAATGTATTTCACTTTGTTTTAAATCTTGTGTTAACATTCTTGTTTGAATCGTTTCGATCTGAAATAAATAATTGCAATGCATTTTAATTTAATTTTTACCTGTCCCTTCCCTATAATAATTTTAAATAATATCGACAGCTGCTTTGCTATGCACTAATATCGATAAGTAATACTGGACGAGGTACATCACTATGCTGACATTTTTGTAATCATGTTGGTATTACTACCCACTAGAGAGAATGTTGGCAGTATCGATGCATCGGTTTGCTTTTATATATAACTATAAATATAATATATATATCGAGCTCAGAATTTTTCTATGAAGTGCGGTCTCTTAAAACGTAGTGATTATATACTCTTTGGTCATTAGAGCTAGATCGTTGGAGGATGTGTTTTGTAAAGTTTGGTTAGAAAATATTCCGATTGATTTTATCTCTATCTTACAATTTTTTTGAATTGGTACCATAGGTACAGAAAAATTAAAAATATCTTAAACACAAATTGAACCGTGTCACTATGATATTTTAAAGCAACGTTTGATTTCTTGTCATAATGGGTCGTTTCCTATCAAAGGATAAATTGGAAGGTTTCGAGAAATACAAGGTGAGAATGTAAAATGCAACGTAATAATAATTATTATTACCCTGTAATGTTTATATGTATATAATCAATACAAAACAGAAGTATATTTTTGATAAAAATGTCAAGAAGATAGGTAGTCATGTTTACTATAAACAAGAGTTGTTTTTTCAATATTTATTTCATTGTTTTATTGTATCCTGTTTCAGTATAATTCTATTGATACGTGCATTCTCAGCAACTATGTTATGCACCCATTTTGGAATTGGTGTGTTCAGGTATGTAAACTCAAATATTATTGCTTGCTACCTTATAGGTATACTTTTATACACATCTAGCGACCCGCCCCGGCTTCGCACCGGTGTGTATAAAACCCGTAAATTATCAAGAAAAATTGTCTTAATAATAGTGAAAACTGCATCAAAATCCATGAACTCAAAGCACCTGTTATAGGTAATCATATAGGTAGTCCAATATATCAATCATTGATGCAAAATTCTGTTGCTAGATTGCTAGTAAGTGTAACTTTTTTTAGTTAGTTTAATTCAAACAAAGCAGTTACTAATGCAATGCCATGATTGCAGTTTTGCCCGGTGTGGGTGGCACCAAACCTCTTAACATTCACTGGCTTCCTACTGACGGTCCTCAACTTCCTTCTATTCTCCTATTATGACTTTGGATTCTACGCTCTCACTCAAGAGAATAAGACTGGTGACTCGATCCCTCGGTGGGTGTGGGCTGTCTCCTCAGTTAACCTGTTTGTTGCATACACCCTTGGTAAGCATGTTTTAATTACAAATAGTTTCAGCAATTAGTTATAAGAGTAGTCATCCATCCTAGCAATGCATGGTAATTTATACTAATCAGTCCTTTTAGTTAATTATAGTAGAGAGCTGCCTTCCAACATATAAACTAACAAGTATTTTTCCCACTTTAAGCTGCCCAGTGGCCCCAGTAAAAATAAATCATGTAATTAAAAACAAATAAAGAAAAAGACTAAGTATATGATAAAATTGAAATTCACAGACATCGAGAATCTTTAAATAACTTTTGAATTTTGTTTAACGTTTTTTGTTTTTAAAAAACTAAGATTACTTTTTATCTCGAAAATCCCATGGGATGGGAGTAGGTCGCAGCCATTACTGTAACAAATCACAGGTAAGTAATCAAATTGTATGGGGCAATGTTTCCTTGTTTACCTTCATGGTATTTGACAGAATATTGTCATTAATCATCTACTAGCCTATCTAGTGCTGAATCAACGCGAGAAAGCCACAGTTTTCTGATAAACTGACTAATCATACCCATATTGTATCCAAAATTTTAAAGAGAGCAGAGTCCTACTAATTCTATAAATGCGAAAGTTTGGATATTTGTTACTCAAAATCTACTGGACGAATTTCGATGAAATCTGGTACACTGCACGGTGGTTTCCCCCATACGTCAAAAATAAAAAAAACAATTATAAAAATACCCACATTGAGTGTTTGATCAAGTAACTACAATGTCCAAACAAGATAAAAATGTAAAAATAATTAGATTTTTATTTACCCTCATTTCAATATTTTCATCGAAAGTGTCAGTTGTTCGACGCATTAACCCGTGCTATTTGAAAGCGACGCACTTTTTACTCGATATTAGATTTAATTACGCTGAAAGTTGTTACAGTTGTGATTTGATTTATAATTGAAAATCAAGGTCAAGATGTGTATTTTTATCTCTGATATTTATATTATTAAAATATTATTATATTTTAGCGTAAAGTGAGTGCTACGCGAACGCTTATAAATCAAGGGGATAAAAATATTGTTGGCATTTCTCATTGAGTTTTACTATATTGCACTCGACTTGCCATCATGGAAACTTACATGATTATTTAGATTATGCTTTTCTGTATAGGAAATAACAAGTTTAACCAGTCAATTCTTACAACTTTTTGAAATATATGGGTGCTACGCCAAGATTCACTTCTCGTAGCAAATTTCTACGAACCCGAGATTACGAAATATATGCATATTTACCATTTTTACTATTTTTTTTGTTACTATTTAGGTCCAAGCTGCCAGTGCGTATTCAGGCACATGATTATATTTGATATTTGGGATAAGAATAACAATAGGTGCTGGCCTATATATGGACCGTGTCAGGAAGAGGTTAAGGCCAACTTACCAGTTGAAAATAAGGATATTTTGAACTTAGGCATACTTAAAAAACGTGTTTTACTTTTATATCAAAGGATAAAGTTAGTTTAGAAGAAAAATCATAACCTATAATACAAATTTACAGAAAGTCAAAATCAAAATAGCTTAACGTTGCACTCTTGGGTTCGATTTGTCGAGTTTTTTATGTATACATTTCTCTTACTGGCTCGATATAAAAATGTGGCAGGTAAGGGGACAAGCTAATAAAGACTCGGTCACTAATAAAAAAATGATAGTTCAGTCTCAATTTAGAGAAAAATTGGGCCTTATTGTTGTTAAACCTAAACAAGGAGGGAGGAGCACTTCTAATGATGGAAACACGGACAGAATTTTTTTTGATATCTTACGATGACTTCTGAAATGACAGGAATAGATAAAAAATTGATATCACGTTGTGCTGTAGTTTAATGTAAGTTTTTGGTTTATATTTATAACGTAATAATTGTGATAAAAAAATATTACATGCTAGCGCCTCACTCCGGCTTCCCTAGGGAGGTACATACTTAAATTGTCGCCTATGTTATTTAGGTGTAAAGTAGCTTTCTACTGGTGAAAGAATTTTTGAAATCGGTTCAGTAGTTCCGAAGATTTTCCCCTAAAACAAAGTCACAAACATACAATCTCTTCCTCTTTATTATACGTGTTATTAGTGTGATGACTAAATAAATATGCAAAATGCATACATTTGTTTATTAGTAAGATGTATGACATTGTTTAATTTTGTTTTAAATAAAATTTTATGTTGGTACAATATTTTTATTTACCTACGTAGATTTGTTACAACTTGTCATTGAGAAAAAGTACTTAAACAATGATAATTTTTATTGCGTTTCATTTTATTTTATGCATTCATTATCTTAAAATGAATATTAAATGTATTCTAAACAAAATACATTCAAATTTCGTCTGTAAAACCCGTAGAATATGTTTTAAGTATTATTGACGCACCTTAGTATGGACGGGGAACCAGTGTGCACTGGAAGAAAAATACCGGGAATAGCACATATGGTACTTTTTATCCTGAAACTCCTGTGAGAGTGAAGACCTGGGGCGCAGTTCGTAAAAATCTTAATACAAGTATTCTCCTCATTCTGCCTTGCCATGTGCATAATATAATACATAACAACTGAGGCAAGGCTAATGAAGGTCGCATTAGATTGTCTTCATTATCCAATTATGGCTGAAGGTTTTAATCCAACTAGGTATATAAAAACAACATAGTTTTCTCTGCACTGTTTTTTTTTTTATCTGTATTTTTGATGAGGCTACAGCAGTGTGACTTTACTAGTCCCATACATAGGAAACTTTGATTTTAGACGCTAACGCTCTTTTGGTGACTTCACTGTTCTAGAAGTCAATACACAGGTTTACAACGCTTAGGTACCTTATTGCACGTACGTTGCGGTGTTTCAAGCCGTGGTCACGGAGCCTCAGTCACACTAGACAGACAGTCGCTCAGTGACCACGTCATCTTGTAACAGGGCCGAAACGTACGAACAATAATAAAGGTACAGTGGGTTACCACCTGAAATACGATCCACTATAAAAAGTGGTATACTTTTCCATGTGGCCCACTGTACATGCGCGTTTAAAACCTGTTTATTTACTTCTAATTATGCAACGCGAAAGTAGATTTTTAACTTTTGAAATTTTGCTCTTATACATCCTTTTTTACCACCTCGTCTTGTTTATATTAATCTACGTGCTGTCATACATTCTACCACTTATTTAGTTAATTGCGACTGAGTATGTTGTCTTTATCAGTTCCAAAATGAGAGTTAAAGATCGCATTCTTTTTTTTAGTATAATATTGTACGTTGTAATCATACACAAATAGAAAAGTATGTATTAAAATCTACTTCTGCGCATAATAGTATAACACGATTATTAAATCATTGACTCGTATGATTCCTCGGAGTTTTGATATATTGTTAGTGCCCTTTCTTATCTAATGTTAAGACTCGTAGATAATGTTGTGGAGACCAATATGCATTTCGACATTTTGCTCCAATTCCGGATACTAATTATTTGTTCAACAAATTTTGGGCATGTAATTTTCCAAATACGTAATCTATAACTCGTAAAACGCACTTCGACCAGATTGCGGACCTCCTTGAAAAGGGATATTAGGAGCATCCATAATGGCAAGCATGTATGAAGAGAGTGATGAGTGTAGAGGAAGCGAGAGGTCTGTAAGGATCGTAGCAGATGGAAATCGCTAGCCTCTGCATACCCCCACAATGAATAGACGTGGGGGTACACGGGAAAAATGCGTGATAATATGTATGTATGTTATCTAGACTGTGATAGTCAGTTATGTAAATTTTAAAAATTCGGCATACGTATAATTATGAGTTCAATGTCAACATGTCACGTTGTTTGTTTTTTTGTCTATTCATTGAAACTTACAATGGCATAGCAAAGACATCAAAATATTATGTATTATTCTTATTTGACTTACAGCAAATTACAGATATTTTATGATATAAGTACCAGTAGATACGCGAGTAATAAAGTACTGAGCGGCGGGGTCAGTATTTTGTTAAATTGATGTAGGTACCTACAACAGGAAATTCCCACGGGAGCGAAGCCCCGGGCCGCAGCTAGTAAATAAGCAAGACCTGAAGAGAATTTGAAGAAAATAATTTTCAACGTGACTGAGATATCAGCACGCCTCCGCGGCGTACCTGGTGATCCAAAGGCGGGCAGACTTTCCACACAGGTTTGCTATTGATGTAGAGGGGTAATGCTGCCAGCCTTCTGGGAACCCTTCCTCGCGGCTACATACTGGAATCTCTTTGTTACTTGTGATTGTTTTTAAACCCCAACCCAAAAGGAGGGGTGTTATAAGTTTGAGAAGTCTATCTATCTGTGCTCGACATCGTAGCTGCCAAACGGATGAACCGGTAATGATCATTGTTTTTTGTTGGAAAGGTGACTAAACGAGAGTGTTCTTAGCCATGATTCATGAAAATCGGTTCAGCCTTTTAGGAGCTAGCATTTTTCAACGTGAAGTTGGGTATTTTTGTAAATTTGTTATTTATAATATTCTTATATGTTATTTGTCAGAAAAATATTAATGTTCATCATTGACCTTTCATTATGACAGATGGCATCGACGGAAAGCAGGCTCGAAGGACCGGCACGAGCGGGCCGCTCGGCGAGCTGTTCGACCACGGCCTGGACTCATACTCCGCTGTCTTGATCCCTACGTGCTTGTACAGCATCTTTGGAAGGTAGGTGGAATAAGCGGTGTTCCCGAATAGGTTCGACATTGGAGCCTTCAAGAAAAGAGCCTATCACTTTCTCAAAAAGTCGGCAATGCATCAGTGACCTTCTTAGGGTCGTTGGTGTCTATGGACTGCGGTGATTACTTACCATTAGGCAACCTGCATGCTTGTTTGCCTACTATTCTATAAAAAACAGGTACGTCAGTTGGAAAATCTTTTCGTTGGTTACGCTTTCACGGCTAAACCGCTGGACTTGATTTGGATGATGTTTGGTATGAATGTATTTGAAGATTCAAGGTTAAACATTGGCCACTTTTTTTCAAATATCAGCCCTGCTATGCTGCAATGAGGGGTAAAAGTTTTGTTGAAAGGCACACGAGGAACTTATTACCGCGAGCGGAGCCGCAGACAACATCTACTCGAACAAGTATTTATAAACATTATTTTTTCATCACTTCACGTGATAGGTGACCGTAAAGAGGTCTTCCTCCCGAATTGAGTGAAATAGCAGGAATCCAACGGTATAAAAAGAAAAAAAATAGCATCTATACAAAACAACGCACACAGCAGAAACCGCTGTATCTAGAATCAAACGAAATGAAATTTAGACATACCTACTTACAGATAAATTTAGGCAGGTCTGGTTTATTAAATGGATGCTATTTATCGCTGAATTTTAACACGTTTTCGCGGGCGCGCGATAAACTACATTCACGTGGGCGAAGCCACAGTCTAAGTATAAAACATGTACGAGTACGAATGTGTCACAAATTACAATTTATTAAATAGTAGAAAGAACCTCGCGAGCAAGTCTTATATCATCACTAGCCGCGCCCCGGGGCTTCGCTCCTTTGGGAATTTCGGGATAAAAAGTACCTTGTGTGTTATTCACAGTATTTTTTTACCCGTATACCAAATTTCACCGAAATCCGTCCTGTAGATTTTGCGTGATTGAGTAACAAACATCGTCACAAACTCACATCCAAACTTTTGCATTTATATTATTAGTAGAAAGAAGGATTATCATAATCAAAAATAATATAAAAACTGCGCGTGCGATTGCCGGACAAAAGCATACTATAACTAGGTACTAATATTATAAATGTAAAAGTATGTCTGTTATGCTTTTACGGCTAAACCGAGATGGACCGATTTTGACGAAATGTTGGTATTGATATAGTTAATTTAATCTGAAGTAAAGTCTAGCTTAGCAACAACAATTTTATATAACGAAATTAAGAGTAAAAGCACTAATCGACACGCCAAAAACAGAAAGAAATATTAGAGACATCAAATACATAATGAAACGAGAATATAAATAGAATCTTATAATGTAAATTGATAGCTTGTATAGACGTCGGCATCATGCATTGTGACATGAAGGACGTTAAGCGTTTAGTTCCGGCATCGTACATTGAGCGTTAGGTCGTTAGTTCGGGTCACTGTACGATCGGCCATGGAGATACGAATAACATGGAGAAGGTCTAGCCTAGTCTTTCTTCACGTTTCTTTTGTACATAGAACATAAAATAAGTTATACTAACACACATGGTTTTTTTTTTATTTTTTAGATGTCTGAATAAATTTATTTGGATTTGATTTTGTCAAAACACTTCGTTTAGACGAAAAAATATATTGATATATATACATATATTCTCTTTTTATAAAAGTGGATTTTTAATTCTACGCTGGGTAATATCTGGACGTATTTGCATCGAGCATATTTTAGGGCAGTGATTAAACAAAAAAAAAAGTTAACCGTAATGGGATGCCCGGCAGATGTAAAAATATCTGAGCATCGATGTCATGATGATCACAACATTTTCCGCCACGCATACCCCTTTGAATATTTACCCATAGATGTATTTACATCAAAAATATATAATAATATAGAAACATGAGGAGAAGCCAGATGACTCGTAGGTAATATACTTTTTCGCAGGTATTATGAACTCATGACAAACAATATTGTTGCTAATTGAAGACCAAAGTCCAATCTGTATTTGCAGAATATGATACTAGTAGTTTGTAGATAAATATGCTTTATGTTTCTATTTGTGCATTACAATAACTTAACTGTAAGGAGGCAAATTACTACACGTCTGCCCAAAGTAGGTGTAATATTTTTAAAGTTAAAGTGAGTTTCTTTATGACACTATAACCCCTATATGCCTTAAACGATTTAGATGTTTGAGGTATCGTTAAAATACTTAAGTCAGTCACGGAATCAGTCAGTAACGGAAGAATATGTAAAATTCTTCCATTAATGACTGAGTGACTGACAGACAACGCACAGTCAAAACTATTGGGCGTAGGAAGTTGAAATTTGGCATGTAGGTTCCTCAGGGAGGGAAGGGGAGTACTTAGAGAGGATGTCCCAAAATTCCCAACAAGAACAAAGTCCCAGGCCCATGCTAGTTGCAGATAAAACGGTGAAACAATTTTCGAAATAGTTCTGTAGATAATTAACCACTGAAATTATTTTCACAGTATCCTAAATAATAAAAGAACTATCTCTTAAATAGAAGATAGTATAATTGATGATATATATTTTTTAATCCTAATCCTAACTAATATTATAAATCCGAAAGTGAGTTTGTTTGTTTGTTACCTCTTCACGCTTTATCTACTGAACCAATCTTCCTGAAATTTCGCATACACATAGCTGGAAGTACGGAGATGACATAGGGAAAAAGCACTGTTCACGTGGGAAATTCACGCGGGCGAAGCCGCGGGCGAAAGCTAGTATTATATAAATGAAGTAATTAACTTTTTATTGTAATTTCACAGTTGCAAAGGTAAAATTGTAAGACCTCATAATTAAAACTTACTGTGTATATACGTGTGTACTGTTACAAATTTGAGTGAATAAATAAATATGAAATATTATAAATTCGAAAATGAATTTATTTTTTTGTTTGTTTGTTACCTTCACGCTTTATCTACTGAACCAATTTTTCTTCGCATACACATAGTTAAAAGTATTGAGGACACTAGGGTATCTTTCATCCCGGGAAAAAGCACTGTTCCCGTAGGAAATTCACGCGGACAAAAGCTAGTCTATAATATAGTTAAAATATTTATTTATAGGGATGAGTTGAGTCCGCTGCGCTTCTTCTTCGTGATATGGAACATCTTCATCAACTTCTACCTGACCCACTGGGAGAAATACAACACTGGCGTCATGTTCCTGCCCTGGGGGTACGACTTCACCATGCTAGTGAGTATAGACTTTACCAATTCCTCGTCATCTATACAACTGAAGAGATTTTTTGATTTAAAAAATTCAAGCCAAATTAAAAAAGAAGGCTATCCGAAATTCTCACGGGAGCAAAGCCGTGGGGTACAACTTTTCAAGTTTTTATTCATTTTATTTCAAGTATTATTTCAAGTTGCATCATTGTTTTGTTCATAAAATCATCCTTCTGTGTTTTTGTTCGACTGCAGCAGTGTACATTAAAACATAGACTGTAAGGCTAGGCATTGAACTATGTTAAAAAAAAGAATCGAAATATTACGGACAGTTTTAAATTAAAATTTTAAACGCCATCTTGCCGACCAGTAATTATGCTTTCTCCTGTATGTTCCGGACAGTTTTTAAATTTTAAAACGCCGTCTTGCCAGCCAGTTGCCATTGAAATTACCACATTTTTAGGAATAACATTAGATTCTAAATTACAATGGGGTGCTCACATTTCTAATTTGTCTAAAAAACTGAGCTCCGCGGCTTATGCTGTAAGACGAATCAGACAACTGACGGATGTGGCAACTGCTAGGTTGGTTTATTTTAGTTATTTCCATAGCCTAATGTCGTATGGCCTATTACTTTGGGGAGCAGCTGCCGACATACAAACAATTTTTATACTTCAACAAGCTAATTATTAAAAATAAAAAACACGACTGACAAGTTTTTACACAAAAAGTACATACAAACATATAAGTTATATACATTTTTGAAATCGCCTTTTAAAGCCCTTTAATTTGATACCCTACTCGATAAGATTGATCAAATTTTATTTTTTTGGTCTGCTATTTATCGCATATATAATCCGCCATTTTGTTTTTATGATGACGTCATATAGCCTATGTCACTCGGAGGAATGCAAGGAATCTAAAAATACCTCTCACATCAAAATCTGTTAAGCCGTTCAGGACTTATGGTGGAATAAAGAAACTTACATACATACATACATACATACATACATGAACCCTGAAAACATAACACTCCTTTTTTGGTCAGTCGTACACTCCTTTTTTGGTCAGTCGTGTAAATAACACTCCTTTTTTGGTCAGTCGTGTAAAAAAGAGCGATTTGTTTTATTTACAGATTAAGAAAAAGAGATTCACTCAGAGATTTCTTCAAAGATATAGATATTTTAACCTTACCATCCCAATATATTTTTGATAACATTATATATGCATGTCAGGAAAAATATTTCGTCTTTCAAAAAAGTTTGTGATGTCACAGATATATCCCTGCGAAACAAACATAACTTGTACGTTTCAGGGCACAGACTTGCTAGGGTTAGGAAATCATTTGTGGGAAACTGTATACATACGCTATTATAATAAGATACCAAAATTTGTCCTTGATATGCCTGACAGGAAATTTAAACATATTAAGAAGACACTTTGTAAGAAGGCATATTATACGACGGATGATTATGTAAATGACAAAAATGCGTGGCCCGAGCCTGGTACAGTGACCTCCTAAGACTGTCATATTACTCTCTAGGTACATTGTAGCGCAGTAAATAGACGAGAATCAAATTACAAACGGTCCAGTAATTGTGAATTTTTTGAAATAATGTGTAGGATTATTGTGAGTATTCAAAATAAAAAGGGCACAATTGCCAAGTTTCCGCGTCCGTGGTAATCTTAAAAAAACTAAAAAAAAAAAAACTTTTTTCAGATTTAGGCTCATATTTTCGTTTAGATGCATTTTTGCTAGGAAAGTGTTCTACAAAATCTTGTAGATAATTAAATTTCCTATTATTTACATTTTGTATCTAGGACTGATAGTTACCGAGATGTGTGCTTATAAAAAAATTTAAAAAAATCTTCTTTTTCGGAAATTTGTCAAACTTTTCATTTCAGAACGCTGTAATCTAGTTATGTCATATTTTAGGAGAATAAGACAGTATTGGAACAAAATTTGTAGGGAATTTAATTACCTACAAAACGCATTTGCATTTTTCTTAACCAACCCTGCAGAATGGGGAGTAAAACTCAATATTAAAACTACGGAATATTGCTTTTTTTGTTATAATATTTTATTTTCTGCTAACTGCGCCTCGGGTCTTCGCTCCCGTGGGAATTTCAGGATATAAAGTAACCTATGTACTATTTCTGGTATTTTTCTACTAGTATACCAAATTTAATACAAATCCGTCCATAGTTCATTGAAAGACCAAAATAGAGCTAAGGGTAGGGTTTACTTACAAATGGTTCAATAGTTCTGAATTTTTGATATGTTATTTAGGATGGTTAGTAAGTGTTTAAAATGCAAGAGGCACAATTTCTCCCCTCTTCAACGCCCGCCATATGTTGGAAAAACCAAAAAAAATTGCCACTTTATTCAGATTTGCGCTCTCACCTTCGTTTAGATGCATTTTAGCTACATTAGAGTTCTACACAACGTTGTAAAAATAAATTTCCTATAATGTACAATTTATATTTTGTTTCTAGGACTAATAGTTATGGAGATGTGCACTTTAAAAAAATCGCATTTTTCAATCGCATTTGGAAATTTGTCAAACTTTTTACTTCAGAGCGCTGTAATTCATTTATGGCCTACTCTAGGAAAATATATATTGGAATAAAATTTGAAGAAAATTTAATTGCCTACAAAATACATGTAATTTTTTTTAACCAACCCTACGAAGTAGGCTGTAAAAATAAAAGTTAAAATATTACGTTTTTGCTATCATATTTTATTGTCTACTAGCTGCAGCCGGGGGCTTTATTCCCATAGGAATATTGGGATAAAAAGTACCTTATGTGCTAGCCCTGATATTTTTCTACTAGCATACCAAATTTTATCGAAATCCGTCCAGTAGATTTTTTAGATTGAGCAAGAAATATCACATCCAAACTTTTTCATTTTAAAATCGGGTTTCTTTCCCAATCTTTATTGCTGATGAAGCAAATATTATCTAATATCTGTACTTGATAATGTCCACAGACACTTTTACAGTGTCCCAATCAGGTACCGGTTGCTCACCTGCAATGAATCACACTATAAATGGGAAAGTTTGGATGTGATATTTGTTGCTTAATCACACAAAATCTACTAGACGGATTTCGATTAAATTTGGTATACTAGTAGAAAAATATCAGGACTAGCACATAAGGTACTTTATATCCCGAAATTTTCATGGGACTGAGATTCAGTTAGTAAAAAGTAAAATATTATAGCAAAAAACAATTTCCGTTGTTTTATCATTTAGTTTTACTCTCCACCTTGCAGGGTTGGTTAAGAAATGTGCAATTGCGTTTTGCAGGTAATTAAATTCCCTACGATGTTTGTTCTGCTACTTTTTCTCCTAGAATAGGTCATGACTGGATTACATCGTTTTAAATTAAAAAAGATTGACGAATGTTTGAAAAATGAGATTTTTTTAAGGCAAAGGATTTTTTTTTCTCGGAAACTGTTAGTCCTAGAAACAAAATATAAAATGTAAATAACGGCAAATTTAATTTTCTACAAGATTGTGTAGAACACTTTTTTAGCGAAACTGCACTTAAAAGAAAATATAAGCGAAAAACCGAACAAAGTGGTGATTTTTTTTTTTTCCAATTTGGCGGCGAGTGCAAAAGCTAGTCAATTGTGCCATATTTATTTTAAATACTTACAACCATCCTAAACAATAATATAAAAAAAAATGAGTTACTGGACCGCACGTAATTAACCCCTAGGGAAGGTTCGTTCTATTTACTGCGCTATTGTGTACTATTACTTTTTCAGTGACATTTTATTAGTTTATAATTTTATTAATTTATAAATTTGACATTTTATATAAATATTTCGTTGTGGAAATCCTTGGGGGAGGCCTTTGTCCAGCAGTGGACGTCTTTCGGCTGAGAGAAGAAGAAGATATAAATATTTAATGTATATTCGTCCACATATACAGTTATTTAATCGTAAGACATATGTTGTAAAGTGAGTGGAGTTTGTTGCGCCGCCTCTTCTCCACTTGCGCTTTGGAGGCGGTGGTAAACTTAGCTTTAAGTAATTTTATGACGTCAACTAACTAAAAAACAAGAATGTGACGATTTATAAGTGCTATTTTTAAGCCTATATGAATAAAAATAATTGACTTTGACTTTGACAGTATTCCTGCTTCCTCTTGTATGTTCCAGACAGTTTTCAAATAAAGATCCTATTTTGCCGGCCAGTGTTACTGATTCCTCGTGTATATTCCAGACAGTTTTCAAATAAAGAACCTATCTGCCAGCCAGTATTCCTGCTACCTCCTGTATATTCCAGACAGTTTTCAAATAAAGAACCTATCTGCCAGCCAGTATTCCTGCTACCTCCTGTATATTCCAGACAGTTTTCAAATAAAAAACCTGTCTCTCCGGTCAGGGTTCGTGTTTCCTGCTGCTAGTGACGTCAGTAACGGGTCCGCGCGCGTGGCACGTGTCGCTGCCGGGCGGCCTCACGCCCGGCATCGTCTTCGAGTTCGTGCTGTACTTCTCCGCTATGCTCACCAGTCAGACTGTCATCATCTGGAACATCTATAAGTGAGCTACTTCTTTATTATATAGATAGATTAAATCTTTATTTGCAGCTACACAACACATATATACAGTTTCATACGGAATAGGTAAATTAAATATTTATGTTTTGACATAGAAAGTTATCTGTGGGAGTGGAAGCAGGCTGCATTCAACAGAGAATTGTGGAAGGAGAAACGGGAGGCCTTGTGCCCAGTAACAACTCAACAGCCTAGGAAAATAGACCTGTCTTAAGGTTCACATATTCCACTACGATCCCCCAGGGGATTCTTATGCATTCGTCTAGTTAACTTTCGTGGACATAAGAGTGTGATATGCTATTCGATTTTACACTGCTACATTTTTATCACCTAGGATAATTTGCTCATCATCACAGAGGCTCTTGTCGGTGGAGTTCCTTCCATCTTTATCTTTCTATTATGAACTCTTTCACTTTCATTTAACGTATACAAGTGAGATACTTTTTCTTTATTATTTCTGTCTTAAGGTTTACTTTCATGTACAGTCAATTGCAGAGAAACCTGACCCCACTGTCTCACCAAATCCTATCTCAAGGGAGTCAGGTTTCTTTTCATCTGACTGTACATAGCGCGTGGCCATATTTTATTACCTAGGAAAATTTCAGAGCCGATTCTACTCATTCCCGACAATATCGCATATTATGAAATTAAAAAAAATTGTGTTTTTTTTTGTGAAATCTTCCAAACAAAGGTCATACCGCGACCGCACGGGCAAGATGCGCTCGCTCAGCGAAGCGCTGCGGCCGCTGGCGCCGCTCGTGCTGTTCTTCACGCTCAGCGCGGCCTGGGCTCTGTCCTCCCCGTCCGACATCGTGACGCGCTGCCCGCGACTCTTCTACGTGCTCACTGGGACCATCTTCTCCAATATTAATGTGAGTATCATAAAGCGCTGCGGCCGCTGGCGCCGCTCGTGCTGTTCTTCACGCTCAGCGCGGCCTGGGCTCTGTCCTCCCCGTCCGACATCGTGACGCGCTGCCCGCGACTCTTCTACGTGCTCACTGGGACCATCTTCTCCAATATTAATGTGAGTATCATAAAGCGCTGCGGCCGCTGGCGCCGCTCGTGCTGTTCTTCACGCTCAGCGCGGCCTGGGCTCTGTCCTCCCCGTCCGACATCGTGACGCGCTGCCCGCGACTCTTCTACGTGCTCACTGGGACCATCTTCTCCAATATTAATGTGAGTATCATAAAGCGCTGCGGCCGCTGGCGCCGCTCGTGCTGTTCTTCACGCTCAGCGCGGCCTGGGCTCTGTCCTCCCCGTCCGACATCGTGACGCGCTGCCCGCGACTCTTCTACGTGCTCACTGGGACCATCTTCTCCAATATTAATGTGAGTATCATAAAGCGCTGCGACCGCTGGCGCCGCTCGTGCTGTTCTTCACGCTCAGCGCGGCCTGGGCTCTGTCCTCCCCGTCCGACATCGTGACGCGCTGCCCGCGACTCTTCTACGTGCTCACTGGGACCATCTTCTCCAATATTAATGTGAGTATCATAAAGCGCTGCGCCGCTGGCGCCGCTCGTGCTGTTCTTCACGCTCAGCGCGGCCTGGGCTCTGTCCTCCCCGTCCGACATCGTGACGCGCTGCCCGCGACTCTTCTACGTGCTCACTGGGACCATCTTCTCCAATATTAATGTGAGTATCATAAAGCGCTGCGCCGCTGGCGCCGCTCGTGCTGTTCTTCACGCTCAGCGCGGCCTGGGCTCTGTCCTCCCCGTCCGACATCGTGACGCGCTGCCCGCGACTCTTCTACGTGCTCACTGGGACCATCTTCTCCAATATTAATGTGAGTATCATAAAGCGCTGCGGCCGCTGGCGCCGCTCGTGCTGTTCTTCACGCTCAGCGCGGCCTGGGCTCTGTCCTCCCGTCCGACATCGTGACGCGCTGCCCGCGACTCTTCTACGTGCTCACTGGGACCATCTTCTCCAATATTAATGTGAGTATCATAAAGCGCTGCGGCCGCTGGCGCCGCTCGTGCTGTTCTTCACGCTCAGCGCGGCCTGGGCTCTGTCCTCCCCGTCCGACATCGTGACGCGCTGCCCGCGACTCTTCTACGTGCTCACTGGGACCATCTTCTCCAATATTAATGTGAGTATCATAAAGCGCTGCGCCGCTGGCGCCGCTCGTGCTGTTCTTCACGCTCAGCGCGGCCTGGGCTCTGTCCTCCCCGTCCGACATCGTGACGCGCTGCCCGCGACTCTTCTACGTGCTCACTGGGACCATCTTCTCCAATATTAATGTGAGTATCATAAAGCGCTGCGGCCGCTGGCGCCGCTCGTGCTGTTCTTCACGCTCAGCGCGGCCTGGGCTCTGTCCTCCCCGTCCGACATCGTGACGCGCTGCCCGCGACTCTTCTACGTGCTCACTGGGACCATCTTCTCCAATATTAATGTGAGTATCATAAAGCGCTGCGGCCGCTGGCGCCGCTCGTGCTGTTCTTCACGCTCAGCGCGGCCTGGGCTCTGTCCTCCCCGTCCGACATCGTGACGCGCTGCCCGCGACTCTTCTACGTGCTCACTGGGACCATCTTCTCCAATATTAATGTGAGTATCATAAAGCGCTGCGGCCGCTGGCGCCGCTCGTGCTGTTCTTCACGCTCAGCGCGGCCTGGGCTCTGTCCTCCCCGTCCGACATCGTGACGCGCTGCCCGCGACTCTTCTACGTGCTCACTGGGACCATCTTCTCCAATATTAATGTGAGTATCATAAAGCGCTGCGGCCGCTGGCGCCGCTCGTGCTGTTCTTCACGCTCAGCGCGGCCTGGGCTCTGTCCTCCCCGTCCGACATCGTGACGCGCTGCCCGCGACTCTTCTACGTGCTCACTGGGACCATCTTCTCCAATATTAATGTGAGTATCATAAAGCGCTGCGGCCGCTGGCGCCGCTCGTGCTGTTCTTCACGCTCAGCGCGGCCTGGGCTCTGTCCTCCCCGTCCGACATCGTGACGCGCTGCCCGCGACTCTTCTACGTGCTCACTGGGACCATCTTCTCCAATATTAATGTGAGTATCATAAAGCGCTGCGCCGCTGGCGCCGCTCGTGCTGTTCTTCACGCTCAGCGCGGCCTGGGCTCTGTCCTCCCCGTCCGACATCGTGACGCGCTGCCCGCGACTCTTCTACGTGCTCACTGGGACCATCTTCTCCAAT
This sequence comes from Ephestia elutella, assembly GCA_018467065.1. NCBI lineage: Eukaryota > Metazoa > Arthropoda > Insecta > Lepidoptera > Pyralidae > Ephestia > Ephestia elutella. The sequence goes on from CM031575.1 coordinate 4,792,234, forward strand.
ATTAATGTGAGTATCATAAAGCGCTGCGGCCGCTGGCGCCGCTCGTGCTGTTCTTCACGCTCAGCGCGGCCTGGGCTCTGTCCTCCCCGTCCGACATCGTGACGCGCTGCCCGCGACTCTTCTACGTGCTCACTGGGACCATCTTCTCCAATATTAATGTGAGTATCATAAAGCGCTGCGGCCGCTGGCGCCGCTCGTGCTGTTCTTCACGCTCAGCGCGGCCTGGGCTCTGTCCTCCCCGTCCGACATCGTGACGCGCTGCCCGCGACTCTTCTACGTGCTCACTGGGACCATCTTCTCCAATATTAATGTGAGTATCATAAAGCGCTGCGGCCGCTGGCGCCGCTCGTGCTGTTCTTCACGCTCAGCGCGGCCTGGGCTCTGTCCTCCCCGTCCGACATCGTGACGCGCTGCCCGCGACTCTTCTACGTGCTCACTGGGACCATCTTCTCCAATATTAATGTGAGTATCATAAAGCGCTGCGGCCGCTGGCGCCGCTCGTGCTGTTCTTCACGCTCAGCGCGGCCTGGGCTCTGTCCTCCCCGTCCGACATCGTGACGCGCTGCCCGCGACTCTTCTACGTGCTCACTGGGACCATCTTCTCCAATATTAATGTGAGTATCATAAAGCGCTGCGGCCGCTGGCGCCGCTCGTGCTGTTCTTCACGCTCAGCGCGGCCTGGGCTCTGTCCTCCCCGTCCGACATCGTGACGCGCTGCCCGCGACTCTTCTACGTGCTCACTGGGACCATCTTCTCCAATATTAATGTGAGTATCATAAAGCGCTGCGGCCGCTGGCGCCGCTCGTGCTGTTCTTCACGCTCAGCGCGGCCTGGGCTCTGTCCTCCCCGTCCGACATCGTGACGCGCTGCCCGCGACTCTTCTACGTGCTCACTGGGACCATCTTCTCCAATATTAATGTGAGTATCATAAAGCGCTGCGGCCGCTGGCGCCGCTCGTGCTGTTCTTCACGCTCAGCGCGGCCTGGGCTCTGTCCTCCCCGTCCGACATCGTGACGCGCTGCCCGCGACTCTTCTACGTGCTCACTGGGACCATCTTCTCCAATATTAATGTGAGTTTATGTTGAGATACAAGTTGGTATGAAAACGCTAGTAAGATATACTTGTTGCCGCGGTGAACAGCTAGATAAAAATATTTAGCTTTTAGTGTATTATATTGTCTTCGTTTTCTTCATTTTCTTTCTGTTGAATACAAATATGCGTTTTTAAAAGTAATGTTAGCCCATACTTCTGTAGTGTTAGTCAGAACCTGCATATTACGAAGAAAATATTTATTCAATTTTTAAACAGTTCTCGGAAATAGCTATTCTTAGGATAATAGTGTAAACATTTTTTTAGAGAATTAGATGAGCTACAATCGTGTCTCAACCATTATTGCTGAAAATTAACCGTTTAACTGAAAAATGCAAAAACTCATTTTTTCAAACTTTAACCATGTTTTTTTTTGCGAACGGAGTATCATTGAGGACTTTTGTCAATTTATTTATAATGATTTTCTTAACATACCAATTTTCAGCTTTATGGGTGTTATTGTAAGCACACCCCTATTTTTATGGCTATCTTGACCAGGCTATTGAAACAATATTTTGAATGCAGTGTCGTCTAATCGTGTCCCAAATGAGCGACACGCGCTGCGAAGCGTGGAACCCCCTGCTGCTGCCGTACTCGCTGGCGCTGCTGACCGTACTGCTGCTGCGGCCGCCGCCGCCGGCCGAGCTGACGCTACTGGCCGCACTGTGCGTGTCCAGCTCCGGCCAACACATCTACTACGGGACCAGTGTGGTGAGTCTTGTTAGTTAGCGTTAGGAACCCTCTGCTGCTGACCGTACTCTCTGGCGCTGCTGACCGTACACATCGCCATGTTTTGTCACTATTATTAGTACGCGCAAGCCGCCATCTTTGTGCCTAATCCTTTGTCAGCGCCGGCTTTAGGTATGCACGATTTTTTGTAGGTATGTCATGTATATTCTTGTTTCCTTCGTCTGAGGAAATATACCAAATCAATGGGAAACAATACCATGTCACACCCCGAACACTCCATACAACGCTCGCAAAACTACTACATAAACAAGTTACGTTTATTACGCGCAAATGTTTGCGTGAAATTGAGTAAGGCTGCTTGCGAGTCGTGGTTTTCAATCAAAATAGCGCGAAAAGTGCGCCGATTACGCGTCAGCTCTCGTTCAAGTGCCAGTGATGTCTACAACGAAGTGCGGGGTGGGGTGCGGTATTTGACATGAGTGCGGGGCGGTGAGTGGCCGTTCTGTACGTTAGTAATATTACTTACTAGCTTTTGCCTGCGGATTTTCCCACGGGGACAGTGCTTTTTCCCGGGATGAAAGGTACCCTATGTCCTTCTTAGTATTTCAAAGTATGTGTATGCGAAATTTCAGAAAAATTGGTTCAGTAGTAGTACAAACAAATCAACAAATAAACTCACTTTCGCATTTATAATATTAGTTAGGATTTTGTGACCATGTTATCACACCAGTGGGCAGCACAGGCATATGGAGTAAACAGAGTATTTTGACATTGACAATGACAAGTTGACTTTGAAAGCATGACCACCATCAGGTATATATCTAGACCTAAGACTATCAGAAACATGATCAACCATTGATGTTTTTAGTAGAATTTAACAGAATAATAAAATTACATGTTTGTCGTTTTTAATTTCAGGTGCGAGAAATGTGCGAGCACTTCAAAATTAATTGCTTCCATATAAAACCAAAGATAAAGTAAATTCTGTTTTAGTATATAATTGCGATTCGTTTAAATTGCATGTTTATGTGTAGATATTACCATGTAACTAGTCATAAAAGGCGTTTAGAACGCAACTCTATGAAATTTATTTATTTCGCTTCTTGCCAATTACTTATTATTCTGTTTTTAATTGTCTAATATGTATGTTTTCTTTAGTTTGTTGATTGTTTTAATAAAATATGTGTAGGTATGCCGCCATATTATTGAAAAACTTAATTGCACAAATTACAAAAATTATGTAGAAATGGTGGACGCCATATGGCATTCTCTACCAGCCAACCATTACAGTCTATGGCGGTCCCTAGACGATCAATTTTATTGCGCAATATTACAAATTGTGCAATTTTATTGACCGTTTAGGGTTAATATTGAACATTGTGCAATGATTGAAAGAAAGTTTGAGTGAGTTTAATTTTTATTGTACCATATTTTTTAATTGCATCGTGTAGGGTCAGTATTCATCATCATCAAATTTAAGAGCGAGGCTCTTGTCGATGGAGTTCCTTCCATTTTTCTCTCTCCATTGCCAACTGTTTTACTTCTTGATACGACCCGACGCACACTTTTTCCTTTATTTGCCTCATGTAGCCTTGTCTTGGTCTTCCTGGGCCCCTTCTTCCTTTTATTACTAAGGGTCAGTATTGCGCAATATTTTTCAGTCTGTTTCGACTTGAGGAGGAGAATAGGCGCACACGCGCGCACGTAAACTCCATTTATTCTTACCAGTCCTATCATGTAAACAATCTTACCATGTCTTTTTATGATTTTACAACAATACAAATTAAGATAGACTTTTTAAGGAAATTTCTTTCGTGGTTAATAAATGTTTTACTTTAGAATGTTTAGGTTTGAACTACTAACTACTTTGTCCAGCAGTGGACGTCTTTCGGCTGAGAGAGAGAGAGAGAGAGGTTTGAACTAATATTTGATTTATTTTCAACAAAATTCAACAAAATGTACTGTGAAGATTGTTTACATGATAGGACTGGTAAGAATAAATGGAGTTTAAATATGGCCACTGAACATGAAAACATTTCGCGAAAAAATACTTTTGTATTATTGTGCAATTTTATTGATCGTTTGGATTCAAAGGGCCTTTCAATCTTATTGTACAATAAAATGTATTGGACAATGTTATTGTAGGTCTAGGGGCCGCCTTATAGTCAGACCATATTATCTGCAAATCAAATTTGGGACTTAGATTTTTAAAGTCACCAACTTTTACATATCGTTTACTCGATATAAGTGAAGCTTTTTAGAAAGTCCACCAAAGAACGTCTTTTATGACTATTTCCGAGACCTAGTTTTACGGGAAAAGGGCAGCAATATTGTTATTAGAAGGCTGAGCGACTCTTTGAAGTGGTCGGTTTGGGTTATGAACTTTATTTCTAGGTAGCGAATCATATTTCCTGGTACTTAGGCTGCATTAGAGCCAAATTCTAGAGAATAGTGAAATATTATCGAACATATCATAGCAATAGCGAGGCGAGGGAATGAGGACTATCGCGTTCAAATATTCCACCAGATGACAGCACCTACTAGTTAGGACAGACATCTGTCAGATGGCACAACGCTGTCAATGTCATTGTCAAATTCAAATGACATTATTGTATTATTGACATGACCATACTCGCTAGTAACACCACCTAGTGAGCGTAAATACGATATCCCTCATTGACTAATTGCCGAAAACCTACTAGACATCGTATCTCGAATAGTTCGGAAAATCAATTTTACATTTGTGTATATGAGTATAAATAAATTAATTTATCATTATATTCTTACAAAATTAGGTACTCAATTGCCCAAAAGTAAGTCTGAATTTACTCTCAGTAGATATTTAATTAATGAATTTATTTTTCGTACAATTTTCTTATAAGAATAATTCCAGTGTATTGTATTGCTGGATTCCTGTAAGGCAGATTATTATGCCATATAATCTATGTCTAAATGCTTAAATTTAAGTCCATTAGAAAAAACTAGTTGAACCTCGGTATTCGGAACATGTAGTACTTTTATTATTTATGTGCTTCCCAGATTTATATCTTTTAGGAAATAGTAATATCGAGGTTCCATGTTATGTAGATAAAATTAGTAAGTACTGTTATGTACACTATAACCATCAATTGGTCTACGTCTTCGATCAACAATACACCTAGATTAAAGGTGTCATACAAAATCAAAGCGAAAAACAGTCCGTGTTGATTGAATATAATATCGTCGATCAAAATTATACCTTATAGTCTAAGCATAAAATATCGTAATGCTTATTGTGTGCTCTTATTTCTCGGGCCGTTTTTAGAGCTGACAACTTTAATCTAGGTGTATTGTTGATCGAACGTCTACGTACAGTCAAGAGCCAAAAGTGCAGTCAGAATCTACAAGGCAATATGATCATAAAGGCTAGGCAATAAGGTCTTCGAGGTATAACTGCACTTATGACCCTCGATTGTACATGGATATAGGTTACAGTATAGTGAATAGTGTTCAAAAATATAACAACGAAACACTTCGGTCAGCTAAATTCCGCCAAAAATCTTGCAGTGTAAACTACCTACATATCAATTTGTTTGCGAAATGCCCACAAATTCATCTATACATGGTTTTTTGTTGCGTATTTGCGGTGAATCGATGTACAGTCGACCGCACCTCAAGTTACCCTGCATGATCTCTTATGCCGCGGCCGCAGAGTCGAATTTGCAATGAATTTGAGTAGGTTGATGTGCTGTTGACTGTACATTTGTTAGTTTTAACGTAATATTTTCATTGACACGAGACAAAACCTAGAAATGTACTAAACGTAATGTAAACGTAGAAATGTCACTTGTATATGTATACAATTTTAGACCTTATCGTATAACCTATGTGGCCCGCCCATCTCACTTGGCCTTAAACATTGGTTCATTGAACTTGCACGCCATGTTATAACCGCGACAGTACTTATGTTCAAACGAAAGCCAGCGAAAAATATTTTTGGTCAATGTATTTACTTTTGTTTTTTTTTACGCTTCAACCCATAGATTTATTATATACTAGCGTGTTTACTTAGCTTGAAACATACGACTAAATAGGTATATAAAAATGCAAATATTTTTGTTTCGAAGCATGTTATGAAGTATAATATGAATATTCTATTCTAATTAAACAACTCAATAGTTATGTGTTCTTTTAAATTAGTTATTGCTATATATTTACCTTAACTTGCTATATACATCTACCAGTTTGCTCATAATCATAATCATTTATTGCTTCCTTTATTTTTTATTGCTTGCGCTGCAGGATTTTTGTACACTTTCGGATATTTTCAACTAAATGATCTGATTTATTAGTAATATTAAATGGAACGGGTATATATTAAGCAAATTTGTATCAGTCAATTGAATGGCAGCCTTTCGATCTTTATTTAAGTACCCTTTTATTCATATAAAAAATCAACCGCATGTTAGTTAAAATATGTTTTGTCTCGTCCTTTCTATGTAAATATGGCAAAGTAAGACAAAAATATTTTAACTAAAATCGGTTTTACATAAGTACTTTTACATTTTCTTCCTTATAACTTTAACAAGGGTTTAAGGATAGAATAAAAAGTTAAATGTTGAGTTAAAAACTATTATACTTAGTTCTCTTAAGTAAACTCCAAAGTTACTAGTGGTACCTAGTCATATTTGTTATATTTAAACATTGCCATTATAATCGTGATATGAAATATCAATATCAAAATCCTATCATTAGATGTTTCTATTATAAACCATATTTATTTTCGTCTTCAAGAATCTCATATGACCAATGATGAAATTGATAATTTTATGTTCATTAAGTACCTATATGAATTTTAACATGTAAATTATGTAAGCCTTTATGTTCCTGATTTTAGAATTTTTCATAAACTATAATTTACATCTATAATTTTGAGATAACTATGGATTTCAAACGTTCAGATGAATAAATGTTTTATTTATTTCAGATACACCTTGTAGTAACTTATTACTTATACGATTATGTTTGAATACCTACTCATTCATTTATTTTTGCTCTCTTATTGAAAATGAAAAATTGAATTCTCAATTCATATCTCTTATTAGGGGTAACTTCACCACGAATTCTTAATTTTAGCCAGCAATATCAATATCCCTATATTGGTTCCATATCTGCGTGTATTAAGATTTTATCCTGGTAGCTCTCTAATAGAATAGATAGCATGCTAAATTTTGCGTAAAATATCATGCATTTATCTCCATAAGGTAGGATTTCAAAATCGGTAGGTATTTTTATATTTGTAACCTGTTGATATGTAGGGTGCTTTTTAAACGAGGGACATATTTAGCGAGGGTATGTGGTATTCGAATCCCGATCCTACTTACAAGAAAATATATCCTTAATTTTTTCATATTTATTCAATTAAATAGGGATGTTTCCAAGCGCGCAAACAAGGCGGCTCCATACGTGAGCCGAGCAGACCAAACTAAAGTTCATTCAGCATAAAGCGCAAGGGTGTCCATACATTATGACATTTTTCATAACTTTAAAACAAGGTTATCTCGTAAAAGTATTATTTATTCGTTTTTTCTGGTTATGTATAACCAAACTTTCGTAGAATTAAATGTCCCTTGTTTAAAAACCACCCTATACATAGTATATGAGTCCATATATCAATTAAATATGTTTATTCCAATTCAAATATTTTTAGTGCATGTATGTTTTGGATAAATATATTACTATATCTACTTCCTATCTGTACTGTGTTGTATGTATAATTAAGGTATTCCTACATAATAGTGGTTACAAAATATATACCTACGTTTTTAACCTCCCCTGGCGGGAATGTAACCTTAGCAAATACCTAGTAATTCTCCTTTTTTCCTCAAAGGAAACATTGTTTTTTTTTTAGTAAAATTTGCTATCTCCCGTAAGATGATGTTATTTATAATGATCTTTCTCTTCAGGTGAGGTCAAAACATTCAACAACATGTATAACTATTATAACTGTAAGGGTTGAATCATATCTTAAGTCCTATGACTCCATTTTAGTAATTATACATCAAGGTGGTAATTATATTCTGTGCAAAACATTTCTATTCATGTACTTGGTTTGAGTATGAAAATAAAGGATACCTTCATACCTTGCTTTTTATTTGCTCTGGTTAAAAAAGAGGAGAATTGGCAGGCGGTGTAATCCACCTACTATGTACATACCACTAAGTTCACCTGGGTAGTCTACGGGCTACAGATTATCCCTGATAGTGAAAGATATGATGATGAGTGAAAGTGGATCAAAGATGAACACAAAATATGATTGCAGACTTCTTTATTTCATTGTTCAACAAGAATATAAAAAAAAATTATCACTTAACAATGAGAGCTTATAGTTTCATTGACTTCATCTCCCAATGTTAAAAGCTTTCTCCACTGTTCTGGAGTTAAACTTATCCCCTTTTTACCCGGCAACAATTCACCATTCTTCTCATAAAACTCCCTGACATCTACATAAACTTTTCCTTTGAACTCTCTGACTTTAACCAATTTCTTTCCTTCTAGCACCCATGTTGGCTCTTTGTCATCGGTTCTAGACCCCATCTTTGCTTTTTTCTCTGGTGGTGGGTTTCTCTAAAATAGAAAATAACAGCTAAAATCCATGCAGAATGGTGACGAAATGTTGTTGGAATCCTACTTGTAGGAGTTTACATGAGTTATTGCTATTGAAAACCAATGTAAAATAACAATATTATATTTAGGAATTCTTGCTTCCGGAAAATACATTGCCTACTAGCTAAAAATTTTAGTTTTTTAAGTGTGATGTGAACAAACAAAGAATATTATTAGGCATTGTGTCTAAAAAATTGAAACCATAGTTCAGTGTGATCTTAGCAAGGAATGTTGTTTTAAAATAGGTAGACTAAAGAGACCTCTATGATGATAAAAAGTGATAAATGCGGGCAGGTTAATGTGCTCTTAACCGTACCTACTGCTTCCACAGGTCTGGTTCCACAGATCACGACATAAAGTATATTATTACATATCATAGGTATCTTACATCAACAGGACCATCATCACTATCGCTGCTGGAGCTCTCTTCTTTCTTCTTATTTTTAGGCATCTTGACCGCGGTAAACTGAAAGAATATAAAAAATAGAAGTAATTTTTCTCATTGCGAATAGTTATCTCAAATTAGCTGCCGCAAATAAATAAACATTAACTTACAAGTCTCTTTAGCCTCTTGAAATAATAACCGAATTCAAAGCAATAGCAGCTTACAATACAAACAAATATAGTAAATCAGTTTGTCAATTTCAGCCAGCTTCAAGATTATAGATAGAATATAAAATAAAATAGCCAAGTCAACCGTGCCGGTAATCCGGCTAAATTAGGTTATGATGAGTTGACGTTTGACTTGAAGTTGACTTGTCAACGACGTTGACAAACATCTCTGCTCTGCCAATGTCTTCTCGTCAAAAAAGTTTACACAATCTTGCTGTCATAGATTCTAACCTAAAAAACGAATTATTTAATATTTATATTAATTTTGTGTAAGTTTTTTATTCTAAAGTAGGTACTTACAATATTCGATTAATAAAGCAAACGTGTCTACAGTGTTGGTTTCAATAATGCTAGAACTTTGTAACGATTCTTCTCTTATGCCACCGCCAATATTTACTACTTTACACACAGGCAATATTGGTTAGTATTTGTACATTTCCTTGTAGTGTGTATTTCATTATCATCAACTTTCCATGACCATATTGCTGGGTATAAGCCTCCTTTTGTCTACGCCAACCTTCTCTATCGTGGGCCATAGCAACAACATTCATGTTCTTGCCATCAACATTATTTATCTAGCTGCTGGCTTCATCCGGATGTCGCACGCTTCTTTTCCTATTTCTAGAGTACCCCTCGGATATTCTTGGTACTTTTTCATAAATAAATAATTTATTATTTTCAGGTATAAAGAAGCTGAGAAATGATATCAACAATATAATTAATACACTATCAAGGCAATCACCATTGCATAAAGAAAGCGCTCTATTATCTAGATTTTTATATAAATTTGATAAGAAGTTCCGCAACGATATCGGCTACAGAAACTTCAGGAAAGTCAGTACGGCTTTACATAAGTATTTAGCACTTAATTTTTTGTCAGATGTTCAAAGATTCAGTTCAGTGTTACCATTACCTGGAGAGGATCAATATCTTCCGACAAGACAAATGTTAGAATACATTTTAATTAGATTGATGACTTTTTCAAAAATAATGTTCAGAATTTGTGTATGTTCAAAACAAGCAGCAATTTTTTATATGGATAGATTAAAAAGAGGTGAAAGTTACTGGATGTCACTAATGCCTTATGGTCTACTGAGCCGTGTGTGGTCAGTGAGTCTGGTTTTGCTGCAACATGCAACTTCTTGGTATTCCAATCTGTATAAATTTTTAGATAAATTGGAGTTAAAGGGGATCAAATTATTACCAGTTGGATATGAATTGCCAAATGATTTAGAAACATGGTTGGATTTAACCAATATTGACAGCTATGGCAAATTCAGCTGGTCTATAGAGAAATACAAAATTGAGCAAGGTCTCCTTGATAGTGATGATGCTGATAACATACTAGACTATGTCAAACAATTGAACGATGGATCTATAGAAAGTGAAGAACAAAATGAAGAAACTGTAAACAATGAAGGAGATAGGCTACCAGTGCTAGACAAAAAAGTTGATGAATCTTTACAAGAGGTTGAAGAGCTTCCTCAGAAGATTGACAAGGGAGAGTCAATATCAAGGGAATACTTTAAAAAATTCTTCAATACACACAGTAATGTAAAAATCAAAGATAAAACTCATTCTTCAGCTGCAGTCACCAACAGGGCTTCGCTTCAGCAATTCCTTAAAGATGAGGAGACATTTAGAAATGAAGGTGACAACCAATCACTAACTAAGCATCTCAGTTTTATGCAGTGGCATGTACTCAGATCCTCTCTAGAGAAACTCAATGAGTCCCTTGCTAATAACAGGAAGATTGAGAGAAAATTTCAAAAGATATGGCAACAAAAATGTATAGATTACATGTAATAATAAGATTTTTTTAATTAGATATATATTTTTTTATTAAGTATGTACATACAATATACTTATTACAGCACCATTTTCATAGTAACATTTTATGAAAACTGACACAATAAATAATTTAAATAAAGATGCAACTTAGGTACTCAATACATGCTTTCTTGTGTCTCTGCAACCAAATAAATACAACATTGATAGTAGTTGCAAAAAATGTTAATAATAGGATCGAAAACCCTATGGGATAAACAAATAATTTGACATTTTTCTACTGCAGTCTCATGGTGTGAATAAATCTATGTACAACATGAATATATACATTCTAGAATTTTTTTTTTCTTTATAAACCACTTCCCACCAGGTAGGCCCTGTGCCTTAATAGTATAAAAACGCTATTTGATACCTCTAGTATAGTAGCTTTGTACACACCATTTCAAACATTTGAAAATTAATATTTTACATTTATAGTATGTACATATTTTTCCACAAATTGAGGCTTTTAGCAAGGGGAGCGGCTATCACAATGATGGGGCAATTTCATAATTTATTTTACGGAAAAAAGCGTAACAATCTGACCTGTAGGTTCCGAGACTAAGGTTTATTATACTGATAAATAGCCCTCTTGATATCTTCAATTCTAATCAAGGAAAGAAAGTACTAAGCTGTTTCTAAATAGGTAGTATTGTGAAGTATCTTTTGGCAAGATCTTGTAGTATTTACTAATAATGATCGAAACACATTTAAGCTCAGTTTACCCTTGTTGTAACAATCCAATACCTATTTTCATTTCATGTTTTATAAACTCATCGACACTAAATACAAGTTATGTGCCACCGAAAAATTCCCTGTTCTCGAAAATTTCTTTCTTTGACAATTTCCGAAAATTTTCCGTACACGATATTTCCGAAATTTTTTCGTTTTTTCTTGAAAATTTCGAGAACGGCACATCACTAGGTATATACCCAAACAAAAGTTTAACATAGGCTAAAGGCGCACTTTCACACACGCGGACAGGTACAAATTCAATAATATAAACGCGCTATCATACTTTGCATAAAACGCAAAACAGAACAACAGGAATGTGCTATCATGGAATGATTTGTACAAAAAGTTATCATAAAAATTAGTAATATTCGATGGTAATATTTTAGCATCATTTGTGCTTTAATACTTAAACTAGAGTTTATTCGTTGTGGCGTGAAAAAGTTCACTTCTTTGTTGTACTGGATAATTTCTGCAAGCGCGCTTTTAAACCACCTTCCTTTTTTGGTTGTGTCAGGGATTTCCTTTCGCCCTGTTGTTTTTTGGCCTCTTTCAATCTGTAACAATGAAAATTTAAATGAATCTGTGTTTAGTAAACTAACTTGTGCCCACGACTTAATCCACGCGTAACTTACTATTGTTCTTAGGTTCTGAGCGGCTTAACAAGGTGTAACCTACGCCAGATTTTAAGTAACACCAGTAGTTTTTGCGTGATGCACGCGTACATTCATACAGACAGACAGACCAAAATTCTACAAAAAATTATTTTGGCTTCTATTGGCCCTTAGAAGCATAGTTTTTTTTTCTTAAATATGTTTTTCGTACAGACACAGACAGTTACAGTTTTATTATATGTATTGATTTACCACATGCATGAGTTCCCACAGTTAAATCATATTACCAAATGATGAGCCAGTCATATGACCAGTCTTCAGTGGCGGTAGAGGAAATGAGTTTAGCATCAAATAGGAAATTGAAGTATTGCTCCGAAATCGACAACGTAACGGTAATTCTATTGGCTGTTAGAACACGGCCCTAATGACGTTGGGAATGACCCCAAGTGCATCAGATGTATCACAGAATAAGCCACAGAAATCATAAACAAACCTCTCTTTGATCGCCATCTGTTCCTCTTTCTTGTAAATATCCTTGAAGTCGCTGCAAAACGACGTCCACAAGGAAAAAAACTCCTTCGGCTCCACACTCCTCCACTTTGCCACATTTCGGCGTGTACTGGTAGAAGCGCACTGTTGCAGTGAACTTATTCCGACAATCCTCCAAATTCTCATACTCTGTCTTCAATTTCTCTTCAGCCGAGTTCATGAAAGTATTCATTTTCTCCTTGAAAACGTCCTGCCGCTTTACGCTCTCTGTGCCAGAACTTTCCTCAGGGCTTCGATTTTGTGCATCTGTTTCTATAACTTTCTTCATCTTTTCTTTACATTCTGAAACAAACAAAAAGTTATTAACAGTTATTTTGTTGCTTTTAATAATTAAATTACTCGAACAAACTGTATGTATAAATATAAATATACTTGGTTTTACTTGTAATCATTATTTAAGAATTCTTTTGTAATAAATAAATATATACGGACAAATCACACAGATTGAGTTAGCCCCAAAGTAAGTTCGAGACTTGTTGTTATTGGATACAAATACATATGTATATAGAAAAATCATTTTCCATCTTGACCCGACCGAGGATCGAACCCGCGCGGGACCTCCGGTGTGACAGTCCGCCTGATGACTGTCGGGCCATGGAGGTATTGTATTATATTCACCTACTAGCTTTTGCCCGCGGCTTCGCCCGCGTTAATTTCCCACAGGAACAGTGCTTTTGCTCGGGATGAAAGGTACCTTATCATTATTTTGCCCGGGATGAAAGGTACCGTATCCTTCTCATTAGTTTGAACTATGTGTATGTGAAATTTCAGGAAGATTGGTTCAGTAGATAGAGCGTGAAGAAGTAACAAACAAACAAACTCACTTTCGCATTTATAATACATAGGGCGCACTGTAAGTTTCCGGAACTGGCCACTTACATAAACAATATTTAAAAATTTATTGCAACATTTGAAAATAGAACTCTTTGGCTGTAGAATGCAGTTTGTTTCATCTGACTGTCTTTTGTTTTTACCTTGTGGCGCCATTAAAAAAATTGTGTGTCTGCATCAACATGGATTTAACTCGGGAAAATTTTCGTAGTATGATTTTCTACGATTTTAAGTGTAATTTGACAGCTCAACAGAGCATCGCTCGGCTTGAAACAGCTTTTGGCAATGAAGCACCATGCAAGACAACTGTTTATAGCTGGTTTGCAGAATTCAAGCGTGGTCGTATCAATCTCGTGAGTCAAGTCGTGACGAATCTCGCGATGGTCGGCCGTCCACCGCTGTGACCAACAAAAACATCAATGCTGTGCGCCGTATGATTGAAACAGACAGGCATGTGACCTACCATGAAATTCGCGCATCCTTAGAAATAGGCATGAGTCAAATACAATTAATCCTACACAAACATTTGGGTGTGAGAAAGCTGTGCTCGCGGTGGATCCCACACAACTTGACCGAGGCTCAAAAAACGGACCGCGTCACTTGGTGCAGTGCCATGCTTACCAGATTCAACGAAGGTGCGTCAAATTTGGTGTGGGACATAGTAACAGGTGACGAAACATGGATTTATTGCTACGATCCCAAAACAAAGCAGCAATCGAGCGTATGGGTCTTTCAAGATAAGCCGAAACCAACCAAAGAGGCGCGCGTGAAAAGTGCATCTAAGCGGATGATTGCTTCTTTTTTTAATAAAACTAGACACGTGGCTACTGTTGCTTTAGAGAATCGTCGTTCAGTGAATAGTGACTGATACACGACCATTTGTTTGCCGGAAGTTATTGACGAACTCCGTAAAAATAACCGTAAACGCCGTATCATCCTGCAGGATGATGCACCACGACAATGCTATAGTATAAGCGATATAAATCTGGACAAAAGGTCATTGACGTCTCTCTACCAATGTACACCATTTTTGGAAACGATACTATACAATGTCTTACAAAATTATCGCAAATACGTCTCCTTGCGAATCGCAGTAGAAGGCGGGGGAGCATAATGACCTTGTCAGACGTCACAAACATTTTTTTAAAGACATTAAAATAAAAACAAACCCAATTGGTATTTATGTATGTGGGGTTGAATATAACGTATGACAGGTTGTGCAAAAGGAACAAAAGTACCTATGTAAGCCTAAGGCGCAGATACGTGACTAAAAAAATATTCAGTATTTTGGAGAATAACTTTTATTGTTACAATAACAACATATTTAAACATATCAGAAACCACGATCATATCTACATAATGTAGATAATAAAACTGTAACTGGTCTGTGTCTGTACTTAGAGATATTTATTTACCTAAGAAAAAAATATGGGGGTCTTTATGCCAATAGAAGCCAGAACAATTTTTGCTCAATCAAACAAAACAACTATAATCGGGCCGAAACCTAAACTCCCGTATGACAGGTGTCATCAGGGGCAAGCCCATGAAGTTCCGATTTTTTTAAATTTTAAATCTATGCGCGGAAATGTAGTACTTGAACTTCCGGCTTGCCCGTTTAGGGAGTTCCATTGCATCCGTCTGCAATAAATCGATAGTGAAAATATAAAAAATCGCGATACATCGTTTATATTATCGATTTATTTAACAAGGTTTGTAAATGCTGGATATAAAAAAATGCGTTTTAAGATTAAAAATATTTAACATTAAAGTCATACAAAAAAAGGGACAAAAATTCACGCAATAGTATCGAATCGTGACATCAAGTAGATAATATTATTCACAATGAATTTATTATCCATGTTATTGACGATGACAGCGACTCAGACTCAGGTTCAGACTTCTGATTAATAAAAATAATTATTTTATTTCGATTTGTTTTTTTACGTAACATCAAATAATCGCAGCGATTCGTGTTTAGGTACATCACTATTATTGTCAAAGTGACATACGTCATACGGGAGTTTAGGTTTCGGCCCGATTATAATAAACTATTAACATTGACAAAAACAAATAGAGAAACAATAACAATCAATAATTCACAACTAAAAATAACCTGCAAAAGCATATGTCGTACGAGACTGCGGTGCCGGGCGGGCGTCGAGCTCGTCAAAACCGTAGACACAAGAAAGAAAGACACAAGTGTACAAATTCTATCTATGAGTTTCGCTGCTTATATTATTTGTATATACTGTATTTATATATATACTTATGTATTATTTACATATATGTATATTTATTTACCTCTATATAAATATTTATTGTGGTATTCGTATTTAATTATGTATGATATTATTATTTACTTAAGTATATGTACTTAGTAATAATATCTTTATTATACACCCACCTAAAATTTTCTGTATAACCCAAAGGTTGGCTGGTAGATAATGCTTTAGCATTAAGCTCTACTATTGTACGTTTACTCTGTATTTTTGTACAATAAAGGTTAAATAAATAAATAAAATAACCGCCAAGCTAAAGGTGGCGCACTTCTGACTAGGCGGAGCGAGTCTGACATTACACGAAACATTGCGACTTGCGACAAACCGATATAACTTGATTTTTTACGAATTCAAGGGCCATTTATTTTATTTGCTTTATTAAAAATATTAGGTTCTACAGTTACAGATGGAATTGAGTAAAAGAAGGCATTTAATATATCATAATAAACTTCGAAACATAATAATAATTAATATTTCCTATAGATTTCGCCGTTATAATACGTGACGTTATACCTCGACTTTATTTTATTTGGAGTTACGCCAGTGTAGCTCAACTACCTTTACGCGCCGGTACTAAGATTTCACGAGGGACGATAGTTTGCGATACCAATCTATGGTAAGCGATAATTATCGCAAAATAAAAATGTCTTGTTGTAGGTGCCAGGGCAATGACCTTTTATTTTTTCTTACACGATCCAGAGTATAGTTCTCACACGGCCAGACAGACAAACGACTTTTTGAATGCGAAAAATGTAGAACTCATGAGGCATCCTGCATACAGTCCCGACCTGGCACCTTGTGACTTTTTTCTGTTCCCAAAAATTAAGAACCAATTACGCGGTCAACGATTTTCATCACCAGACGAGGCTGTCGAGGAGTATGAAAAACACGTTTCAGAGGTCACCACAGAGGAGTGGCACAAAAGTTTTCAAAACTGGTTTCATCGAATGAAAAAGTGCATAGACGCCAAGGGAGATTATTTTGAAAAACAATAAATTAATTTTGTACCTTTAATAGTATTTTTTCATATTCATTTCGGAAACTTATAGTGCGCCCCACGTATTAGTTTGGATAGTTAGGATTAGGATAGTATCGGCAGGAAACATGACCCAATATGGCGTCGACTGCGCATGTAAGACTCGCGGGGGAATGCGCGGGGAAGTGCGTTACTATTCATTCCATCAATGTTGACATCAATTTTTCATTTCTGCGCAGTCTTGTTTCGTGCCGAATGCTGTATAGCTGGGGTCCTATTGGGAAAAAAGCTACAATTTTAGGTAATGAGATACCACATAGCTTGGGATGTTATATGACCCGAACTGAGTTAATTGAGCTCGTTAGCCACTAGCGACCCCACGTCAGGGGGCGGGTCAAAGTTCCAAACAACCTGCGCTCGAAAAAAATCTAGTGGCTACATTCGAGATACAAAGTCGAGTTTGGTGTCATTTTCGGATAAATCGACGATGGCCTATTCATTAGGCATAATATTTTTGTAGGTATTCGTAGAATTTTTTTTTCAATTTTTCGAGCGCAGAGTGTTTGAAACTTTGACCCTCGGCCCCGCCCCCCTGACGCGGGGTCGAGAGTGGCTAACGAGCTTGATGAACTCAGTTTGACCCATAAAACATCCTCAACCATTGCATTACCCAAAATTGTATTCGTCCCCATACATTGCTGCCCAATAGGACCCAGCTAGTAGGATTATTTGTCTGCATATATTTATTGTCCGGTGAGTAACTCACCGGAAATCCTTGGGGAGGCCTTTGTCCAGCAGTGGACGTCTTTCGGCTGAGAGAGAGAGAGAGAGTAACTCACCAGCCAGCTGCCTCGCCAGCACCGTGAGCTGCAGCTCCACATCGCTGAAGTCGGTGGCGGCGGCGCGCCACACGTCCCCGGGCTCGGGCACGCACAGTGCGCAGCCGGCGGACAGCGCGCCGCCGCAAGACTTCATGTACGTCCGCACTATGAAGTGCAGCAACGTCACGTTGGATTGCTTCGACTGGATAGACAAATATTTAATTCGGTGAGCTCTAAAAATTCTAAGGAAATGAAACCTCATAATGAAGTGCAGAACATCATGTTGGATTGCTTCGACTGGACGGACAAATATTTAATTCGGTGAGCTCAAAAAATTCTAAGGCAATGAAACCTCGTAGCCACAAGGTATTTCTGGTTCAACAACATGGGTGAAAACTACGATTATTTACATCAATGTTGTCATACCCCAGACACTCCATATAACGCTCGCAAATCGACTACTACATAGGCAAATGACGTTTGTACAAGCGCCAATGTGTGCGTGTACGTGGCAAATTCCTGTGATCTCTACAATGAAGTGCGGGGTTGGGGTGCGGTATTTGAAACTGGTCCGGGGCGGTAAGTGTTCTGTACGTCAGTACTATTAATTATTCTGTGATATCCAAAAATTAAAACAATTCAAAAATAACTTGACACATGACATAAAAAGATAAGTGTATACCTTTACATCCTTTAACTTTGATAATATCTCCAGTCCGAAGCCATCCGCCTGTCCCCTTTGTCCATTGCCTCCGTTCATGTAATTCCCCAGAGTTAAAATTATGGCAAACAGTTTCTTCAGAGATTCATTGGTCATAAGAAACTAAAAAAGAATTGTGTGTGAAATAAGGCGTGATAAAGTAACATGCCATAGATAGTAGTTGTATGTTGTGGTCAATTTATGATAATAATAAATCTTTATTGCAGACACATAGATCCAGAAATAATGTAAATTGTATAAAAAATATATAAAATAGGGTTTTGGTCTTCAATCATTGGCAATACCATATCTACGTATACGTATCTTGGGAATTTTTAGGCAGTTCTAAAGGCCTAGGCTAAGGCCTATTAATATGGGAATATTACGTACCTCACATGTGTGTTTCAAATTATCCAGCTTATGCATAATTGTACTGATAGCATCTTCGAAATCTGCCTGGAACATGAAACACGATATCCGTTCTGCAAAATTTGGGATTCCTGATAAATCGTGAAGAAACGTTTCCGGCTTGTCCAGAGGTGCCTCCGATTTGCTTTTGAGGTGTTCTTTGATCATACTAAGTTCTTCGTCGGTAGCTCTCTGTAATTTAATTAAAATAATTGGGCTTTGATTATTTTCAATAACTTCAACAATCTTGGAAACAATGAACATTTTTTTTGTGCCTTACCAATTCATATATTTGTTGCAGAGCTTCCAAACTAACCACCGATGTATCAAAGTTATAAATGGCATTTTCGATTTCAGAAAACTCGACATGTAAACTTTGCGCGAGGATACCGACATTTTGCGAGCGCTTGCTGTCTAAAATTTTCACTGGCTGTATCTTAGTTTTCACCTCTACTTTTTTCTTCACGGGCGCTTTAATGACTTGCCGAGAAAATAAATCTGTGAATTCGTCAATGTTGTCCAATTTTGTCTCTTCGATTTCTAGCCAAAGTGGCTTCAGCTTCGCATTCTCTACTTCGCTTTGATACACCTGCGCGGCGGGCGGCGCGAGGATCCGTGTCCAATACAGCGGTTTCATCGGCGCCGCGGGCTTTATCGGCGTTTTCCGTAAAGCTGAAAACGATAACTTATAATATATTTTGTAAACATACAGAAATAGTCAATCTAAAATATGCAACTAATTTATTGTTTATTATAACACTAATACATACTCGCTCTTTGGACGTTCCAACCGCCAACAGGAGGTGCCGGAAATGGGATTGGCCCCATGCTTGGCGGGGGCGGCGCGGCCGAGCCCGCGCTCGGGGCCGGCGGGGGAGGGGGACCCACGCCCGCCATCGGCGGTGGAGGAGGACCCATTCCTGGCATTGGAGGCGGAGGAGGACCCATTCCTGGCATTGGGGGAGGACCCATTCCTGGCATTGGGGGTGGAGGCGGACCCATCCCTGGCATTGGGGGAGGAGGAGGACCCATTCCAGGCATTGGGGGAGGAGGAGGACCCATTCCAGTCATTGGGGGAGGAGGAGGACCCATTCCTGGGATTGGAGGCGGAGGAGGAACCGTCCCTGATATTGGGGGCGGAGGAGGACCCATCCCTGGCATTGGAGGCGGAGGAGGACCCATCCCTGGCATTGGGGGTGGAGTAGGACCTATTCCTGGCATTGGAGGCGGTGGGGGGCCCATTCCCGAAATTGGCGGCGGAGGAGGACCCAATTCTGGCATTGGAAGTGAAGGAGGACCCATTGGCGGCGGATGGGGAGAAGATTCCTTTGCCAAAGTTTCGGACTCTGAAGGAAGGAAAGGTTTCATTTCTTGAATTGGGTGAGGTAGTTCCATTTCAGCCATTACAATAGATGTAGATTTGTCTACAGATGAACAAGAATTACTAGGCTGAGCACTTATTACACTTAATGTATTTAATGAATCTTCAAATTGATCTTCTGCTATTACTGTTCCTGGCATGGGTGGTGGAGGTGGGGCCATTCCTGGTGATGGAGGAGGGAGGGGGCAAATGTTGGGCTTGTAATATTTGCAATATTAACCACATATTTCACACTGTCCATTTCAGTATTCCTCGAAATTTCAGTCTCTGATGATTCAATTGTATTAATTGTGTTGCTATTTATTTGTTGCTCACTTTTATTTTCATCGTGAACTGACACATCTTCAGCAATATTTATTGAATTTGTGGCAGTTTTTAATTGAATATCATTCTTTTGTAAGCATGGTAAATCTGTGTATGTACTTCGAAATGATGCATCAGATGAGCTGCCTAAAGTATTTAGACTGGAATGATCTGATGGTTTTGATTCTGGAATGTTTGAAATGTCCGCCTTTGTTTTTGGTTTCTCACTCTTGTCTGATATTTCAGTTCCCTCTGGTACATCTTCTATAGCATATGGTTGATTATAATCTCTGCTTTTATTAAGTTTACAATAATTCTCAATTTTCTCAGATCTACTTTCAGAGGTATTATCAACTTCTTTAGGTATACTACTTACAACTAATCTTTTATCATTATTTAAATTTGTTCTTATATGAGGGTCATATTCAGCTATATTTATCACAGGTGTATCAGATAACTTAATAAATTCATAAGGAATATTTGTCTGCACTTCTTTATTTACTAAATCTGATCTCCTATACAAAACTTTATATTCAGCATCACAATTTTTCTCCAAGTTTTTGTTCAATTTGTCAATTTGAGCACTAATTTTATACTTTTCTAATTTGAATTCTAACTCTATGAGTTTCCTTTTTAATTGTGATATGAGAGTTTTTGCTTCACAGATATCATTTATTTCTTCATTATTGTTCTGATTATAAGTTCTATTATTTTCTATAGTGCAGTAATTTGTGATGTGCTCTTCAATATTTTGACGATCTCTATCTGAAGACCATGGCGTTGCATGAATGCGGCCTGGCGTGATCGACTGCGGTGCTGGTGCCTCCATGTATGCCCAATTATACATTACATTTGGCTAAAATGCAAGAATAAATGTTTAGTAAGCATAAAAATGCTAACTAAGCAAATATACCTACCTACTTCTGTCTGGTTTCTATGACTATAATGCAGAAATAAAATTTCTTTTTAAACTATAGTATCATTATATAACACAAACACTATTGAAAACCCTGTAAGCAACTAACTATGCACAGCAATCATAACACTGCGTTATAAAATTTTGAAAATTTATTTTACCCTCAAAGCTACCGGATTTTAGATATATGTGTAGAATATAGGTTCCATAATGAACTTCCCTATCACGTAAGATTTCAGAGAAAAATTGTGTCAAAAATTCAAAACTATTTTTTTCACTAATATTTTGAGACATCATTAAAATTAGTAGTTCTATAATTTTTAACTTGATTTTTAACTCTAAATTTTATAATTTTGTTTATTATTACAGAGCAATTTAATTTTAATTTATTTTAGTTTGTCTATCCTGCAAAAACAATTTTGAAAGTTGTGTTAATTTCTCCATACAAGGACTATAACCGTAAAATATATGGAGAAATTAACACAACTTTCAAAAAATTTTTTTCGGAATATACAAACTTAAATGAATTAAAATTAAATTGCTCTGTAATAATAAACAGTATTATAATATTTACAGCTATAAAGCATGGTAAAAATTATAGAACTACTAATTTTAATGATGTCTCAAAATATTAGCGAAAAAAATAGTTTTGAATTTTTGACACAATTTTTCTCTGAAATCTTACGTGATAGGGGGAAAGTTCATTATGGAACCTATATTCCACACATATACAGGGTGTCCCAGAAGTCGACGTCAAGCCGTAATCAGGTGATACGCATTATCATAATAGTTATCAGAAAAATATAAAAAAAAAATTAAGTCGTGTATTTTACAAATTGCATTTTTGTTAATTGGAAAAAATGTACATGATTGTGATGATTTTTGACCTCCTGTGCCTACAAATCTTTATTTTTTTCAATTTTACTTTTCTTATGTCATCCTTAATAGTGCTTCTGTAACCTGTAATCTTAAATTCTAAGCCAACTGCTCCAGTCCCCCACACATGCGCAAATGAACTTTAAAAAAAAATATTTTTTTAGGATATCATCAACATAAACAAGCTATGGCAATGTTATTTCATGAAACTTAATTTAAAAAAATAGGGAAATGACCCCCTATTCTCTTCTTTTCTGTCTTTCCGGGTGGTATTAAAAAAATATAACCTGAACCTATCTTCTTTTCTGCCCTCAATGTCTTTCCAGGTAGGTCATAAAAAAAATAACCTGAACCTAACTTCTTTTCTGCCCTCGAAGTCTTTCTGGATGGTCATAAAAAAATAACCTGAACCTAACTTCTTTTCTATTCCCCGCAAAAGTAACTTGTGATGCATAATCGAAACGTTTTACTAAGTGACCTGTCACTATAATGGCGGTACCTGTCAAAATATATATAAAAATCGGAACAATATTTCGAAACTAACATTTTTTTTCTTAAAAACTATTGTGAAACCCAACTTGAAAGTTTGCAGATAGGCTTATTTTGTGATTATCTATACACAAAAATAATATGGAAGTGATAATATTTATATGAAGTTCACATTTTATGTAAAACTAGCGGCCCGCCCCGGCTTCGCTCGGGTGGCCAATATATTTGTTTTTAGGGAGGAGGGGATAAGTCTGTCAAACTTTTTTTCTCAGGAACGCTTAAAAGTATCGAATTGAAATTAATATCGAATACTCGGATCCACGGTCACTGAGCAAAAAAATAATCAAAATTATACGTCAACGCGATCAGGAGTTATTACCGTAAATGTTGCGATTTTTTGCATATTTTGCGATTTCAGACAGCAATCAAAACCTATGGGGTACTTCCCGTTGACCTAAAATTAGGAAATTTGTCAAAAAGCAAGGTCTAACAGTACTTATACAGGAATAAATCTGAAAGTTGTAAATATGTTGATGAATGTTAAAAAAAAAGTGTTATAAACTTATTTTTGCGCTCGATGCAGTCTGAATCCTAGGGAGCGAACTGCAAAGTTAAGTTTGTTTTGCGTGTACGGAACACTTGGCCGGTTTTTAGGGTTCCGTACCTCAAAAGTAAAAAACGGAACACTTATCAATAGATCTCTTTTTTGGCCGTCTGTCCGTCTGTCTGTCAAACTTTTTTCTCACGAAAGCTTTTAAAGGTATCAATTTGAAATTAATATCGAATACTCGGATCCATGGTCTCTTGCAGCAGAAAATAATCAAAATTATACGTCAACGCGATCAAGAGATATTAGGTACCGTAAATGTAGCGAATTTTCGTATATTTTGCGGTTTCAGGCAGCAATCAAAACCTACGGGGTACTTCCCGTTGACCTAAAATTATGGAATTTGTCAAAAAGCAAGATTTTACAGTACATACACAGGAATTAATCTGAAAGTTGTAAATATGTTGTTGAAAGTTTAAAAAAAAGTGTTACAAACTTATTTTTGCGCTCGGATGCAGTACAATTCCTAGGAATCGAACTCCAAAGTTAAGTTTATTTTGAAATTAGTAGGTCTTTTAAATAGTGAGAGCTATAACGTGAGATGCTTGGCGTGTACGGAACCCTCGGTGCGCGAGTTTGACTTGCACTTGCCCGGTTTTTTTAATGTACCTACCCTACTAAAATAAATACTGATAAAAACATACGAAAACGCGCCCGCTCAGAGATAGGTAAGTACCTACCTATATAATGCGCCTTGAGTCTTCGCTAGGTGGTTTCGCGGCGTGTTGTCGTTCTTTAGATAACTCGTCGTATTTCGGAAACTATAGATCCAATATACATGCAGTAAAAGGCAAATATTAAATATATTAAGTACTTGTGACGATAGACTTGTTTAATTTGATAAAGATTAATAAATTGTGGTTAATATCACCAGTTAAAAAACACCTAACGATTTTAATTATTTTTAAAACATATAACATTGTGGCTGAAATATTAAAGCTAGATATATGCTATCGCGGACTTTTTTGTAGACCTATTATAGATATGAATATGATATTTACATTATTACCTCCTAAAATAAATAGATACGAAAATGCGCCCGCAGTATTTATATACCTACTGCGAACGTCTTTGCGAGCGCAAGGTGGTTATTGGATAACTCGTAGTATTTCGTAAACTATTGATCTAAATTACATGCAGTAAAAAGCAAATATTAAATATATTAAGTACTTGTGATGATAGACTTGTTTAATTTGATAAGGATTAATAAACTGTGGTTATTATCACCAGTTAAAAAACACCTAAGGATTTTAATTATTTTTTAAACATAAAAGTGGTTATTGTGGCTGAAATATAAAAGCTAGATATATGCTATCGCGGACTTTTTTGTAGACCTATTATAGATACACAATTCCTCCATACATGGTTTTGATACATCTCTTAGGGATTGGACAGCGTTTTCGATGAAAGCTGCCGGGCAGCAACTTTTTTTCCGACGTCCTTAACAATTATCGTCATATTTCAACTAATTTACACAAAACCTAAACAAATTGTATACTAAAACCTTCCTCATGAATCACCCTATATATTAGTGAAAACCGCATGAAAATCCGTTCAGTAGTTTTTGAGTTTATCGCGAACAGACAGACAGACAGACAGACAGACAGACAGACAGACGCCGCGGGGGACTTTGTTTTATAATGTGTTATGATTATGATAAATAAAAATGTTCGCTGCTAGTTTACATAAAAAAAGTAAACTTAATATCAACGTCTGGCAAACCTTAAAAATAGTTTCGGGCAGCACATCTTTGTCCACAACTTGTCGTAAAACGCCTGCTGCCAGCAAATATGTGAAATATTGTACTCAAGGCTCTTCAGATCTTGAGGGTTGAGCAATGCTTTCAGGTGACTATTGTCGGCTATGGACGAAGCGAACCAGTTCAGAAGCATCTGTCCTGAAATTTAATCGATTAATGCGTTTAACATTCTAATCTAGTATATTTGTATAAGAAATAACATATATTACACAAATAATTTGTTTAGTCGCAGTTAATTTTGTAAAAATAAATAAACAAATCTAAAACATCAAAACGAAACTGACTGACATAACAAGACAACTGACAAACAAAGTGACAAACAAACAACCAACTGTCAATGACATGACATTTGACATTCTTGACCTTATTCTTGACATATATATTTTTTTAATTCAACCTTTATAACTTGGTTAGGGTCACAAGTCACAAACCATACTGGCCCATGAAAAAAATTTGGAAAAATTAGCACGATAAAAATTACTTTTGATAACTTAGTTTGATATTAAAATTAAAATTCGTTAATAGGTATGACATTTTTTCTTACGACTCGTTTTGTGTACCTTCACAAACGAGTCGTAAAAAAATGAGGAGAAAAATTGGTATCTGTCTACCTCACGGAAATATAAATAAGACTCTTATTTATATTTCCGTGGTTTACCTATTCAAGAGGATTTTTTCTTATACCTTTCTGTTTATTTATTTTAACTATGTAGCCCGAGGTTCCGCTCCCAAAGAAACGGGATAAAAGTAGACGGTAGGGACCATTATTTTTTTGTCTTATTTTGCTATAATAAGTACCAAATTCCATCGAATTCCATCCAGTAGTTTTTGCCTGAAACAGTACTTAACACACATTCACCTGGTTTTTGACCAACCATTGCTTTACATTATCTCATTAGGTAGATACCTGCATACCTTTACTTAAGATAATTTTGTTGTATTGTAAAAATGTATTATCATTTTCAACACCAGTACCTATCTAAAGCAATCGATAAACACACATACATTCAAACACTCGTTCTCGTAAGTACTAATAATAATGGGATTGTACTGTACAGGGAGGACACCATTAGGGTAAAAATTTATAGACCGTGGCGCTATTATTGTTTCATTCCAATATAACAGAAAAGAGGAGTCAGTTAGGTACCCACTACTGACTTATTTATCACGTAAACATTTCATATTATAATAAGTAGAGTAATTTCCCTAAATATGGACTAGTCATACAATATGGACTACGGTGAAATTTCGCTAAATATCGCTACAACTGCAGTGAAGTTAATTACGTTCAACGCTCTCTGTCCCGCCGCGCACCTCCAGTCGATCACAGAGAGTTTACACGGCGTATTTGTGTCACTGATCGCCATTATGAATTTTTGCGTCGCTGTATGTACTTTTTCGGTAAGTTTTGTAAGGTTATTACTATTATCTTTTCCGCTATTAAGCTTTCATTGTTTTAATTCTAGAGCCATTATTATATGTCTGTATTGTAGAGATAACCCGGATTGTTCTAGTTATTTACTATAACATGATACAAATATCATAACATAAAAGTATGACGTTTTTTAATATGGACTACGTCTAAAGTCCTAAATATGCATTACGTCTTAAGTCCTAAATATGGACTGGTCCATATTAAAACGGTGTTAAGATACGTTTTAAAATGCATAATTTTGTTTTAGGAAATTGCATCGATACCACCATTAACGATATGAGTGTGCTGACGTGGACAGTGGCCGATTCCATTGTTTATTTTGCCGAGAAACCTGAATTCCATTTTATGGTCCGTATTGTAAACGCTGTGGTCCATATAATATGACCATTTTAAAAAAAGGCCAAAGTGCAGGTTTAATAAAAAGAAAGGAAATTGTTAAAACTGTTGTTATGTTTTGAGAATTGAGTCTATTTTGTTAACTTATATTAGTTTCTTCATAGATTTACGATAATAAATATTTATAAGCATTTAAATTCTGAGTTTTATTTAACAAAGACGATGTGGTAGTCCATATTTAGAGAACTTACTCTACCTGTGTACATTTTATAGAACTGGTACAAGGTCAATCGATTCACATAATATGGCACCCTTGTTTCTTATTAAGAATACCAACACTTACTCTGAATTATCTGCACATTGATCACATATTTCAAAGTGTTCGATTCGTTATTTAGACAGCACTGCATTAAACCAGTTTTCAAGTTGCACTCGAGTCTAACACGGTAACACTTCAGAGTCATCACCAGCACTGGGGCACGGTACCAGTGTCCCGATTTATTGAATTTCATCTTTAATGACAATGGTGGTTCATACAACACCACATCGCGTCGTCTTCTGGTCCTTCTCGTGGCTGGTCGAGCACGTTGTGACACCAAACCAGCGTTGATTGTCATAAATTCATCGTTATGTAAACCTAATATAGTCACAACGTCTTGAACATTCTTCTCCACGTATCGTTTGCTTATGAACTCGACGTAGTTGAACTGGGCCACTGAAGAATTAGTGAAGTTGACGCGCGATGTTGGTAACTGCATTGTTGCAATTTTCGCAAGTGGCCGCTCAGTCACGTACACTACCAATTAGCAAGGTCTAATCTGCACTGACTAATTTAATACTGATAGCAACTACATAGTTGTTTAGTTGATAAAAGATAACGCACTTTATCATGATGTTCATTCACCTGGTTTTTGACGGACCATTGCTTTACATTATCTCATTAGGTAGATACCTGCATAATTTTACTTAAGATAATTTTGTTGTATTGTGAAATTGTAAGTATTATCATTTTCAACACCCTATCTAAAGCAATCGATAAAACCATACCATGTCATGTACAATGTTTTCTTACTGAGTGTTGTAAGTTTTGAAATCAAATAAAATGTGGGTTGACCTGACCAGACAATCTACTAATAAGGTTAGATGTTTTAGTAGATTGACTTCTACAATGTTGCGGTTTATTGAACTGGTTTATTGCTACGGTAATATAATAGTTTGTTATTTAAAGGAAATTATTATTTCTCATTTACATAATGATATTTTAGATTCCCCACTTGTAAAAGGTACGTCCGCTGACCACCCCCCATATAGTTAATAGTTAACCACTTTGGGGGTTGATTTTTGAAAAAAAATTTGCCTATGTCTGACCTCGTTATTTTTAACTACCTATATCAATACCTTTCATCAAAATCGGTCCAGCAGTTTAGCTGTGAAAGCGTAATAGACAGATTTTCGCATTTGCTATTGTGCATATGAAAGTATGGATTTAGGAGATCCATAAAGAGTCACCTTGGCCGAGACAAGGACAGCGACCAGACCAGTAGGTAAACCACCAACCTGCTGGTCAGATGACATTTTTTGGATAGCGGGAAAGCGATAGATGAGACTGGCACGGGACCGTAAGAAGTGGCGCGAAAAAAGGGAGGCCTATACCCAGCAGTGGTTTGATGCGGGCTGAATATGATGATGATGGTGATATGATGAGGACTTACCTTCAAATTTCTCATGCATATGGAAGTCCAGTTTCTCGGGCACGAATTTGGAGCGGACCACCTTAGAGTCGGTCAGCTTCTCCAGCGTCAGCGACGCCACCTTGCGGAGCACGTTGGAGTCCGAAACGGGCGCGTCGCCAACGCTCGAGTGTCGCCGGTCGCTTTCTGTGCATTTTTAATATTTCCCTTTTACAAATTTTCATTTTTAAATCAATAAATTATAAATAAATAAATCTGATGTTCTATACTATTTTACAACACCCACTCGCCCAAAATCTCATACAAAAAGTTGCACATATACCCGAAAGCCCGTACATAAGCACTTTTACCAGTAGAAATGTAAATGTTTTTGAATTCGCCAAAAATAAACAAAAAGTGGCCTGATATTGCCTGGACAGGGACGAGTGGAGATCTAAAGGGAAGCCTAGGCCTTTGCCTATTGCCCTGGATAGATAATAGTGGAGACGTAAAGGGAAGGCCTTTGCCCTTTTGGGACACGACACCAACGGGCTAAAAAAAATATAGGTAGGGAAGGAAGGGAAGACCTTTTCCCTACACTAGGACTAGGACACGAAAATTATCTACTAGATAGGCCTCGGGGCTCCGCTCTCGTGAGAAAGTTCCTTCTTTATGTGGTACTAATAGATTTTACCCGACCAGTTTTTTACTGTTCGAATTTGCGTAAAGAACAAGACCTACCTGAACCTTCCGTATTCTTAGTTAAGTAAGACTGTGAGTATAGATATTATTACTTTTACGCAAAAACTTTTTTCATGAAACTGACTTGCAAATTTTCCTACTTCAGTCTTCTTAGGTTGAGATAGTACCTACCTATATTTAGGTAAATTAGGGTACATTAATTAACTAGTATGACTGCGAAAACAATCCTTATCCTAACCATCCTAATCCTAACTAATATTAAATGCGAAAGAGTTTCTTTGTTCTTTTTATTTGTTTGTTACTTCTTCACAGTTTATCTACTGAACCAATCTTCCTGAAATTTCGCATACACATTAGTTAGAAGTGCTGAGAAGGTACATTTCATCCCGGGAAAAAGCACTGTTCCCGTGGGAAATTCACGCGGGCGATGCCGCGGACAAAATCTAGTTCATAAAAATATTAAATTTTGTATGTAATTTAAATTCAATTACGTGTATTGCGGTGACTGCGGTAAGTCAAATGTTAGGTGTACAAACACTGAAAAGACGCGCCAATACATTCAATTCAGATCCAACAACAAATCTGCGATAGAGTCTAAGCAAACATGTTTATCAGCTATGGGAATCGAACCCAGGGGCTCCGACGATGTTTAACTATCTGACTATGGATTGTATGGATATCAACCTAACATATTATTACCCCATTTACACACAATTACCTATATCTACTATACAAATTCCCTGAAATTATCACAGGTGTGGAGACAATATTGCATAGTTGTACTTGTACGTCAGAAAATTTAATACTACTTATAAAAACAAGTCAAGTAGTTGTACCAAAGTATATCTTATGAACTCTACAATTCTACATCTTATTATGCGCTCACACTGCGCTACATTATCCGCGTGTACTATAGACCGGCGCAATATCAAATCAACAAACTGGTTTCCAGTTTCGTGCTATTGTATTGTAGTGTATGTACGTGAGTATTCACAGAGTAAGTACAATCATAAAGTATATCTACACCTGTCTGTATATGCCGCAGTTGTTGCTGATAAAAAATTTGAATAGGTATTAATAGGTTTCTTTTTGATATCAAATAGCTTAGATGTTTAGAACCAATGGATTGTTCACTTATCTGACCAATCAGTTTTTTTCTGAGGTACCTAAGTAACCTTACCTAAACAACCAAAATAGTAACTGACCGTTGTCCAGGATGGAGAGCGAAGTATCGCAGGCGACAGGCGGCAGCTCCACTTTCTTGTGCTTGGACAACGTAAACGAGGTCTGTCCAGGGCAAGCCTTGAGCCTATTGTCTCGGAAGTCATGGTTGCACTCGTTCGTGCTACGTTCCAGCTCTTGGCCCTTAGATTCCGAGTATGTATTTCCCATAACCTTCTCATCGCCTCTGTCGCTGTCATCTAATGTGTCATGTTTTTCTTCTTTTTCCGCGCGAGTTGAGAGCGCGGAGGTGGCATCGTCGTGGGGCATGTCTATGGGCGAGAGCGAGCACAGGGAGGGCGTGAGGTGCGCGGGCGCATCGGGCGGCGTGAGGGTGCGCGCGGGCTCGTCGTGAGCGCTGTCGCTCTCCGCGGAGTAGTAGCACTGGTTGAGCTCCACGGCGAGCGGCGTGAGCGGGTCCGTGAATACTGAGTCGGAGTCCCCAGAGCGCGAGGCGGGCTGGTCTCGGGTCGCTGACCGGCGCCTGCTCACCGTTACCTCCGACTGCACGCTGCCCGCCTCCACCGCGCCCTCCGCATCTCGCACTGTTTTGAACACGCACTCGACCGCATCGTTATCGGATGTTTCGATCAACTCGTTATCGGAATCTGGCGTTTTATCGAACTCACGTTTCGCCTCAGTTTTCTTTTTTCCATGTTTTTTGCTATCGCGCCCCGACGATTTTCTATTTAAATTTCTTATGAAATGTTTCCCTTTCGCCGGGGATTTCCCCGCCTTTGATTGTTTTTCGTTTGCCTGAGTATTTCCCATTTTTTGTAGGCTCTCTCACATTTAGCGGATTTTTAAAACACCGCAATCCAGCAAACCTGCGAAGGTAATTTGCAAGTTTCCATCACAATTCATATCATATTTTTGAAAGTTAGGAATGAAAATCGCTCTCGTTTTTCTGGTCATCGATGTTTATCTTACCGGTGAGTTGACAAACGTACTAACGTAGGTATTGGTGATCTAATCCTTATCAAACTTCGTGAGGAATATTTTCAAGGAGATAAAAGATACAAAAAACGTAGAACACGAAAAGAATATGATCACAGGTACAGAGCACAGCCCAAAAATGTAAACTCCAGGAGCCCGCCGCGCATGCGCTCTACGCATCATCGCCATTAATCAATAATATCGGATACACATGCTACATTATTTTAAAAATAAAATATTATAAATAAGTATAAAATATGTCAAGATATGCAACTTTGACACTGGGTAGAGTAAAACTTTTAATACTAGCACGTAGAGAGCTTTTTATCATGTAATTCTAACGAAAGCAGAGTCACGGGGTACTGCTAGTCATAATTAAATGTACCATGTCTCCACTTACTGAAATTGTCTTTATGCTAAGTTGGTGCCTGACAAAGATTCAAAAATTGAAAGTGATAGCTTATTCAATCCGCGCGCGGAAGTCCTTGTTGCTCGAAGTAGCTATTCAAATAATAACTACAGAACTTCCCAGATAACACATTGGGTATTTCAATATATTATCTATATAGTCAAGTAACATAAAATGTAAGTATATACTTCATAGAGCAACACGGACTCCTCCGGGCCGCGCGCGGAAGTCCTTGTTGCTCGAAGTATATACTTATATGTTAGTGTCAAAAAAAAATTAATCGATCCAAGTATTTTATATTCAAAAATTATGCTTTTGGATTCGCGTCGGTTTGACCAAAGCCTACTCCTATCCTATATTGTTATCATTTTCTTTCCTAAAGTGTTTTTTTTTTTTAATGTCTAAGTATATTTAGGTAGGAAAGTACATTATTTAGTACCTATATATTTTTGGGTTAAAAAAACACGAAAATAATGCTCTAACAACATTTATTTTAGAATAGGCACTTAACTATTATTACTAAACCTTAATTTCTAATATTTACAAATGTAGATGATAAAAATGCGTTATGGCAAAACTATGTCATACTTAAGTTTTTATGGTCTAATTCGAAATAAGCATAAATACAAAATAAGTACATTACAAAGATCTAAATCGAGACCCACAGTAATAATAATTCATACAAATAATATTTTAAATCATCTAAGTATATTATATAAAATTAATCTGAACTTTTTTGAGTCTAGATACCAGTCTAAATGGAAAAAAATGAGTTGGAAGAAATATGTCATGTCCTGTGGGAATTTCCGATATTCCAACAAGCCATGATAGATTTCACAATATAAGAGTATAAAAATATTATTTAAATTCATTCACTAAATATTTATTGTCATTACCAACTGGTAAAATAACTATTTTAAATCTAAAGCATTTATCTAGAAGCGCTAAAAATATTGTCCTATAAAAAAAATATCATTTAAAGTAATTGTGTGTATAAAATGTCTGTAAACGTAAGTACTTAATTGTATAATTTCTTATAGATATTTTATGCATAATTTCTTAAAGGTGGGTCCGTCAATTCACTAATTCAATAAATCTGGTTATCGTAGAGTTACACTAAAATAGGTGTGTTGTTTCGTTGCAGACGTACATTCAAATTAAAGTCATTGGCACATCCAAATTGTAATCAAAGGACATGATCTAATTGCAATAAGTAAATATAAAGCCGAAAAATAAATCAGGAACAATGCCAAAACCTGCGATCACATGTATGTATGTATATAAAATTCTAGTTTTTTTTTCGTGTTTTGGCCTAAAAATACCTCATTATTATTTTTGATTTAAGTATGTTCTTTGTAATAGCCATAATAAAAAAAAAACATTGAAATTATAGTTCGTTTCATATTTTTTAATTTAAGTATCTATTGAATGGGCATCCCCATTCAATAGATACTTAAATTAAAAAAATATGCAAGTAGTTAAATATGGATCATGTCCTTTAGCCACGAATTGACTAGATCTGAATAGTCAGAAATCTTTTTTTTCTATTTTAATTCGATGTTGATGAGCATTATAGTTGGTTCCATTTTGATATTCTTGAATTCAGATATTCTTGTCTTCATTCTGAATGCCAATCTAATTTCATCTATTGAAAGCTATGAACATTGAAAGAAAAGTGAAAAATATTAAGTACATTAACCTAAAACAGTATTGGCAGTAAAATAGCAATGATTTAATTACATGTTAAGAAAATTTAAGTGTTTAGTTAATTAATTAATTAAATCATATGAATTGCGAGATCAAACACTGCGTTGTATTAGTTGTATCAGACAGGGAGCATTATGAAACGCCACTTTTAACTAGCAAAATAAAACTAACTAGAACTGTTTCGTTGTGTGTAAGATATAAGTTATAGATATAACGTATATAAACTGCTTAGGTAGGTCATAATTACAATTAGAGTACTTATCAATAATACAATGACGATTGAACCGATTTCCTATATTCAACAGCTATCAAAAAATCTGGTTTGCTAGGTGCAAAATGCACAATAATTCACAATAGCGAATATTCCTAATTGTCCGTAATACCTCCTAGGTACACATATATTTTTTGTTTTTATTTAGCATTCAATATATTTGTGATGAGATTACATTTTAGAATCAGATTATACACGCTCAATATAAAGAAAATAAGATGGCACGATCCTAAAGTAAATTAGTAAGTACCTTACTTTGTGATTACGGAAAAATATACGCTCAAAACGATTTGAATGAGACCTTTAAATAGCATTTGATGATTTTTTTAAATACCATTTACAAAGTTCGTCATAATACATGAGGGCAACAAAAGTTAAATTGAGATTTTGTGGCGACACACTAAAGTGGACTGAGTAGGCGTAGTAGATACTTTCAAGCTTCATTGAAGTCAAATATTAAAAATGATTAATTAATCTATTGAGTAAATAATACTAAATTGTTCGAAGGCATCTGCTACGATCGCCACAAATCCTCAAGAAGTTAACTTTTGTGTAAAGTGAAAGTTTTTGATTCGTTTTAAGTTTCTCAAAATAAACGGAGATTTTTTTTACATCAGATTTAACTAAGATACAGATCCATTAACAACCTTATGTAATTCCCTTAATTCTAACTATGTACATACATTGATTTTCTATCTACTTACATCCGTGCCTCGAATCGACGCAAATGATCGATCACGACTTCCACAGAACTTTTCAAAATGAAATATGCAAAATTTTAGGTGTTTAAAGTAATCGTAGTGTAAAAGGAAATAACGATATTTTTGGAGCCCTGTTCCGCAATTCCGATTCTGTAGACGGTCGGAGGGGTTTAAGCACTTGTTAGTAACAAAAAATAGGTGCCTATATTACTTAAGTACATAAAGATAGGTAGCTTTTACTTAGAGTTTTCCTTAACTACATTAAAGGCTAAGATTTGTGCAATTTATTAAACGTATCAGAAATTGATGAAACATATATATAGACTCATAAAATTCCATCATTTCCCAGTGGCTCCCATTCCTCAAACACCTTTTGAGAGCATTCGTTGTAATTTTAATTATCTATCGGTTTATGAATCGCTCACAAAACTACGTAATATTTACGCTAGCTATATTCCGAATTATTGGCACTTCAGATCTATACAAATGTTTTACAGAAAAAATACGAGTATCTCTTAAAAATCTCTATTTATATCATTGGATATTTTTAAATCATTTCTAGTATACACTTGTACATGTACACATTTATAATTTCATAAATATGTACAAGTACCTACATGTATGCAGAAATTTCTCCGAGATTTTTTTAGTCTCATGACCATGAGATTAGACCAATAACTAAGTAATAGTTGTTGGTCTACGAAATTGTTTGATGCTATTCTAGCAACATAGAGCAGTGTCTCTGCTAACCAATCTACATCGATTCTGTGGAAATGCAAATGTTTCACTTCAATACAACATACGACACAACAACGAATACTTCAATACAACATACGACGCAACAACTAATATATTTACATAACGTTCTTCGAGTAAAAACATTAAAATTAATTACCAACTTATATTTGTATACGTTGGTACTGGGTCATTTTAAGTAGACATTTATGAGTACACATACATATACTATGACATTTACGACAGTCTTTTCAGAAGAGATACATAAGTAAGTATCCCAAATATAGATAGATCTAAGTTTTAACCAAGTAATTCCAAGAGTGTGTTGTTTTTACTCGCACCTACACAGCACTCATTTTCGTACATAGTCTTTTATGGCAGATCGACAAAAATAAAGTATGATGTTGAAAACATATTACCGAGATTCTGTTTCGCGATCATAAATAACAAATGGTGCTCCCACATTGGCAGTTATAAAATGTTATACAACATCTGTTGTCTCTATTACACTTATGTTACAAGTTAATAAAAAAAAGAGACAGCAAATATTATATAACATTTTATAACTGCAAGTACCATAAGTAATTATGACGTCACAGTCATAGTCACAGAAGAAAATTCCAAATTCTCTTTCTATGTTTTTTAAAGTATTATCAGTGCAATCACACGATGATTTCTCTAATGACGCGGCGTGCGCGGGAGTTGGGCGTGGAGTATCCGGACTCGAGCGAGTCGTCGTAGTTGATGGAGAGGTGCGGCGGCTTGTCGTCGGCGCCCGCGTCCTCGAACGCCTCGGGCAGGCCGCTCACCTCGTGGTACGGGGATTCTGCAACGAACGGTTATTTTCAACTTGTGCATATTTTTTTTATTACCTCGTTTTTCATTTACTTGTCTAAGCTATTTGGTATTTAAATAGCTGGAATTTAACGATCAACAAGCTCATTATTAAAAATAAAAAACACGACTGACAAGTTTTTACTCAAAAAGTACATACAAACATATAAGTTATATACATTTTTGAAATCGCCTTTTAAAGCCCTTCAATTTGATACCCCACTCGATAAGATTGATTAAATTTTATTTTTTTGGTCTGCTATTTATCGCATATATAATCCGCCATTTTGTTTTTATGATGACGTCATATAGCCTATGTCACTCGGAGGAATGCAAGGAATCTAAAAATACCTCTCACATCAAAATCTGTCAAGCCGTTCAGGACTTATGGTGGAATAAAGAAACTTACATACATACATGAACCCTGAAAACATAACACTCCTTTTTTGGTCAGTCGGCCCCCGATCACCCCGCGAATGCTGATGATGACCTTTTTTGTTGGTCATCAGGAAGGTTTCAGCTAGAACGGATCAGAGAGCGCGCCAAATTGATGCTGCCGAGCAGGTTGATGAGCTTTTGATGTAGTTACACCACTGCCTAAAGAAATGGCATAGGTATACAGTCTTGAACTCTTGACAGACAGACATGCAGAATACCAAGATACTTATCCTCTTGAGATAGGGAACAGTAAGGAACTAAAGTTTCGCGTGGTTAGATCAATCGAACAGCGCGATCGAACCTCGCGATAGAGACATTCCAATACAGTTAAAAATAAACTTACCAATATGTTGATCCATGCGTTTCTTCGGCTTGTGTACTGAAGCATAAGGGTCAGAGCAGAAGTCCTGTCGCGAAGGGTTCTGACTGCCTCTGAGGTTGTAGTCAGCGGGTGCGGGTTGCGCATGTGCCAGATGCGGGTACGGCGCGTAGTCCTGGATGGTGTCGTAGCCGCCCGGCATCGGGTCGTACGCGTAGTTGCTCTGCCGGTCGATGATTGGATGCGCCATGTTGCCGTTGTTGCCGGCGGCCATCTTGAGCTGCCACAGCGAGTCGTGAGAGTTCACGCTGCCGCCGTTGTTGCTGTTCGTGTAGCTGTTCTCCAGGTACATGGTGTTTGTCCCTGAAATTGACGATTGATTGAATATATTGAAAAGAACGGCATAGCTTTGTTTTGATTGTGAGTTTCAGATGATCATCATGATATCTCTCTCCCCCTTTTTATCAATCAGCTTATTGACAGCTTGGGGTCCAGAACAGAACAGTTTAATCTTCTTGTCGTGGCTCAAATTCGCCATTTGGAACAATAATATAGATATTATAAATTTGTAATACTCACATTCAGAGTTAGGCATGTTTTGTCCAGAATGGCACTGAACATGAGGCATCCCGTGGTACCCGTAGTCGCCTAGAGGACACACGGCGTTCTTCGAGTCTTCCAGTGCCAAGTCCATCGAGTGTTCCAAGGCCTTGTTTTCCATGCCTGTCGACTGGTAGTAAGGTGGTGGGGCCTGGATATAAAAGAAAGGAATAATCTATTGATTGTGTCTTCTTTTATAACTTATCTAGCACGGGCCCGGGAGTTTGTTCCCGTGGGAATTTCACGAAATCCTCTGGAGTGCTCCCCTACACTCTTTAAGGAACCTACATGATAAATTTAGCTACCTAAACCCAGTTGTGCGTTGTCTGTCAATCAGTCAGTCAGTAACGAAAGAATTGTAATCATGCATTCGGTAGAAAAAAATGTGTGAGTACTACCTACGTTTTGTTTTTACAAAGTACAGATTTACACAGCCTTTAAAAAAGTGCTTAGCGTGTCGTAAAGAAGGACTTACAGGCAAAATTACCTGGTTAGGACTCATGGGGGAGCCCATGACGTTCATCTCGTAATCTTTGCTAGGGCTCTCGCGGTTCTTGTCCGTCATCTTGCGGCACCGCCAGGTGACGACGATGACGATCAGCCCTATAGCGATGACGATGACGCAGACGAGAGGGATCATGGCTGCAGGCCCAAGGAAGCCGGACGTCTGCTTGATGTAGGACTGGCCTACTGGAAAATATAAAAAAAACATAATGCAGAAAACTTTTCTGTGATTTTTTTCGAAAGTTGGTCAATGTTGTACTTCGAAGTTTAAGTAAACCCATTTTGCCATTATCCATTTGTTGCTCATTCTTTCTATATAAAGTGTCATTTGAATATGAAAATCATCAGCCATTTTAATGTTCCCATCCCACTCCTGGGCACTGGCCTTCCTTATGGATGGGTATGTAGGATATCAGTATATCTTATAGAGCATAAAACAAAAATTGATATTGTACTTTTCAAAGTCAATCAATACAGATAAAAACAACAACTTTGTGCTTTCTTTTTACTTACCGGGCTCAGTGTCCAAAAATGAGTCTTGGCCTCCAACACAAGAGCCAGCGTTTCCGGTAAGCTCCCGTCAGTCGTCGTCAACTTTTTTTACAAAATTATTTTTTTAGAAAACGTGTACCTATTAAGTAAGTCAACTTACTCTCAGCCTTGTAGTCGCTGCAGACCTCCGGGAAGAGCCAGTGTCTCCGGTCCCGCATAGTTTACGCGTGGTTTGCTCTTGACCACAATTTTGCCCGAAGACAGAGATGAGGTCTACGATGTAGCGAGCTTACCCAGAAGCAGCCTATTCACTCTGATTTTTAAGAGAGTCAGGTTGGTTCTGGTTTTTACTTACCGGGCTCAGTGACCAACACACAAGAGCCAGCGTCTCCGGCCCCGCATAAGTTCCTCCCAGTAGTCGTCGTTTACCTTTTTTTTAACAACATTATTTTTTAGAAAGCGTGTATTAGACTTACTCTCAGCCTCGGTGTAGTCGCTGCAGACCTCCGGGTTGACCCTGAGACACAGCTTGAGCCGGATGCGCGGGTTGAGGTCGTCGAGCGCGGCCCCGCGGCGCGGCGCGGGCGGCTCCAGCGCCGCCTCCACCACCGAGCTCATCCCGCCCGACAGCTGGATCGGCACTGTGTCTATCACCTGCCGACACAACTTTGGTTAATGAGGGTTTCATGTCCTATTATTAATAAAAATAGAATTAAACAAAGAGCCACAGCCAACTTCTTGTCGCGAGCGCCGAAGATCAGTCGTGGAAGATTCCATTTGGATGTCCAAAAATGTCCCTTTCATGGTGATGACTGATAATCAGTGTACAAGAGTAAGGGTATAAGGACAATTTAACCACTGAGTTATTACCATTTGTATCACTGCAGCGCATAGTCACGTCAAGAAAGTTGTTCTTTTTAATATTTAGGTACTTTATACTTTTGCATGTTATTTCTGATACGTTTGTATGTGTCTCGATCAGTCTTATCTATTTATCTATCCTTTTTGTGAAATAGGTATATTGGAGAAATATACTTTTTTAGAAAAAGGATATTATAGGAGTAGGATTTTTCATTATGTATTGTGCGATGTGCCATCTGTGAAATAAGCCATACCTGCCAACTGTTGGACAGTCCCTCCGCTACCCCGACGAGCGACAAACAGGTCCCGGACACGCTGAACACCAGCTGCTTCGAGCTGGGATCATACGTCACTTGTCCCGGCGGCGCTATCGTGTCCACCTTCGTCGTCACTGTAACCTCGTTGGAGTAGTTGCTCTGGCCTTTCGGATTCAAAGCTTTCACCTGAAATAAACTTTGGTTTAGTCATTGATTTAGAAGATCCACGCGCACGACTTATGATTGATTAATAGAAAGAAAAAAAAACTTTATTTGACAAAAACATGGAAGTAGTAAGTATTTTTAGTATTTCTCTTTACGGGCGAACTAAAAAAACAAAACAACTCGTAACAAATGTTTATTTATGTTCAGATACCTACACTTTTCTTAGGTCATTTTCTTTCATCACGTCGTATGACATAGAGAGTATGGTATCTGCTCAGGTTAACCAACATTTTTCTCGCGCCAGTGGCTTATAAATACTTGTTTTGCCGCATTGTTATAGATCACAGGAGGATCTTGAAAATAAAAATATATTGCGTAAAGAGCAATTACTTACGAGAAATATGTAATGATTGTTAGACGTCAGCTGTGTGACATTGCAAGGGTTTTGACGGCCGCAGTCGAATTCCATCCAGTCGAAATCTGACGGTTTGGAGGAGCAGTGGTCTCCCGCCTGCCCGTCCGACTTCCGCGGCATTCGACGATACCGCACGAAGTACTTCGTGTTTGGCAACCCTCCATTGAAACCCGCTTCCCACTTCAACGTCACATAAGAAGGACCTGCATTCTCGCTTACTAACTTCTGGGGCGTTTCAGGAGCACTTTTAGGCTGCAATCGTATCTTTGGACGAATCATACCCAGCGTATTTTTAACTTGGCAGTAATAGTCTCCATAATCTCGTGATTTAACTCCGCTTATTTTCAGTACAGTCAAGTAGGATTCGTTCTCGTCAGTGCTGACGTCGATCTGGTAGTGGCCCTCGGAAGTCGACTGCAACGGAACGCTGCTCGTTCCATAGAACCACTGGAATTCTGGTTTTGGATAAGAGTTGACTCGACACGATATTTTAGCTACTTCAGCCAAGTCGAATGCTACTCTGTCTTGTGTTTGTACAAGTATCGGTTCATCTGAAATTAAACAAAGATATTAATAAAATTCCCTTCTGATTAAATATTACATTTAATTACTCAAAAGGTATATAAGGTTTTTAACTTACGTTCTATACGAAGATGCATCGTTGCGTTGATAGGTTGAATTCCATTGGTGAACTCACACGTGTATCTGCCATTGTCGGCAGGTATCAAATCATCACCCTTAGGTCTTGCAGTTCCTACAAATCTAAGTGTACTTTGTACTGTATAAACGGACTTTGCGCCTTCAGACACTTCATTCTTAATCTCATACAAATTAAGGTCAGGGTCTATTTGCTTCATATCTTTAAGCCAAATTACATCTAATTTAGGTTTAGCAATAGCAGTACACGATATGGCAAAGTTTTCTTCTCCTGCGATTTTATTCATGTGGGTTTGGAGTTTTGCTTGGAATCGAGGAGGCTGGAGTACCTCGAGCATAACGGATGCTTCCTCTGCGTGGCCTAATTCGTTTGACGCTTGGCAACTGTATGATCCTTCGTCTTTGAGTTGGACGGAGTCAATTTTGTGCTGACTGGAAGTGCCGAGGACAATGGGATTTCCGAAAGAATCTGTGTTGTGGAACCAGCGGTACTGCGGGGTGGGCCAGCCGGGGGGCTCTGCGCTGCAGGAGAGGGTGAGGGGGGTGCCCTCGAGCGCCTTGGGTTCCGCAGGGCTGATGATGGCGCGGCCCGGCTTGTGCCGCACCAGAACCACGACTGACGCGCTGCTAGAGCGCTCCTGTCGCTTACCGTCGCTCATCGACATCACGTTTGTCGCTCGACACGTGTACGTCCCCGCAGTAGCCGCGTTTACTCTATTTAATAACAAAATATTTCCGTACTGTCGGAAATCTGGCTCATTTTCTTTCGTCCACTCTACCGTACTCGGTTTAGGGTTGGATAAGACTTCACAAATAACTTCAATATTGCCACCCTCTTCCGCCTCGTATGTTTTTGATTTCACTGTGACTGTAGGTGGAAACAGAACGTCTAGGACGACATCTTTTTCTCCAGGACGCCCCAGCCCATTGTCTGCGCTGCATGTATATTTACCAGCATCCTGTTTAGTTATTCCAGTGATTGTGTGAATGAAAACATCGGAAACGAATTTGCCATCTTTGTACCACGTTACTGAGTTGACAGTTGGTTTCGAGTCCACGTGACACTCCAACGTCGCAGTTGCATTGATTCCTACTCGCAGTTCATTTTCAGGCACGACAGTAACTCTTGGGTAATCTGAAAATACATCAAATTTGTCAACAACTGACATTTGAATACCTATTCACTATAGAGTATAAGAGTTTGGTCATGATTTAATCTTATGGTTTCATCACATGCAAGTTGTTATAAATGTGGTCAATAAGGAAGTACATTTTTATCCAAGTGATAACCAGATGCATTGCGCTGAACTGTGAGTGAACTCGATGTTATCATTTAAAATAGACTGACCTCAATATAAGATGGGGAAGTGAAAGCTATGTTTAATTCAGTTTTAAAAGATAATATAAACATTACTATTAGACGCCGACATATCTGTATCTCATATGCAGCAACACATGGCTTCTTGAATAAACAAATTATCTCTACGAAATTGGTACAAAGCAAAACCAATACACACATATGATTTATTTTCAACTGTCCTAAATTTTTCTATAAAGTAATTTTCCACGCTACGGTTGTAAATATGCTTTTCTCAATTTGCAAACTGTATGAAAATCTACTGGGTGGTTTTCGAGTTTTGTTGTGTTCAGACTGTTACGTCGACGCAGAGACTTTGTTTAAGTGAAAGTGATGTAAGTAGAGAAAGTATGTAAATATTATTTCAGCATATGATTTCATCAGTGCTATGATTATAAAATAAACGTTAACACCGAACGGAGCCAATTAAGAGCTAACGAGCTTTTGGCTGCTTCGTTGTTAATTTTGTTTCACACAGTCACAGTACCACTATACAATATAATATGTATGATTTTTTGAGTGAAATAGAACTATTTCTGATTATAGGTATACAGGATGTTTTTTAAATCATTGGCATCCTTTCTACTGGTGAAAGTACTCATGAACATGAGCAACTTTTTGTATGGGACCGACTCAATCCGATGGAGAAAATAAATCAGCTGTTCCATACATTACGGGTGAGTAGGTATTGGAAAATAGTATGGAACAGCAGATTTTTTTTTCATCGGATTGAGTCGGTCCCATACAAAAAGTTGCTCATGTTCATGAGTACTTTCACCAGTAGAAAGGATGCCAATGATTTAAAAAACACCCTGTAGAGGCACTTCTGATATTTCAGAATCTAGTATTCCATGATAATGCGATATTTAGATAAGCAATGACCTAATATGCACCTAAGTTAGGCTCCCAAAGTCCCAACGAGGAAAATACTCAGCACGAACATGAAATTTTTGTGGCGACATTAAAAGCTTGTGCCAAAAATGTTTTTTTTTTGTTATTGTACAATAGGTAAAAGAAAAGTGGCTTACAGTTCACGCTGAGTTTGAGCATGGCATCTAGCTGTTCCCCCTGAGGCATGGCGCGGTTGTGCACCACACACCGAAAGATGGCGCCATCATCTTCCTTCTTGGGCAACAGGCGGAGGGTCGCGATGGTGGCCTCGTCACGTGACCTCGCATGGGTGGTTACAGCTTCCAGGGGGTATGACGAACCGTCTCTGTACCACCTGTAAGGTTCCGGATTTGTAATACACCATTTGAGAACAACGACATTTTATTACGTAATATGTACAGTTGGTACTTATGGTGTTTCATCCATTATATCCCAAATAAGCACCAAAGCCCATTTTGTTCACTTCTTCTAAACGTGTCGAATCAGCGGGTCATATTTGCGAGGATCACAACCAAATAATTATCTATGGCGAATCCTAGAGGTAGGATTTTGAAGCACTTACTTGACGCTGGGTTCAGGCGAGCCCCCCGAGGTAGAGCAAGTGAGGTTGAGCTCCTTGTCCTCCAGAGCAAATGCCTGCGCGCCGGGGCTCAGCAGCGGCGCGCGCGGTGGTGTCAGCACCGTGATCATATGAATCTGATAACAGATGTTTAAAAAGGCTATTAGTAAACTGCGATATTTTTAAAGGAACAGATTAGGGTACTGCAGAATCAATCCAGAACAGAAGTACTTGGAGTAAATCTACTTACTATTAGAAAAATAAAAGAATAAACAAGACAATACTTCGTTGCTAGCATGGGGTCCCAACTA
Organism: Ephestia elutella; assembly: GCA_018467065.1. NCBI lineage: Eukaryota > Metazoa > Arthropoda > Insecta > Lepidoptera > Pyralidae > Ephestia > Ephestia elutella. Next base: position 4,836,121 of record CM031575.1, read on the forward strand.
GAATATCTGCCAATTAGTAACCATAAAATGACAATAGATGGCGATATCTGAATGAATTTAATACTTTGAAAATAATGTGAGATATGTTTAAGATGCATTTTATCAAAAAAAGTTGTAAATGGTTCAACGAACTTTTTTATTATTATTCACTAGCTTTTTCCCGTGGCTTCGCTTGCGTGAACTTCCCACGGAAACAGTGCTTTTTCCCGCGATGAAAGGTACCCTATATGCTTCTCAACACTTCTAACTATGTGTATGCAAAATTTCAGGAAGATTGGTTCAGTAGATAAAGCGTGAAGAGGTAGCAAACAAACAAAATCACTTTCACATTTATAGTTCTGATATAACCATAGACATAGAAAAAAAAATCATTCTTAAATAAAAATTTTCCTAGCTCTATGGATTTAACTCACCTGTGCATGTAGAGTGCGGCCGGAGCCTCCCGCCTTCACGCGGCACTCGAAGCGGCCATTGTCTCGGTCGTACGACACATTGGACAGCAGCAAGTCGTACCGCCCTTCCGAAGGCACGAATGATATCCTGCAATATCAAAATTATATTAGTTATTTAATTAACAGTGCCTTGTGACATCGCTCCCACGGGAGTTACGGGGTCTTCCTCATGCATGAACCTCTTACATAGGAACTCGGATGGGATTAGTAGTTCCAGAGATTTGGGTGTTCAAATGTAGGTACATACTACTTATATGATATGTCATCGCTCTATAGACCACGGTACTGACCTTTAGTTGGAGCCCAGATAGAGGTTCCCAATGGCCACATTGTCCTGCCAGCGGCGGTGTTCCGCAGCCAGTAGTAGGCGGGGGACTCGCTGAGATGTCGCTCAGAGGAGAAGCGGCACTTTAGCGTGACGTCATCGCTCTGTCCTCGGTACTGACCTATAGTTGGAGCCTAGAGAGAGGTTTCCAATGGCCACATTGTCCTGGCCAGCGGCGGTGTTCCGCAGCCAGTAGTAGGCGGGGGACTCGCTGAGATGTCGCTCGGGGGAGAAGCGGCACTGTAGCGTGACGTCATCGCCCTCCCGCGTGTCATGCGGCTCCTCGTCGCTGCTTTGCGCCTGCGCCGTCCATAGTGCTGCAACAATTAATTAACGTTAAGAGTTGCCTTTCGAAATTGCGGCAATGTTTGTTTTACGGCTTGATAATCTAGAAGTTAGAGTTAACCCAGAGAACTTGCATCTTGGGGCACAATTAAATAAGTAACCATTGTAGAACGTAGAAAAATAACTATGTATTGAAAAACTTTTTAAATAAAGTCTAGCCCTAATGAAAAACTTATCTCTATTTGAAAATGTATTTTTTGGTGTTGAAAATTACTTGTAATATATATTTTCGCAAACGCGACGACGTCGGTTAAAAGTTTTTCGATCTTCTTCAATAGGGCCTTGTAAGCGAAATGAGGATGATGATATTTCAATTTTTTTTTTTTCTCTCTCTCTACATCTTTGCTAAGTAAGTACCTATATAATTTTTTTCTCTATTTGTAGCTGTGTTTCATAAAATGTTTACTTTGGAAACGTTGAGTTTGATTAGTGATGGTGATTGATTTGGTATATGAATATTGTAGGCCACCTATAATTCCCTATGTATGTACTTACATGTAATAACTACAGCCATCATTGTACACAATGATGGCTGTAATTGTTACTGAATACAAAGTGCCATAGAAATACTAGTGTAGGTGATGTAAGTTTACGAGGTAAATATTATGCAATGACAGTATAAAATGCCAAATCACTGCCCGAAAATATGTTTGACATTAGTTTTGCAAGTTGCCTGAATTCGTACATCATGCACATTGGTCAATAAATTCTCACATATTTAATGACCAATGTCGCACACTTGTTTTATGAATAAAGTCCTCGTCAATTAATCAGCCTAAATTACATTTAATAGCTATCCTTAATTTGTGAACAAGTGTAAGTCTATTCTAAAAATAATTCCGCCTAACAGCCACTACTAATAGGATATTTAGATATTTTTTTCTAAAAATAATGTACAACTATACTACGACTATAAAGTCCATGACCCTTTTAGCTTACTCTTAATATTGTGCTATTAGATGAATGACTTTATAATGGCAGCAGTCCCGTTGACCAGTATGTGTCGGTAATGGTTAGTATTTGACCGCTAATAGGTATTTTTCCTAACAATAACTTAAGTTGTTATTATTCTGAATCGTTGATGTCTTTTGTTAGGCAAAATATGTTTTAAAATAAATATTTTTTTTTTTTTGTTAAATTTTGAAGCTACCTATATAAATTTAGGGATTTTATTTTATACTAGCTTTTGCCCGCGGCTTCGCCCGCGTGAATTTCCCACGGGAACAGTGCTTTTTCATAAAAAGTAGCCTATGTGTTATTCCAGGTCATTATCTACCTCTGTACCAAATTTCATCGAAATCCGTCCAGTAGATTTTGCGTGATTGAGTAACAAACATCCTCACAAACTCACAAATTCACAAACTCACAAACTCACAAATTCACATCCAAACTTTCGCATTTATAATATTAGTATGGATTATACTAGCCTATGCCGGCGACTTCGTCCGCACGTAATTTACTATTGTTTATATTATATCTCCGGTTCTCAGCTGTGTATCAAGATGAAACCTATGCCAGATTTTAAGTTAGACCTTCAACAATACAGTGAAAACCGCATCAAATTTGGTTCAGTAGTTTTTGCGTGATGCGCGTACAAACATACAGACAGACAGATGGAAAGACAGACAGACAAAAATTATAAAAAAAAATGTTTTGGCTTCTATTGGCCGCATAAAGACCCCTCGTAGTTTTTTTTCTTAAATATCTCCTATGTACAGATACAGACCAGTTATTATTGATAAGAACCAGATATTGATTGATGATTGATGATGTATAGACTAGCTATTGCTCTCTGCTTTGCTTGCGTGAATTTAGCCTCTGCGTTGATACCAATCAGTCAGCATCATTTTTTTGTTTTTAATTATATAGATTCCTAGTATATTGTTATTTTTGAAACTAATAACATGTTTCTAATGTTGTTCGTGCTATAAAACACGATAAGGAAATTATTGAAACAACATAAGTAGCTCAAGTGTGAGTAATACAAATAAGATTTCAATAAAAGTCACATAAATTATTATTATTCTATGTCGTACAATACTTATCGATGCCTCTTACAATCGACATGGCCTACTCTTGCTAAAACCAGTCAATGGAATGTTTTCTATGTAGTGTAGTGTTTGCCTATTTCGTAAACTAGACCCTTTAAATGTCAGTCTTTTGTGATGACAGATTACGGCATTTGCAATCACTTCATTGGGCATGGGTAAGTGTTAAATTCCGAGTTCTGTACTAAACTATTGGCCTATTTAATCTACATTTTTAAGCTAAAAATCGTCTCACGGTTCAGCCGTAAAAGCGCACCAACCAAACGCGTATAACATTACACTTTACAGCTTACTGACCATGCTGTGTTCACATGCCAAGAGCAGACATGCATGCCAATTGTCTAATGATTTACACATGTGAATCGTGATGGTTACATCGTGAAGATCATTACTAATTTGATGCGAGGGTTTTTCGATTCTGCACAAATTAAAGATGCGGAATGACATTACATTTTTTAATCAAATTATGCGTTATGACCTCCGCCTCTGCATGATGTGGTATTCACCCTACCATGGTTGTTAACCGTGCAGTGAAGGTCCCGGAAGTAATAAATAAAATTCAAAAATCCGGCGACTCGGACCTGGGTCGATTGAGCCTCGGTTCCAGTCGCCGGAATCCTATTGGGTTTAGTTTTCGGTGTAAATATTCATACAAATTTTCACAGATATTGGTTTGCGGTTTTGTGAGCAAAGCATCGTTTTTGTGTTTGTCCCTGCCACCAGTACAACATGGTTACTGTTCATGTGTTTTAAATTGATTTATTGAACAATTAGCTATTGTTTTAGAATCTAGCTAGACTTATAAGTTTATCACTCACATTTCATAACAGAACAAGTAATTATTTTCTGTTTCTCCACAAAACAAAATGTGATCGTTAAATAAAAATTCCCATGTTATAAGCACATACTTTATCAAAATAGATTTAAAGTGCCCGCATAATGCGGTGGAGTGTGAAAAGATTCGTTTTTTTTTTTGCAAGACAAGGCCCACCAGATGTTGGAGAGGAGACGCTCCACGACGCCACATGTGTGGCGCTGGCGCATGTTGCCCGCCCGTCTCCGCATCCGGTAACAAATCTAAAAACGAAGGATTCCGAATACCGTTTTAGATAATTTCTAATCATAGAACAATTGCTAGGGTGTTCGAATTTTTTTTAAGCAATGTGGTTTTTGGAATTGGAAATCACATAAACTCTATTTTTAAAGAAAGTTCTACCTGTTTTTATTCCCTTTTCACAATGTTTTCACATCTAGGTCGCTGAACAAATGTTTGAGTTTTGGTAAGATATACGGAATCCTATAAAAGAAATTTATTAATTTGTAACTACTGGAGATCAAATCAAGACTAATCGGAGTCGAATTGTAATAAAACATTTTTGTCTATGATACTTAGACCCATAAAATAGTATATTAGGCTAGCGACCCCGAATTTCCCATGGGAGCGAAGTAATCTGTATAAACTGTGGTTTCTTCTTATGGGTTACTCTTCTTCTATACGAAATTAGACGGTGCCTGATTGGTATATCAACTGCAGAGACGAAACCGCTGAATATACTTTAAATTCTGCTAAAGAGGTGCTTATATAACGTAAGTGAGCCCATAAGAAATGTATGAAAATTCAACCCTTAAGAGGGTGAAATGAACTCGAAAACGAAATTCACGCGGTTGAAGCCAGGGCAAAAATTTGTGTTATATATATACTAGCTTTTGCCTGCGACTTCACCCGCGTGAATTTCCAAAGGGAAGGGTGCCTTTTTCCGGGATGAAATATCCCTATGTCTTTCTCAGTACTTCTGACAATGTGTATGCGAAATTAAGTAAGATTGGTTTAGTAGATAAAGCGTTAAGGGGTAACAAACAAACAAACTCACTTTCGCCATTATAATATTACCAGCTTTCGCACGCGGCTTCGCCCGCGTAAATTTCCCACGGGAACCGTGCCTTTTCCCGAGATGAAAGGTACCCTATGTCCTTCTCCGTACTTCTAACTATGTGTATGCGAAATTTCAGAAAGATTGGTTCAGTAGACAAACCAACAAACTCACTTTTATAATATTAGTTAGGATTAGGATTTAGGATGTATATTTTAAGGTGGTAAAATTATCTTGCAAAAGATGAATCTTTACTGCAACCACAACAATGACTCTTCAATGTCACACTATACTGCACTTTACCACAACCTTACACCACCGGTGGGTGATGGCACAGATTAGGTATATATCTACTGTGGGTTGGTTGACAAATTGTGACAACTCGGTTCGTTGACGACTTTGGTTTATGGGCAAAAATATAATTTGAAAATAAATCATGTTAAGCTGCGCAAATGTGATTCTCCTAAAACTTCCTTGCCAGCATCACCATGAACTTATCACATAATTAGGAAAATATGTAAAGGTAAAGAAACTATGTTCCATGATCAGAAGAGATTTTTCAAAGTTATCCAGTGTTTTTGTGGTTTTGTTTCCTTCATAGACATGAAAAATAATTCAGAAATTTTATTCTAACTTTATGGTTTCCATATAACATCTGCAGAAGTTTTTTGGAACGACATTTATTTAGGACGTGTTCATAAATACTGATTTATTAGGGTACGTATTATTTTCATTAGAAGAAGCACGATTGGCATGGCAAGTAAGTGCAAAAATTTAATAAAAGTTTGTTTACCCAAGTTCCCAACTAAAAGTATTATGGAATTTATCAATTTGTACCCCAGATTTTTTTTAATTTGGTCATGGGATAAAAGCTTATGTAATTGTTTTGAAGTCTTGTGAAATTTGAATGTTATCAATTACTCCAAATCTGACTTTAGTTTCTGAGTTAGAAATTTTTATTGCCCATTATTCTTTATTATATCTCATTAGTGTATTATCTTAATTGTATTTAAGGTTAAACCATCGTATAAGTACATATGTATTTAATATTCTTTTCGCTGTCCCACTGCTGGGCAAAGATGTATAAACTAAATTTTGACAATTTGAGGGAATAAGCTAAACAAATTAAATTAACCTAAATATAGTATGTACTTTCAAATATCAACAAAACTTTAAAATGGTACTTTAAATTATTTACGAGGTACTTTGCGAATTCCTTCAACAATTTTTTGTCCCACTTATTTGATTCAAATTCAATACAGGTAGAATGCTTTAAGTTGTGAAGATATTCAACACAATGTTTGTATTCTGCTAGCTAGGCCTAGGGTCGGTTGGCTCGGCAGGTAAAACTATCACGTTTCATTTCATTGCTTCTGCGCCGGAGTTGATGCGACGTTGCTACGCCGCTAGATAGAGCGGGACGGAAGAAACTTTAGAGAAAGAGATAGCTGGAAGACCGGCCAAACAGGTAAGCGAGGGCGAGCGCTCGTGTGCACCGAAATCACGCAGTTGCAGCATGCAATCAACGGCATTTCGCTGCATATGTTGTTAAGTCAATGGAAACCGAAAAATATGAAATAGTTAACCAGAGCATAAACAAGATTGTAATAAATTGATGACATGCTAAAGAAACCGGTCGGCCTCCGAGGAGTAATGGTCTCGATAGTAGTCCTGGGTTCAATTCCCGGCAGGCCATAATATTGCACAAAATACTTTTTAGATTCGTTTGCGCCCACTCTTTCCGGACTCGCAGTCAAGATTTAAAGTACCCCCCACGCCTTTTAAGTCTGTGTCCATACAGGTTTCAGATATTAAAAAAAAAGTAAATACACTAGTCCATAAATGATGTACCATAGAAATTTTATTAATTAGGTACTATAACTACGTTACTTTCGTCGATATCAATCATGACAGGCGCGTATTCCTCCCCGGAAGAAATATTTTCAAACCCCTTTGACCTATGAACAGGAAACTAATTAGGCATATTATATGAACTGCACAAGAAGACTATAAATAAAACCATATATTCACACCTAGGCATTATTTATCAGTCAGATCTTGTGAAGAGCTTATTTTCCCACATGACGAGAAAACTCGCAATTTCTTGATCTTGTCTTAGTCATAAAGTGTAGCTTGGTCGATTGTTCTCAGCTCTCCCAATGTCAGAAAGTAATCTTTTACAAATTACCAACATAGAAATCTCGTGTGCCACTCTGCAGCCGAGCTTCAGCAGAGTCTACACTCCGCCTGAAGCGTTTAAACAAAATCCTACCCTATGATATCCTACTTTCCTACTATTTATAAATGCGAAAGTTTTAAATGTGAGTTTGTGAGGATGTTTATTACTCAATGTACCAAATTTCATCAAAATCTGGACTGATTTTGATGAAATTTGGTACACGGGTAGAAAAATACCGGGAATAGCACATACGGTACTTTTTTACCCGAAATTCCCATGGGAGCGAAGCCCCCGGGCGCAGCTAATTACTTTATTTTATAATATTCTCTGATTCAGATACATATATATATATATATAACTTGTATGCGCCAACATGCTTTTCGTGGTAATTTTTCCTGTTTTAGATACACTATCTGTTTAGATCAACGAATTTCACACCGCAGCCGCCAAGAGGTGTCTCGCACGCACCTACTTACCTCAAGAAAGATAGACAATCTTGCTGTGAACGCACCGGCCCCATTTACCGCAAAAAGTGTTGTTGATGTGAACAGTGGGAACCGACAGACAAACAGCCATTGTCATGGAACGGAGTCGTGGCAGCGACCCGAACTGCCATTGTCTTATAATGTCCCGTCTTGAGTGTAATTTCAAACATAATGTAGTTTCCCCGCAAAGGAAATGTCAAATTTAAAATTTCTCGCAATGAAGTATGGAAAATATGTAGTTGGAAAGACCATGGTTTCGCTCGCGTGGGTAATGATCACATGATGCATGGATCCGCAAACTTGTGCTCGATTTTTATTTCGACGAGAAACAAAGACGACAACGTAATACTTAATTCATTGAAAACATGTCATTTTTCAAGATTGCAATGTCCTTTCCCCTGTATAGTTTTCGAGTTTATCCGTCAAACTTACAAACAAAATAAATATTTAACTACGCGAGACTTTGCTCGATGTCTTGTTTCTTTTTTAAGTACCTAGCATATTCCATTAAAACGTAGGAATTTCGTGATGACAGTCCCCTATGTGCTATTCCCGGTATATTTCTACCCGTATACCAAATTTCATCGAAATACGTCCGTAGATTTTGCGTAATTGAGTAACAAACATCCTCACAATGTCACAAATTGAAACTCACATCCAAACTTTCGCATTTATGATATTAAGTAGGATTTTAACTCTGCCGCTACAAAAAAAAATGCTACCGTAGAATTAATAAACTTATGTTCATAGTTTTAGTTGTCGTTAAAACCAGTTTCGCGTTCACTGTCAATTCGCCCACTAACTATATTAGCATTTTGCGTGATACCACTTTGCGGTAATAAGTTTCTTGATTGTTGGTATGTTCATCGTATGTCCACTTCAGTTGCAAATAATAAGTAGAAACTAGCCTCTAAGTAAGTTATAGGCTAACCCTTACTTAGATCCAGTGAAAAGTTCACTTCTGGTGGGTGATCATAATATGAACATCACCAGAATATCTATATCATCAATCATTATCATCAATTCAATACATATAATAAAATTGTAACTGGTCTGTGTCGGTACATAGAAGATATTTAAGGAAAAAAAACTATGAGGGGTATTCATAGGGCTAATAGAAGCCAAAACCATTTTTTGTAGAATTTTTGTCTGTCCTTCTGTCTTTATGTAGTATATTTGTACGCGCATTACGCAAAAACTACTGGACCAAATTTGATGCGGTTTTCACTGTTATATTGTTGAAGGTCTAACTTAAAATCTGGAGGAGTATCTTTCATCTCGATACGCCACTAAGAACCTGAGATATTAACAATAGTAAGTTACGCGCGGACGAGGTCGCGGGCACAGGCTAGATATACTTACGAGTATATAGGTATATATATTTATATAAAACTAACTTTTGCCGCGTGATTTTAGATTTTCACGTATTTCACCTGCAGGTGTGGAATTTCCAAAATTCCTTTTAGTGCTTACGCCATTTCTCTAAAATCCATTTATTCTTACCAGTCCGATCATGTAAACAATCTTACCATGTCTTTTTATGATTTTACAACAATATAAATTAAAATAGACTTTTTAGGAAATTACTTTCGTGGTTAATAAATGTTTTACTTTAGAATGTTTAGGTTTGAACTAATATTTGATTTATTTTCAACAAAATTCATAAAAAAGTACTGTGAATATTGTTTACATGATAAGACTGGTAAGAATAAATGGATTTTACAATGTCTAGTTAATCAGTCAGTCAGAGCCTCTTTTAATTATAATTTAGCTAGTACATCAAAGTTTGTGGAAGCAAACGTGTAGATTAAAAGAATATCCCACCAAAATTATTTTTAATTTTTTGTATAAAATCACATGTAGAGCCAAGCTTTTAACTCTACAAGCCATAATTTAACTAACTCTACACCTTAGTCATAATGTTATTTTATAACAGAAAAGTAATTTAATTATTTAATTAATAGTGAATATGGGAGGCCTTTGCCCAGCAGTGGGACACAAGACCTATAGGCTAGTAAAAAAAAAAAGTGAATATATTTTTCACCACGGTAGTGAAACGTATTTTGAAGATGTAGAGTTTGTGAAGCTAGGACTTGTAGAGTTAGGGCGTGAAGAGTAAGCTATATGAAGCTTTTGCCTTACTTGGGAGCTTTTACATGAGATACCTACCTTTTGACAGACCGAGCCATATTCTCGTCGTCGTCGTCTAGTCATGGCAACATTTGACAAAATGGCGCTTTATTTTGTTCATTTATTCTTTCTTTTTTTTTGTGTATTTTTCTTCCACATCTGATCAGAGGTGGTTAAGTCTGTGCACTTATATAATTTCAGATCTCTGCATGATATAGAGTTATATACAAACTTCAATACTCAATACTCAATATTTTATTGCATCCATAAAGTTGATATGGTGACAAATAAAAGATAGTTCTAAATTAGTAACATACATATTAGTTACATTAGTAATTCCCTAAGGGCGGGGATGATTTACTAAAATCCTGAAATATGCATTTTAATTCTTGGAAGAGGGAGATTAGTCATGCTACCTACTGAATGAGGTGAAGTCGGTGCCAGATTAAAAATTAAATCATCTAAATTAACATTAGAATCATGTATAATTAAAATGCCTAATATCCTTACTCCTTGCACTTGGCACCGACTTCACCTCATTCAGTAGGTAGCATCCAATACATTTTTCTTTTTGATTAATCTGCCTATTAAGTTATTTCATTATTTTAAGTTTTACAATGGAAGTCGGTTCATTTTTTTGGGAAAAATTTTTTATTTCAGATACAGACCAGTTACAGTTTTATTATATGTATGATATATGATATGATATTTTAGAAACAGAATACATACACATTGAATTGATGGATTTCAATGGAATTTTATTTAAAAAAAGATATTATCCGGTACGAACGAAGTCGCGGTAAAAAGCTAGTGTTGCCTACATTAGTAAATTGGCCGGTGATGGCCGCTGGAGCCGAGAGAGTGAAATCATGTTTTTGTAGGTTTAGTGGAAACCGGTTGGAGTGCAGGTGCGCGCGCGCCGCTCTTCTGGGGCTTTAGCTTAGTACATCAATGGCTCACTATCTGTTTTAAAACTGTAATATATTGTACAGGGGTTTAATTTTTAGTCTTTATTCAGATTCGAATGAAAATAAATATAGGTTTAGGAAATACATAGTTATTGTTTTCTACTAACGTACATTTAGGAATCTCGTTCTGCCTACGCTTGTTCTTATTGTGATTGCTATATGACTATGTATTTACTTTTGACCAATAAGTTATAAGCGGTACTTATTACTTCCATGGTTATAAGTACATTTGAACTATGAATCACAGAGGCAAAGGTAAAAAATATCGTAGTCTATGACTACCCAAGGCATTGCAAGTTAAAATAAAGTCTAGTTTGATCTTAGATTTAATCCTGCTCTACATTAGTGTCCTTATTACTACATTCCTACGCCCTATACTAATCTTAAAATAATTGGAACGCAGTCAATTGCGTACTAAACTCGGGGCCCCTAGCCTTCTTACGTATCTCATTTCACCAATTATCACTCTGCAGCTATCTACAGGGGACCGGCTCTTCTCAACTTTGTGTATAGGTGTGTGTAGTAAATTACTAATTTATTCTTCGAAGATACAACGTCATGAAGTGATGTTGCATAGATAATACAATATATAGAATGTCATTGAGATAATACATCGAAAATACGATATATTCCTTATAATTCTGATACTGTTACTTGGCATCACTTATAATATATAGCATGTCCTATTGCGGACCTCCTTAAAAAGGGAGATATTAGGAGCACCCATAAATCGCGAGCATGTATGAAGAGAGGATGAGTGTAGAGGAAGCAAGAGAGATCTGAGGATCGTAGCGAGTGGAAATCGCTAGTCTCTGCCTACTCTTCGTCCCGGGGGAAAAAGGCGTGATAATATGTATGTATGTATGTATGTATGTACTATTGATTCATTATTTCTTCGACTTTTATACAGAGTTTAAGCATGGTCGTCACATCGCATCAGTTTGGTAAGCCGTGTCTTATTGAAACTGATCCGCTTAGTTATGCCAATAAATGAATGAAAATTCACAAATATAAAAATAAAATTTGCACAATAAGATTAGGCAAAGATTTTTAAATCTTTGAGATTAGGTTAGTAGTAGTGTTAGAATTTTGAATAGGATTCAACTCAGCATATGTTGTTTACCTCCTAAGTAAATGCAGTCTTTAAAGAAGTGTTGTAACAACAATAAAATTCATTCCAGTCTCATTAAGTACAGCTTCATTGCGGAAATGTCACAACTTTCGTTTACGTTTCACACTCATCAAGTCATGACGTGCGTGAGTCACAAAAATGTAGGTCATTAATTAAACGGACCATTAAATGAACGGATCTTTGAGTCGACGAATACTACTCATCTAAAGAAGTATTATGACATTAGCTGCTTATTGGTGAATCAGAATTTTAAGAAATATGTCATTAAAATGCGTCAGACTGTGTGTGAGCTTTTGCTCGTAGAATTGATTGAGAAAATTACTACACACACATCCCTTAGAATTATTTGCAGTACACTCCTGACAAACTGTGACAAGCTCACATATAACATAACATGGATCAATGATTTTACTGGCTATACGCTCTAATAGCTTTCCTACTAGTATAACAATAACGAGTAGTAATACAACTCTAAAAACTTTACTATTGACTATATAGGACCCTCTACCCTCAGCGTTCGCTGCTAATTGAGGTCGAATCTTTTAACACTTTCGCACTTTCGCCTCATATCAGGAGTAGAACCACATTCTTAGGTTTTTCGCTTGTTCAAGTATACTTCATAAAATAAAATACACCTAAGGCTTAGGTAGAGTGTATTTTATTCTGCAATGTGCAAGTACATTGAACGGAGAGGTTGATTATATTTCATGTCCATTAGTGTGTGTACCATCAGTAAGTAGATTTGCCAAAATCGTACTAGGATTTTTTAAACTTTACATATTATAAAAATTTTACGCGTAGGTACGTAGGTGACTCAATATGTTTTGAGATGCTCGAAATGTAAAAATGGTACGTACTTGTTTAGTGTTTTTATAAAGTAGGTAAATTTATTTAGAAATAAAAGTCAGTTATCAATTTTCACAATGGGTCTGACAAACGTTTTTTACTTTATATGCTAAAAAAATCTACAAAAAATTACGAGAAAAACGGTGTTTTTACTTTTTTCATATCTTAAAAAATGGCTGATATATTTACGATCAAAGTTCGTATTTCCGACTGTAGGTTTTTAAAAACGCGGGCGGGCGCTCGCAAGCCGCTGACGTCATAACCTTGCTCACTCGCCAGACACGCTCCCGTTCGCGCGCCGCTGTGTAGTAAAAATTAAAATTATTAAGTTCTTTGTGGTAAAATGGAAAAAAATACTGTATTGTGCCTTTATGTTCCAATTCAACAGTTAAAACACCAGATAAACTCTTTTTTTATGTGCCGGAGGACCCGAAAATGAGGAAAAAGTGGATGACAGCCATAAAAAGAGTCGATTCAATAGGGCCTAAAACTAAAGCGCACTGTTGTGAAGACCATTTCGATGTAAGTATTTGAGTTTATCCTTTACTTTCGATCGTTTAAATGGGTATACACTAGTCTATACCTATGTTAATAGCCCTGACGAAACTTTATTATTAATAGGTACGTAATAAATAAAAGATACAAGTGATTGCATACTGAAAGGCTCCGTAATTTTGATGATTATGAATCATTAGACTATATATATATATATATACTATTATTTATAAATTATAAATTATTAAATATATTTATTACTAGCTTTTGCCCGCGGCTTCGCCCGCGTGAATTTCCCACGGGAACAGTGCTTTTTCCCGGGATAAAAAGTAGCCTATGTGCTATTCCAGGTCATTATCTACCTCTGTACCAAATTTTATCGAAATCCGTCCAGTAGATTTTGCGTGATTGAGTAACAAACATCCTCACAAACTCACAAACTCACATCCAAACTTTCGCATTTATAATATTAGTATGGATTAAATAGAAACATTAATAAATACGACCCTAGCCGTGTGGTGTCCGGCAGAGAAGAATAGGATCATTCCAAGTGCTCTCACTCAAGTTGATCAGCACTGATTTCTTAAAAACGTATTTTTATTTTAAAAAAATCGTTGATGTAAACAAAGGTAGGATATTGGATAAAATTTATCAAAAATATCTAGGCATAATACCTATTAACAGGTAGGTATTTGCCTACTTAGAAAACTAATATATAGGTAGGTACGTAAATACCTACTAGTACTTCTATTCTGTATATGGGTAAATAGTGGCATTTTATTTAAGTTTATACCTACTAGGTAATAAACACAAAATAATCATCAACAACCTCGAAATGTTGATTGGAGTACCTACCTAGGTAGGTACTGTATTTTTACCGGTCCCATAATAAAAACAGCAAATGAAACTCTCATAGGTAGGTAGGTACTTTCAGTTAGGTTTGAACAAATACCTACCCAAGAATAGGTGTTACAACATACATACCTTTTTAACTTTATTCCTCGAATTTCGGCAGCCGTAAAATCCTGATTATTTATGAAATATTGTGCCACCATCAAACTATCCACTGTTGGCAGATTGTCTGATTGACCTTTAAGAAAACCTTCTTCCATTCTGCACACTTCACGTTTCACTTTAGTCACACACACACACTAGGGACGCAAACTTTATATTAATACTGTACTTATATTAATAAATTTCAAACAAAATGAAACAAGACGCGAGTAATTTAGTAGGGTCATCGAACCATACTGGCGCGGTGAACAAGGGTGTGACGTCATCGCGTTAGCGCCCGTAATTTCGGAAATTAAAAAAGGGCCTAAACTTCTCGTAGTTATAACTTCGGAAATACTGGATGTATTGAAGTGAAATAAAAACTATTGTAATGTACATGTATTATATATAATATATTTCATATTAATATTTTGACCCTTTTGTATTCTCCAAGTTCTGACCTTTTCGCTGCAACGTGTCTCGCGTTTTTCAAAAACGATGGAGCTTCACCAGGAGCGTTTGCGCGCTATGACATGTTATGATTATCAATTTGGTTTAACTAAACAATTAAGTTTACAATGGTTTCAGTCAGTCTTAGGAGACTCAGCTCCATCTTGTGCAACAGTTTTTTGGTGGTTTTCTTTATTTAAAAGAGGGAAAATTACCGTTGAAGATAACCAAGGAAGCGGTGACTTGAAAACAGAAGTAACTGCAGTAAATGTGTGGACTACGGAAATGTTAGTGCGAGAGGAGTTGAGAGGACCCACAATTTACATACACGGACATAGAGAACATCCTAGGCATTAATACGGGGAGCGTTCACACTATCCCACATCAATATTTTGGAGTATTGCTGTCGTTGGATCCCTCGTTTGCTTTCCGAAGGAGAAAAGCAGGCTCGTGTGGATAGGTGCCATGAAATGTAATGTGCGGTGCTTTGAAAATGGGGTATCAAGTTATAATTCAAAAATCATTATTGGTGCAGAAACATGGATATATCAATACTATCCGGAAAATATGAGGCAATTTCAAGTTTAGGTCTTCTCAGAAGGACAGTTAGGTACCGTCAAAATCGCAAAGTGCTCGCCCTCGTTTTTTCTCGTACAACAGATATTTGTCGACATCAATGCTGGTAAATTACAGATAACTATGAATGGTATACTACAGTAGTATCGCTCAAAGCTTTTCAAGCTGATCTCTAGAGAAGACCAAGCTCTCTCTCTAGAGAAGACCAAGGCTCGTGCTTCGGGGAATGACAAAAATTCCTCGTTACCTAAGTCCCTTCGAACAAAGTCTTTAATTGAGGAATCTGGCATTAAAACCTTTACTTACCTACTCTACAGCCTTAACCTAGCTTCGTGTGATTTTTTAAATTCTGTGAGCGAAAAACATCAAAGTAATTTTTTTTCGAGCGCCGAAGAAACCGTGGCTGCCTACAAAGTCGCAATTTTAGGCCTTATGGTTCAAGATTTAAAAAAATATTTTTAAAGTTGGTTCCGAGGATTAAAACTTTGGTATAGAGCATGAAGAAGAGTATTTTCAAAATATGTAAAATAAATAACTTTAATATGTTGAATATTTTTTCTTTATCTCAAAACTTATTGAGTCACCTACGTAATACGCTTAATTTCAGAAGGGTCTGGAGGAAGACTTTTAGTAGTTTATACCAGAAAACATCTTGGCACCGCCAGGAAGCCCGAGAAATCAGAATGTTATTTGCCAGAAAACAAATGTTATGTTTATTTGTTAGTACTAACTATTTATAAAGTTATTTTTTATGTCGATGGATGCACATACTGTTGCATATTCTGTGACCAAAAACAGAACGAAATGGAAGAAATACCATATTGTGCCCACATTGTGAAAACAAAAAGTCATAGAGCAGACAAAAATAATGTCATCAAAAAATATTTTGGCCCGGAAGATTATGGAGTTCGAATCTCCCGGAAATCGTCGTGATACAGTACATATTTCTGCAAATATTATGTCCCCGACAAATATGGGTTTGACTTGACTGTGTATCTGATGTCTGTGTGTCTAAGTATCTGTATGTGTGTGTCTGAGGCATCGTAGCTCCATGAGCTCGACGACGCGTGAAATCAAGAACGCACCAGGTGCGTACAAATCAAGTAGCCATTCCGATGAATATTTTAAGATTAAGGGTTTCGATATTGGGAGGGAACAGTTGAAGTTGAGACAAATGGCATATTAGTAATTCATCATGATAGCGTTGACAGCTGTTCTAAACATAAATTTAGCTAACTTTTACAGTTAGAATCCGTCCCGAAGGACCATTCAGTCAACTTTCTAATAAGCCATGCATAAGCAGACATTTCTTAATCTGTGGTTCAGAAAAAAATTGCTTGGGTCTTAGGAGGTAAAACTATGATGTCTAAAGGCCACTTTTAGGAATTCATATGGTGATGTATTGTAAATAAATGTAATTTTTAAGTACAAAAGGGTCCAAGACTCGACGTGCTACCGTAAACACGGACCCCACAGTAAGATAAGATTGTAAATAAATCATATTATGAATAATCGAAGTGGCCTTTTTAGATCTCCTGATCAATCGTTCTAATTACTATAGGAAGGTAGGAGCAAGGAGACGCTCAACATCTACGTCCTCTGGTCAAAAGTATATATGTAATAAGTTTTTGGTTCAGACAATCCAAACAAATCTAGCAGGGTGTCCGATTTCCAATAGCATACCTAACTAACCCATAAACGAAACTCTAGTGTATTGAAGTTTTTATTACCTCTTCTGATACCCAATGTGGTTTCAAATAAATGTGTGCTAGCTACTGTCCGCGGCTCCGCTTCTATAGGAAATTTGGAATTAAAGATATTGGATACGTTTTTTCGATATATTTTGATGAAATTTAGGGGCCCTTAGTACCCGTGTGCAAATTTTATCAGAATTCGTTAATACTCTTTGCGTGAAAAAGCAACAAAAGTCCGCCAGACATTCTCTAGACTGCCTTGATGTCAAGATAAATCACGCTACGTTTTGTTTTGAGTTTATTTATGTAGTTTGAGAAATCCTTGCATTTATTTATACTTAACATTAGGTACTTGGATTAGAAGGATGGATGATGTTAATGATGTCAGAACAAATTATATTTATGATAACTATATCTCTAACAAATATATATACGCTAGCAGCTGTAGGTATACGCGACTTCGCTTGTATTGAAAAAAAAAAACAAAAACATGAATTTTAGAACTGTATGTAGTGCTTTCAGCGCCATATTCATGCAGTATAGATGGGATTCATGCAGTTCTTATAGCATATTGAATAATTTCAAGTTGTTATTTTTGCATGATATTTTTTTTATGAATACATATTGAAACCTCGCGGCCAGAGGGGGTTTCTCTGTGTGACTTAAACATTTTTTATTTTCATGGTCCCTACACAGTTTTGCCATAACCAAATCAAGAACAAACGAATACCTATACGAAGTCAAGACAGTTGCCACTTCTTTTTATTTTTACTGTGTAGTGAGTGAACGTCGGTCGAGGCGCGGGCGCAGCGGCGTGGCAAGGCAAGGTGACGTTAGCCAGTAAGTAGGTAGGTGACTCGCCCGCTTACCTGCACAAATCACCAGTAGAGTAAACGGTGAAAGCAGCCACTGTGTCCCCATCTTCGCATTGACACCAAATAACTTTCTAAATAGTATCCACTCCTGAACCCTACGCACCCATGTTGTATCGCAATCCACTTGAGTAAACTGTCACAAAAACTTCTCACTAATATGTGCACATTACTTAAACTATCACTTAGTTCTTTTAATCACATAACTTGATGCTGTCTCTATGAATTGCATGGTATTATTTTTTTCGTTGTTGAAAAATTTAGCGCAATTTGTTGTTTACCGTGTTATGTTTAACCGAAAAAAAAATACTACGGAACACCATAACAGTCGCGAATGGCGCTTGCCGGAAGGCCCTGGCACACACTGGTGAACAAAGTAAAATAACCACGTTTGAACCCAAGCTCAGAAGCGAGAGGGAAACACGCTTAGAGCGAGAAAAAACATCGCGTCTGCTGTTTGTAGGCAGCAGCGTAGCGGGCAAGCTATGTTTAAGTTTAAGTAGAATGTATTCAACAATCCAACGGACGGACAAGGCGAAGTGTTTGCCACTAGATGGCGGTTATTTCAAACCAGCTTGAAAGTAGTACAAGAATCAAGAACAAGAATGATAACTTGCTTTGCTTAGCGGTAAGCCCTATAGGTAGGTACTAACATACTTATATGTGTGCTTAAGCTAAAGTAGCACAAAATAAAAGACTTTGTGCTTTTGTACTAAATTTAGATCCTGTTTCGTTATAATAAAATAATGAATGTTGTACCTACCTATCCAACTAAGTAATTATTATTACTATTATGTATGTATTAAACGAAAATTATGTGAGATGGATGTTTGTTTTTTGGATGTTTGTCACTCTTTCACCAAAAATGTAGGTGTAATAATAACCGATATTCTACTGTTTGTTATATAGTACAGTAGGCCACATAGAAAAGTGTACCACTCGCAATACTTTACACTATGAAATGTGGTATACTTTTATATGTTACCCACTGTACCTTTATCCCGAAATTCCCTCTGGAGCGGAGCCCCGGGGCGCAGCTTGTATTCTATAAATTTAAATGTATTGTTTACTGTCTTAATTATTTGTACCTAGATCTTGTTTCGATATAAAATAATTTCAAAATATTGTAAGCATCTAGGGAAATAAATAAAGAAATGAGGGATTTTCCGAGACCCAAATAAAAAAAAAATAGTTCCATATGACTTCATAGATGGCGCTTAAGTAAAGGCGAGAGAAAAAGTTCCATACAAAAAGCAAAAAAAAAAACTTAGTAAAAATAACATCTAAAAAGTATCAATATTGTGATTTGTGCAACTGTCAAACTGTTAGGTGATTTTTTTTATGCCTCTGGTTGACAGGAAAAAGCGCACCATATACGTTCAGCCATTATTACGACTCGGCTTTCATAAAACGCTATCTGTTAAAACTTTTTAATACTATTTTTTTTTTCATAATTAGCTGTCAGAAAAATCGCTCATTGTGTCGAAATTTCAAAATCAAAATAATAATGTGGAAACTTTTAGGAGAAGTTTCTCCGTTTTAAAACTTCCCTGTTCCTTCTTAGTGCTTGAGCACCAGTTCTTTTTTTCCAGGCACAATAGAAAAAAATAATTAGAACAAGAACCTATTGGAAAAAAACTATAATTAAACTTTGTACATTTTGATTTTTGCGTTTTACTTTACCTACACAATCCGTTTATAGTAAAAGGCAAAATCCGCGCATAAAATCCGTGTATGTATTGTATGTAGCTTTCGAAAATTTGAGGGTCTACGAGTCTACGACACAATTTGGAGAACTATATTGTGTCTACGACAACCACGTAGGCGCACGTAGCGTAGGTCTACGACGTAGCGGACCCAGTCGATCGTAGCACGTGCTACGCTACTTTTCGCGAATATTGCACGGGAATTTCGGGATAAAAGATCATATATGGTTTTATGGACATATATATGGTTATGGCTATATATGGTTTTGTGTGGTTTTGTTCTACCGGTCCGGTCGGTGTACCAAATTTTGGGTTTGAGAGTACAAACTCATACTCATACTATTATAATACTACTAGCTTTTGAGCGCGGCTTCGCCCGCGTGAATTTCTCACGGGAACAGAGCTTTTTCCCGGGATGAAAGGTACCCTAGTCCTTCTCAGTTCTTCTAACTATGTGTATGAGAAATTTCACGAAGATGGGTTCAAGATAAAGCGTGAAGAGGTAACAAACAAATAAACAAACAAACACATTGTCGCATTTATAATATTAGTTACGATCTATTTTTTTTATATGTTTTTGATTTAGATAAACTAATCTATAGTAGACTTTCGCTAATTCCTCATAATCTTTTCCATTGTATACTTGAGTATTGTCTTTATTTTGACCTTTGTACTGTGATTATGACTTTATGAGTAATTTACAAACATTTAGTCCTAAGAACAGAATATCCGTAACGTTATCTTATGCACAATATAGGTGTACTAAAAACTTGGAGTACAATACTAAGATAACATAATCTTTGACGTTTTATAGATAGTCTAGGCTGTCTGCATGACTATTACGTGCGTATAATTTAAAAAAAAAAAAAACCTTTTTTATTGTACAATACGATGCATAGTCTTTATCGGCTGTCCAATGTAGCTAATCTACCTATGTCTGTACTAATATTATAATGCGAAAGTTTGTCTGTTACGTTTCACGGCTAAACCGCTGCTGGACCGATTTTAATGAAATTTGGGTTGGATATAGTTAAAGACCCATGATCAAACTTTCAGCCCCATTGCAGTTGAGTTGATTAAAAAAAGGCCTATCTTTTTTAATCAACTCATCTGCAAAAAGGCAGAAAGTCTTTATAAAAAAACTAGCTGTTACCCGCGGCTTCACCCGCGTGAATTACGCTTAGATGAAAAATCTTTTTGTGTTCCAAACTGTAGTAACTCCAGTACTCAAATTTTCAGCCATTTGGTTATCTCATGTCCCGCGGGAATATATGTTGATGAACGGAAACAGATGTTCCAAATCTTCAATATTTATGCGTCAGTAGAACATGCTCATCAGGTTGAACGACTTTTGCCAATTCCATATATGTAATAGTTGGTCTCTTGGAGTTCTTCATCAGATGATCCTGATCGTCGATTTCTATACATCAGCAGAAAATGCTCGTCAGATTGATAAACTTTTGTTACGATACCATTTTCGTAGTTTAGCTGTTCTCTTATGGTTCTTCATCAGGTGTTCCAGTTTTCAAAATCAATTATAGCCTATATGTTGCCCAGGTTTAATAGCTATACAACAAAAAAGTTTCATTCAAATCCGTCCAGTAGGTTTTGCATGAAACGTGTACATACATACAGACAGACAGACGGACAAGAAATTCCAAAAAAATATTTTTGCTTTCTATTATTCTTTTTAGGTGTCCCTCTATCCATTTCATTCAAAAATACAAAATGTACAGACAAAATATTTTTACTGTCTTATTATAAGTATGTATACTAAACAGGTACTCTTTCCTCAAGGTGGAGCCGCGCGCAACAGCTAGTAGACAATAAAAGTACAAAGCAAAAGAACAAGAAAAACCGAGAAATAAACTGCTATATAACCATGATAATAAAATCCTAATTGCTCATAATACGTATTACTCATAAAAGTAAGAGAACGCTAGGATATAATTTCCACCGCTCATGAATCGCGCCGTAGTCTTTAGACAGAGTAATTAAAGCCTGTACGTCTGTAAACCATTTTGCAAACAAATAATACGTATACCTACTGATAACAGTATAATATTAATAAAGGTATCACACACATATATCAAGTTCTCACTCAACGAATGTCGATAGAGTATACTATAATACCTCTACAATAGTTCGGTAAGTGTCTACAGTTTATATTACTAACATAACCACCAAAACAGCATACGGCCCGCGTAATGCACAAAACTCGAGACATTAACGATTTTGGTTGGAGATGAAGATGCTGCTGACTCATTAAAAATCTTTAAAGGGAAAGCGGATCATATAGTTCCAACAGACCCTCAAACCGTGAGTGTATCTTCTGAAAGGGAATATAACTTCTGGATCAAGGTTTTCCCTTTTCTACATGGCTTGATGAAAACCTAAGTTACCTTATCATCATAGAGATAGATTTAGATTTTTTTTTATGTAGAAGATACTGGTTTGTAATATCTTTATTGTACGAGTAAATACATGGCTTAAAATAGAAAGGTAAATGCACAATGGTGGACTTATCCCGTGTTCTCTTACTTCTGGTGGTGCGTGGGATCTCTTACCTACTTCTTACCTAGAAATATTGTAGTTAAGTTATTGTAGTTGTTGTGTTAAGTGTTTGATTCTCCGCACACATTTCATATAACTACTTTGGATACGACATAAAAACAATTGAGGAAAAAGGGGAAGAATTATAATAGTAGAGGTTATATAAGGTCTTAGCCTCTTAGGTATACTCGACGATCTATGATTAAGTTTCGAGAAGAAGCGTTACGTAATTTTTTATAAGATCGAATTAATGTAGTTGTAGTCTAAGTGTAAAAATAATGCTAGTTTGTTTGCCGAACCCTGTGGCCGAACCCATGGTAACTAGGTACTTCCAATCCCAACCGAACTCGTGGTCCACTTCGTTAGTCCATCTAAGAGTACCAAGGGCAATTTCTTCTCCCCGGAGTTCACCTCAAGATTACTGGGTGTGCCAGGAGTAATTTTATTCTTCTTTCTTATCGTAGTAATTTTTTATATCGTCCTGAATGAGCTCCCTTGCAGAACTGTACTGTACTAACATGATAACGTTATGAATAGATCTTTTTCAATATTATACTTGACTACTACTTTTATCATATCTTATCATTTTATGCAATATCAACAAATATATTAAATGTTTTATCACGGCAGCTGAAGCTGTAACACGCCCTTACGATATATTCAAGTATGTACCGCGCGTGCGCGTCAGCTGTCAAACAAAACGAACAAGGTTATGTTATGACAATGTTACAAAACTCATGAATTTTTTGGCAGCGAACTACTCTAACACTTATCTACACATTCACTTTCGATCACTAGTCATTATTATCGAACTTTATTAATATTTTTTATTAATTTATCGATCAGGAAAAAATGCCACAAGTGACAGTAGAGCAGGGGATTCTGAGGGGCACAGTATGTGAAGCTGAAGACAATACATACATTGCCTTCAAAGGGATACCTTACGCCAAACCGCCGATAGGGAAATTAAGATTTAAGGTAAGCGTACCTATTTTAAATAAATAAATTGTCATTCTGTGGTAACATTATCATTTTTACACATTTTATAGTGTTGATATTTGGTAGATGTAAAGGCGGACATGATAAAATGAATGAGGTCAATGTTCAGGTTCAGTGTTACAAACTACCAAGGTGTTGCCGTATTATCGTCGTCTTATCGTACAGCTGCATATTAACCGAAATCTCTCCCTCGGTAGTAATTTCACAATATTTTTTATTTGACCACCGCGCACCGTCGAAATGGAAGGGTTTTATTTTTATTTATTTTATTTATTTTCTACTCTTGCAATGCGATGGTGATAAAATATTAGTTTACGGATTTACAAAATCTTTCGTAAGATCATCCTAGAAATTTGACGAGATTAGGGCTGTAGACTATGCTCTTTGTAGTAAGATTTTAGTAAATATGAACGTTGCAGGCTCCAGAGCCCCCCGAAGCATGGCCTGGCGAGCGCGACGCGTCGCAGCACGGCCCCGTCTGCCCGCAGTACAACGAGCGCCTCGATCGCATCGAGGACGGCAGTGAGGACTGCCTCTATCTCAACGTCTTCACCAACAGTCTCACCCCGCCCATCCTCCGCCCTGTCATGATCTGGATCCACGGCGGAGGCTTCTACACCGGTTCAGGAAACATCGATTATTATGGCCCAGAATTCCTAATAAAACAGGAAATCATCCTTGTAACTTTCAACTACAGACTAGAAGTCTTAGGATTCTTATGTCTGGACAACGAAGAAGTCCCTGGCAACGCCGGCTTAAAAGACCAAGTGGCAGCTTTAAAGTGGGTGAAGAAAAATATATCACAATTTGGAGGAGATCCTGACAACATCACCCTGTTCGGCTGCAGCGCAGGCGCGGCCTCCGTCTCTTACCATTTAGTATCAGATATGAGTCGAGGATTGTTCAACAAGGCGATATGTCAAAGCGGCGTCTGCCTTCACGATTGGAGTTACAATCTCTACCCTCGAGAAAGAGCATTTCAGTTAGCTAAGTTACTCGGAAAAGAAACCAATGATCCTGCTGAATTATTACAATATCTCAGAGATTTACCTACGAAATCTTTAATTAAAATTGAGTTGCCTATCATACAAGTTGAACATTTCGATCTCGCAGACAACATTTTGTTTGGACCTGTAATAGAAAAATCTCATTTGAATGTTGAAAAGTTTTTAACAGAATCTCCAGTAAAATTAGTTACTAAGGGGAGCATGGCAAAGGTACCTGTTATTGTGGGGTACACGTCTGGAGAGGGCATCGAAATATCAAGAAAATTATCGGAACTGCTGCCGTTCCTAAAACGAACAGGGGCAGTCGTTCCGAGAGAGCTGAAATTCAAATTTACGCGAGAAATGCTGCAAGATGTTGACAAAAAGATTCGCAACCATTATTTTGCTAATAAAGAAATTACAGAAAACTCTCTTCAAGAGGTGACAGATTTGGAAACAGATAGTCTTTTCACTTACAACATCGTGCGTTATGCGAGATACCATGCTCTATACTGCTCTAAGCCGGTTTTCCTTTACAAGTTTACAGCAGAAACTGAAAGGAATTACTACAAAAAATATTACAAAATGGAATCTACCAAAGGAGTGTGTCACGCGGATGAGTTACCCTATCTCTTCGACGTAAAATGTCTTGATATACCAAAGCTAGAAAAGTCTAGGATAATTATAGAAAATCTAGTAAAATTATGGACAAATTTCGCCAAAACAGGGTAAGTTAAAAATATTATACTTACGATCAGCGTAGTCCTGACAACGTATTTTTGAAATAACTATATTCCGAGATCCAACTGCCTATGACTCAACGATCGTGAGTTCGAATTCCCGCTGACTATCATGCGATCTCTAAAACACTCAAATTTTACAAAATCTAATCAGATTTTCTTTAAAATATAATAATATATCTTTTAATCAATAGTATATTTTTCATAATAATATTTAAATTTTAGAAATCCAACACCCAGCAGTGACTTGGAGCCATGGAGATCTTTCAAAGACAAAGATCGAAACACCTACATCATTGGAGATGACTTGAAGTGTGTGGAAGGAGAAGATGCCAGAAGTATCCAGCTTTGGGAAGAAATATACGGGGAAACAGTATTACAATGCCAATGCGAATCGTTGTGATATTAGTTATTACATTAACATAGATTAATACTGCGTACCTAAATAGCTGATTAAACAAATTTTAATATAGGTGAAGTTTTTTTACACCCATTGATACTGTATTTTCTTTCTGACCCACTTCACTTGCAGATCCCCTTCCTATCCTAAATAATTTATTGAGGGGGGCAATAAACGAATAATAACTCTTGTGGAATCAAAAGAACAAAGACCAATCAACACCATAAAGTTGGTAAAGATGAATCATTTTTTTTTTCCTATGATATTAAAAGTCTGATGTTAGTAAAAAAGTTTTAAAAAAAGCCTATGTTCTAGGGATAGTGTGGTGAAACGAATAAAGGCAAAAATATCATACTTAATGAAAGCAAAGATACACTGACCCGAAATCTTCTTCTTCTTCTTGTCGAGTCGTAATGGCTATTCAAATCAATTTGGACCAGTACTTGGCCACGCTGATCGCCCGTCGTTATGGCCTCGTTCAAGTCCTCCATTGTGCAGGAAGTCGGGCATTTGGGACATGACAACAGGGGGCCGATTCCACTAATTACAAACGTCGATATTCAAGAGCCAAAGAAATTGAAATAAAGTGACAAGATCTCTGTAAGACTTCTATGTTTTATTACGATTTCTTTGGCGTTTGAGACACAACTGAAGCACGACATCTACGTTTGTAATTTGTAGAATCAGGGGCCAGGTGGGCCACAGTTTGAACATCGCCGCAGTCACACTGATTGTTGCTAGAGAAGCCCCACCTAGCTCGGCTTTCATTGCATCTCCCAACACCAGCCCGGAGTCTATTTAGGGTCTTCCAGACTGCCCAGGGGAGATCGTTACCCGATGGAAGCCTCTCAGCAGGTGGAGTATTACAGTATGACCCGAAATGAAAGCGTAAATTATTGCAACAGCATCAGCAACGTAGTTCCAGTTCTGTAACAAATTAGAATCATTCGATTATTCATTATATCATCGATCAAATATTTATATTTTATCGATGATTATATCATGTCTGAGGTATTATTACTCTGCTCGTCAAAATCAGGTCAAAATCACAGAAGTCAAAATAGGAACTTTCGCGCGCGGAACGGAGTCTCGTGTTGCTCTATGATGGTATCATGGAAGTAATAAGTACTGTTGTACAAAGTACTTATTACTTCCATGGATGGTATGCAATCAAACTCCGAAGGATGATGCGATAAATATCCTCTACCCTCTATAATAAACCCATATAAAACCATAAATATAAATCGATGTCACCTATCAAACTATGCCCAAGTTTTTCTAAAAATGAAGTGTTTTTAGTTTTTCAAGAACTACTCTGATAGTACGTATATCCTATATATCAAACTAGCTGCGCCCCAGGGATTTGCTCTCGTGGGTATTTAGGGATAAAAAATACCCTGTATGCTATTCCAGGTTATATTCTACCCGAGTACCAAATTTTATGTAAATCGCTTCAGCGGTTCTTGAGTTATAAATAGTGTGACTAACCCGACCTTGTTTTATACAGATTTTGATCACAAATCATTATTATCGGCTCCAATATAATCAGGAATAATGCCACTTGTGACAGTAGAGCAAGGCATTCTGAGGGGCACAGTTTGTGAAGCTGACGACAATACGTACATTGCCTTCAAAGGGATACCTTACGCCAAACCGCCGATAGGACAATTAAGATTTAAGGTAAGCGTACCTAAATAATTTGTGAAATTTGTGTGTAATACTTAATCTTTCGTGAAATATACCCACTAGTAAATTGCTGAAATTAAGACTAGGCCATGCACTTTGTGGATATGATTTTATTAAAGTTAGTGAACGTTGCAGGCTCCAGAGCCCCCCGAAGCATGGTTTGGCGAGCGCGACGCGTCGCAGCACGGCCCCGTCTGCCCGCAGTACAACGAGCGCCTCGATCGCATCGAGGACGGCAGCGAGGACTGCCTCTATCTCAACGTCTTCACCAACAGTCTCACCCCGCCCATCCTCCGCCCCGTCATGATATGGATCCACGGCGGAGGCTTCTACACTGGTTCGGGAAACACCGATTATTATGGCCCCGAATTCCTAATAACACAGGATATCATCCTTGTAACTTTCAACTACAGACTAGAAGTCTTGGGATTCCTATGTCTGGACAACGAAGATGTCCCTGGCAACGCCGGCTTAAAAGACCAAGTGGCAGCCTTAAAGTGGGTGAAGAACAATATATTACAATTTGGAGGAGATCCTGACAACATCACCCTGTTCGGCTGCAGCGCGGGCGCGGTCTCCGTCTCTTACCATTTAATATCAGATATGAGTCAAGGATTGTTCAACAAGGCGATATGTCAAAGCGGCGTCTGCCTTCACGATTGGAGTTACAATCTCTACCCTCGAGAAAGAGCATTTCAGTTAGCTAAGTTACTCGGAAAAGAAACCAATGATCCTGCTGAATTATTACAGTACCTAAGAGATTTACCTACGACATCGTTAATTAAAATTGAGTTGCCTATCTTACAAGTAGAACATTTCGATTTCGTAGACTTTTGGCTTTTATTTGGACCGGTAATAGAAAAATCTCATTTGAATGTTGAAAAGTTTTTAACAGAATCTCCAGTAGAATTGGTTACTAATGGGATCATAGCAAAGGTACCTGTTATTGTGGGGTACACGTCAGGGGAGGGCATCGAAATATCAAGAAAATTACCGGAACTGCTGCCGTTCCTGAAACAAACAGGGGCCGTCGTTCCGAGAGAGCTGAAAATCAAGTTAACGCGGGAAATGTTGCAAGATGTCGACAAAAAGATTCGCAACCATTATTTTGATGATAAAGAAATTACAGAAAAATCTCTTCAAGAGGTGACAGATTTGGAAACAGATAGTCTTTTCACTTACAATATCGTACGCTATGCGAGATACCATGCCTTACACTGCCTCAAGCCAGTTTTTCTTTACAAGTTTACAGCAGAAACTGAAAGGAATTACTACAAGAGTCATTACAAAATGGAGTCTACCAAAGGAGTGTGTCACGCGGATGAGTTGCCTTATCTCTTCGACGTAAAATGTCTTGATATACCAAAGCCAGATAAGTCTAGGATAATTATAGAAAATCTAGTGAATTTATGGACTAATTTCGCCAAAACAGGGTAAGTTCAAAATATTATTGTATGTGTTGTGTTATGGCAGAAATAACCTGTAAATTGAGACCTTTACTATTGCATTGGGTGTACCTGCAATAATAGTTAAGGAATGTATGAATAAATAAAGAATTATGCTTACGATCAGCAGCGTAGTCCTTTTGAAGTAAATATATTCCGAAGTCCAGCAGTACAGCAGTTTGGGCGTGTGCCTACGACTCGGAGATCTTGACCAT
This sequence comes from Ephestia elutella, assembly GCA_018467065.1. Lineage (NCBI taxonomy): Eukaryota > Metazoa > Arthropoda > Insecta > Lepidoptera > Pyralidae > Ephestia > Ephestia elutella. The sequence goes on from CM031575.1 coordinate 4,864,712, forward strand.
CATGCGATGCCTAAAACACTAAAACTTTAAATTTTACAAACTTTAATCAGATTTTCTTTCAAACAATAATTTTAATTTACTGTCTAGAAATCCAACACCGACCACTGACTTGGAGGCGTGGAGACCATTCAAAGACGCAGAACGAAACACCTACATCATTGGAGACGACTTGAAGTGTGTGGAAGGAGAAGATGCTAGTCGTATCCAGCTTTGGGAAGAAATATACGGGGAAACAACATGCCAATGCGAATCGTCGTGATATTAGTTAGGTCAGCTGCTGAAACCTGACACCCTGAGATAAGACTCGGTAAGATAGGGGGTCAGGTTTCTTTGCAGGTGACTGTACATAGTAGGTAATAAAACAAATTTTAATAGGTACGGGTGAAGTTTTATTATACACATTGATAACATTACCTGGTTTCTTTTTGTGTGCAAGGGTGGATGTCACAAAAGTGTTGCCGGCTAATATATGATCGAAGGCTTTTAAGAAGACTTAAGGTTTCAATGTCGTATTGGTTCGGGAACACCGCTGCAGGAAGTTGATTCCACGATTTGGTTGTACGTGTCTTTTAAAACGTACAGTGTTTGACTACCAGTTGGTATACTTAGGGTGAGGCCAAACGAGCGTAATTTTGTGAGTAGTGAGTCGCAGAATTTCGATAACAGAAATTCTGCTGCATTCGGTTTCATACAAAAGTCCTATTTGATTCATACGGCAACGCAAAATTCTGCGACTGAAACCGAAATTCTGCTGCATTCGGTTTCATACAAAAGTCCTATTTGATTCATACGGCAACGCAAAATTCTGCGACTGAAACGAAATTCTGCGACTCACTACTCACAAAATTACGCTCGTTTGGCCTCACCCTTATATGGATGAAATTTTTCTGCCCATCTTTGTCCTTGTGCCCCCCTCAGAAAAAATCCTAGATCCGCCCTTGGTTGCGGTAATGCACAAGGATGCGACTTCCCTAAGCAGGGCCAGTGGATCGAGACGGCGCGGCCGAGACTAAATCTTATACGAATCGCACCACTTTGAACACGATGAAAAGGCAAAGTTTTTATTAAGAACTAGCTTTTGCCCGCGGCTTCGCCCGCGTGAATTTCCCACGGGAACAGTGCTTTTTCCCGGGATAAAAAGTAGCCTATGTGCTATTCCAGGTCATTATCTACCTCTGTACCAAATTTCATCGAAATCCGTCCAGTAGATTTTGCGTGATTGAGTAACAAACATCCTCACAAACTCACAAATTCACAAACTCACAAACTCACATCCAAACATTCGCATTTATAATATTAGTATGGATAAGTTCCTTTTTGGTACCCTTAAAAAAGATTATTTAAGGGACCTGCAGGTGAAGCTCTCAAAAAAAGTAAAGCAGCGTGGTAGAGGGGCGAAGAAGCTCCAAGAAAGCTATTTTCAACCGACTTCCCAAAAAAGGAGGAGGTTATATGTTTCGATGTATGTATGTTTTTTTTTTTATGTATGTTCGCCGATTTCTCCGCCTATTGTGGACTGATTTCCAAAATTATTTTTTTATTCGAAAGAGTCTATTCCCAAGTTGGTCCCATTTTAACCTAGTCAGAATCTGTTCGGTAATTTAAAAGATACCTAACAAAAATTAAAAATATCAACATTGCATTATAGAGCAAAAGCCCGCGACTGTATGCCCTTCCTTATTTTATTAAAACTCAAGATTTTCTGTATATGTCCCCAACATAGAAATAGCGATTAGCGACTATAAAAATTGGATCGTGATAACTGAGGCAGATAATTTGTAGCAATAGCATATAGATATGGTAGCTCAATTTCCACAAAGTAAAGTTTTTTAAAGATTTTATTCCGAATAATATCAGAAATCACGCCAACCATTACCAGGCAATTGGTGCAGAAATAAACCCCTGCCAGACATTGTAACTTTACTAAATTATAGTTATATTTGTTTTATTACAAAATCTGAATTTTATGACACTTTGGGAGGCCCCAAGGGTGCTTTTTATACCTATAAAAATCATCCTAGCTAGCCATATTACCTGCATGAGCAACTAAGATCCAAACTTCATACCTAGTCGCTAATATTTTTTACCCGTACATACCACACAGAGAAACATTTAGCATTTTTAAAATAAGGAGGGTTTGGTTGTCGGGGGCTCTCGGTCTATTTATGTGCCAAGAATAATAGACAATTTGACATGTTCTGAAATTTCAAATCAAACTGACATAAAAAGTTTCGAATTCTTAACTCTTTATTTTCGGTCAGAAGAAAAGTTGTAAGTTTTTATTAAAGAAAATAAGCGTAGAAGCACTAAAAATTATAAAATAAAACTTTTTCCTAAAAAAAATGAACCGACTTCCATCATAAAACTTAAAATCATGAAATAACAATAAAGAAAAATGTATTGGCATGCTACCTACTGAATGAGGTGAAGTCGGTGCCGAAAACAATTAAATAATCTAAATTTACATTAGAATCGTGTATACATATATATAAAATGCCTAGCTAATCCCCTTACTCCTGCACTTGGCACCGACTTCACTAGAATCGTGTATACATATATAAAATGCCTAGCTAATCCCCTTACTCCTGCACTTGGCACCGACTTCACCTCATTCAGTAGGTAGCATGCCAATACATTTTTCTTTATTGTTATTTCATGATTTTAAGTTTTATGATGGAAGTCGGTTCATTTTTTTAGGAAAAAAGTTTTTATTCAGTAGAGTTTAGCAGAAAATGAATTAACGATCATGTTATACCCGTGGTCCTACTGGTCTGGAAGTCAGTGTCACAAACACTTTGAGGTTTACTATCCATTATATAAATGAAACTTTGTAAATAAAATCCTTACCTGTATTATGTAAGATTTCATCCAACGGCACGACCTATGGCCCAGCGCACACCGGGAGGGGCGCGGAGATGATACTCAGAAGTTTATAACTTAAATTAAACCCTAATACCTACATCATTAGATTCGCAGTCGCGTGCTGCCTCTCGTGGTCGAATCGCCACCCTGCGCGCCAGTTTCTATTTTTTTAAGCCATGATATTTTCAATCTTACGATGTAGGCATTAGGGTTTAATTTAAATTGTTAACGTCTTGGTATCTTCGCCGCGCCTTGTAAGCGCTGGGTACTTCACAATTGTGAAAGAACGGGATAGTATTAATGACAGAGAGAAGTAAAACACAAATATCGTTATACTTTCGTATATTATCAGTTAATCTTAGAAATCTTATAACTAGTAATTATATGAAATTATACACTACAATAACGCAACATTCACCATTGTTTTATGATTCATAAAACAAATACATAGTCGAGGGCCGTCTTACTAGAAAGCCTAACAACACAGTACCACTTTCTTGGGTTTTTCTGGGCGCATGCGATTTTAAACTTTATTGACATCACGCCCCCTTATATTCGGAATACACAGCGGGAGCAGCACAGACGTGCGCTGTCCATCAGATCGTGGGAAAATATATCAAATATCAGAAAAATTATGTCAACTAGCATGTGCCTGGGGCTTTGTTCCTGTGGGAATTTCGGGAATTCCCCTCTTAGGGAGTGCAAAGGATACACTCCCTAAGAAACCTACAAGCCAAGTATCAGCTTCCTACGCAGAGTAGTATTTTCCCTAATAGCATTTTGGTAGGGTATTTGGTAAGGCCACATATATATTTAAGTGGCCCTACCAAATGCCTACCAAAAATGCAATTAGGGTTATATGTGCGTTGACTGTCAGTCACTCAGTAACGGAATAATTTAATATTCAATTAGTTTTGAAATCGCATGCATTATCCCCAAAATTACATTTTTGTAAAGACTTTTTTATTTTGATTTGTAGAAAAGCTGATTTTACGCTGATTTTTGCTCCCCGGCATTCAAAATTGGTAAGACGACCTTATTCATAATAAAGAAAACATAAATTGTCATTCATAAAATTCCACAGACACAATTTCCAATATGGTATGCGCTATTGTAGTATTAGCATTAAAATATAAAATACAAGACACCGCGAACACGACTCGTAACAAATTGATAGTAAATTTACGTTTCGGACATTGTTTTTATTAAAATTTGCTGGCGATAAGAATGTTTCGATCACTTGCCTTGAAGCTAGAAAAATAGCTTTCTTCTAATTTGTAGACACCAGTTTTTATTATAAACTATGATCCCATAAAAAATCGGGCAGTTTTGTTTCCAAGCCACGTTAAGTAATTTTACTATCATTTTGAGTGTTGACACATCCAAGAAACTGTGAAATAGTTGAGATAATTTCTCAATTTTAATTAAATAACTCTTCATACAATAATTCGTGTCAAAATGGTTAATGTATACGTGTCCTGCCTGAGTGACACGGTGCAGCGCGCAGGCTTCGTCGCAGTTTCGGTTTGACATTAATTTTTGATTTTTAAATATTATATTTATATCAGACTGATATTTTGGGAAAGGCATTTTTGCATAAGAGGTATTTGGCGAAAAGGATATTTTGCAATAATTCTGCGACGAAACGAGGTGAAATCCCCGGTGTATAAACCCTGATAAGCGTTGCATGTTTGCTTGCTGTCTAGTCAGGTTCAAACATTTCGAGTATAATGTTTCGTGCGTGGCGGAATCCCAATGCGCGATGCACCGACACTGATTCATTAAGGCCTCTATTCACGGCCCATATTGGGAGCAGTGTTGCTAGATGCAATTTATAAAAATCCATTAAAAGTCCATAGAATGCCTCTAGATAAGTCTGTCGATCTATGGATGAATGTAGAGGCAATCTACGGATTCGTAGCAAAGCTTTACGGATTTGTTAGAATTGGATCTGGCAACACTGCTCCCGATATCAGACATCGGGAGCAGTGTTGCAATTTTAAAAAATCCGTTTCTCCGAAATAAAAGCCTCTATAGATATCCGTAAATCTACGGATGTATCTAGAGGCAATTTCAAACGGATTTTCAATTTACGAATTTAAAAATTGCATCAATTGGCTTTAAGTGCGAGGCTGTGCGAAGGCAGCAAACCGTGTCGTGTCCGCGGCCCCCCTCCCCATAGTACAGTCGAGCGCGCGAGTTGCGTAAAAGGCGTGAGTAGAGGCCTTTATTAGCGCGATGACAGCAAACCGTGTCGTGTCCGCGGCCCCCCTCCCCCTAGTACCGTCCCGCGCGCGAGTTGCGCGGCGCGTCCCCCTGGCCGCGCCCCCTGCGCTCGCGCGAGCGAGAGCGGCGCCGCTTCTCGCGCGAGCGGGAGCGCGAGCGGCGCCCGCCCTTGCTGCGGCGCGAGTACAGGTACCTGCGAAGTCAAAGTCAATTTTTTTTATTGAAACTTGGCCTCCAAAGGAGGCTTTAAGTCTAATAGTAGATTTTACAACAAGTGCACAAAACGAATCATTTTTATCCGAGACTTTTAGCAGCCCGAGCCGAAGGCGAGGGCTGATAGTAATGTCGAGGATAAAAATCGTTTTGTGGACGAGTTATAAACTCTGCTTTTCACTTCGATTGCGAGGAAATAAATCAAATTGAAGAAATTAATAAACGCACGAAAAAACAAGAGCTGTTTCCCGCCGCTTTATTTTTTTAATCTTACGACATTGATAGGCTTGGGCTGCAGACCTATACAGCCTACTATTAAATTAATTTTGTAATAATATTTTTCTTAAATTAATTTAATAACCTACCGTACTTCAATTTAAATTTTAATATCTTTTATGTCTTAAAAAACACATAAGGCAAATAAATTAAAAGTAAATATTATAAAATAACAAATTCTATCCATGAACTTTTTATCGTGTTTGGCTGTATGGCTCATTTTCTTTGCCTTAATATAGATACATTTATGAGTAGATACGTTAATGCCCTTGTGCACAAAATTCGATTTTGTGCAGCCTATATCCTGCACAAATAAGCACTTTCCGAGCATGAGAAGTGAAAAAGTAATTATTTAATCACTAGCTTTCGCCCGCGGCTTCGCCCGCTTGAATTTTCCACGAGAACAGTGCTTTTTCCCGGGATGAATGGTACCCTATGTCCTTCACCGTACTTAAGCTATGTGTATGCGAAATTTCAGGAAGATTGGTTCAGTAGATAAAGCGTAAAGAGGTAAGTAACAAACAAACAAACAAACTCACTTTCACATTTATAATACTAGTTAGGATTAGGATTAGTTAGGATAATATATTATGTCTCAAAGCTACCAACTACTAGCATTTCGAATCGACCACTGCTGAGAAGAAATACCGAAAGAAACTCATGAAACAGTCTTGGTCGCCTAACATGCCAGAGGAGGGCTATTAATAACTTTATACATACACTAGATTGTGTACAGTAAAAAATATATAAGAAACAAATATAATAAAATATGTTATGTTTGTGATCGAGTAACCACAATGAAATAGTTAAGAACAAAAAATAAAAATAAAATTCGAATCAGAATCGAGCAGACCAGTTCCCCCTGGCAACACCCGTTCACGAGTTGACGCGAGGGTCAGCCATCGCAAAACTCAACCATAATATAGGGAACCTCACGACGCCGTCACCAGTTTGAACATTTTAGTGAGCATGACTTCCTTGATCCCCAAGACCATATAAGAAAAATAAATACTTTCAGTCACTTGAAGATCACAATACACGTACATGTTTAACAATAAAATGTCAATGTAATTTAAAAATAAAAGAAAGGTTATTTAATCACAATAACAAAAGAATGTAATCAAGTGTGTAGTGGCGAAGTTGTAGGGAGAGACCAAGCTTTTTTATCGTTCAAATAATCACTTATTGTGTAATACGCTGTATTCATCAAAGTATTTTTAAGATAAGTTTTAAATTTTTGCATAAGTAAATTAATAGCCTCTGCCGGGAGGATACCATAATGCCTTAATGCTATATGGCGCTAAGTCCACCTTTTGTACATAATTTTTATAATTTGTGCAATAAAGTCTTAAATAAATAATACTACAGGTTACGTCAAATACTGATTGCAAGCAATTGATTTGAAGCAGTGGTGGCCGAGTGATAGGGCGCCCGCCTGTGGCCGTAAAAGTCCAAGGTTCGAATCCTGCCCGGGCTACATGAGTTTGTATACCAATCTGACTCATATACCTATGTTAGTTTTCATTGACCACCACTTGCTTCCGATGAAGGAAAACATCGCGAGAAAACTGCTCTGGTTGATGATTATCAGCTAGTGTGTGAAATGGAGAAGGCAGTGGCGAACCACTCCATTAAAATTGCCAAGATAGTGGTTTGTGTGTTTCATTCCATATAATGACCACGACCCTCAGTCATGAGAGAGATTATAAATACAAAAGCTTGGGTTTTTGATACCTTTCGATCACGAAAAATCTACTGGACGATTTTCGATAAAATGACACGTAGAAAAATCAATGGCACATGGGATTATTTTTATCCCCAAAATTTCCACTGAAGCTTCAAGTGCTTCAAGTCCACGTTTTATAAAAAAAATAAAAAATTGACAATCCAAATTAGAAGGAAATAATCCTGGTGTTATTCCTTTCTGGAAAGGTTTCCCAATCTTTCTTTCTTATCGAGTGTGTCTTAACACTGGTGTCAGATTTTATTCAAGTCGCCTAAAGGCATCTGACATGACTATTACCATCGTTAAAATATTACAACTATTACGACTACCGCCATCTAGTGGCAGTAGCCGCATACACATTAGTATACTAAAGGTTTCATCACAATGTTTTCCTTCACGGGAAGCAGGAGGTGGTAATAATGGTACGAGATGTAAAACAATAGACATTACCTGCGGAGCTCCCGGGAGATGGGCTTGAGGTGCATGAAGTTGCAGAAGCCGCTGCGAGTGCACTCGCCCATCTCGTACTGGCGGCAGCACGCCTCGCGGAAGTCCGTGACGGGCGAGAGCTCGGCGTACACCGGGCGCCCGCCGAACCAACGGTTGTTCAGGTCGTTCACCGCCTTCTCTGCATCTTCTTCGCGACGGAACTGACGAAAGGAAGTTTTTTTTTTATATGAATGATATTAGTTATAGTGATAGTTATACTCTTAGACCCAGCGCAAACCGGGAGGCGCGCGACGAAGATACTGAGACTTAACAGAACTATAACATAAGATTGAAAATATCATGGCATAAAAAAGAGAAATCGGCGCGCAGAGCGTTGAGGCGGCCTCAAGAGGCGGCGTGCGACTGCGATCTTATGATATGGGTATTAGGGTTTAATTTAAAGTGTTAACTTCTCAGTATCTTCGCTGAGCGCCTCCTGGTGTGGGCTGGGCCTTAGTTTATGATATGAATATTATAGAGAGATAAAGTTTAAAAAGTTATTATTATTTACCAATTGGGGACACCACTTTTTTTACAATTTACAAACCTGTTACAAAGCTACATCAACAATATCTAGCAACAGATTTATTAAATGGAATTAAAATTATATTCACTACATGTAGTGTAGTGAATGATGTTGTATTAGTAATTATTTACCTTTATATACACATTGCCAACTAAATGATCGCCGAGATTATCACAAACATTCATTTCTTCTATTTCACCATATTTGTCTTCACTTTCCACAAAAACATCCTCAAAGAAGTTGTCATAGTGCTCCTGCATTTCTTCATCAGACACATTGGCTACAACCACTGAAAAATAATACAAATAAATAAATAAATATATACGGACTGGCCTGTGGTGTGGCCCTAGAATAGCACCAACCCATCTCTTCCCGTGGGTGTCGTAAGAGGTGACTAAGGGATTCAAAACACCGGAGGATGGGCAGCAGCATCTTTCCGCGTACTATGCCATCACACTGCGATCGCCAACCCGCCTGCCAAGCGTGGCGATTACGGCAACCCCCCACGGATAAAATCCTTGGTGGAGGCCTTTGTCCAGCAGTGGAAGTCTGTAGGCTGAGAGAGAGAGAGAGAGATACGGACAAACACACAGATTGAGTTAGCCCCAAAGTAAGTTCGAGACTTGTGTTAAAATACAAAATATTTCTATAAAATTAGCTTGGTGCTAATAAATTTCAATTGTAACAAATATTTTTGCATAGACAAAGAAATGGAAGATAGGCCTCCTCCTTTAAATGCTTTCCTTATGGCTGAAGATCATGGTCATTGTGTGGATAAACACACACAACAACTTTCTTGGCAATGTTAACAGAAGAAATGTAAGGAAGGCGTATTCCTTGGGGCGTATTCCTTATGGCTGAGGGTCATGGTCAGGTGGACACACACAACCACTTTCTTAGCAATGTTAACTGGCTTGCCATTGCCTTCTCCATTTCACACACTTGTGTACAGAGATTTTCAAAAAGCAAGTGGTGATCCAGGAAAACTACACTACATGAGTCAGGTTGTATAAACTAATGTGACACATGCAGGATTTGAACCTGGGACCTTTTGACTACAGACAGGTGTCCTGACCGAGCAGTCAGGAGATTTGTGGTGGTCACTCAACCACCGCAGCTTGAAGGCAAAAATATGTTCATTTCTTTTGACATTGCTGTTGCATCTGACCTGTTGTTATTACCAAAAAGGGAAAGAGAATGTCCTCCAAATGGTAGACGGGCAAGGTGACTACTACTCCAATGTCATCTGACTAAGCTTGAAGCCAGATGCCAATCTTTGTATGGAGTATTATTTAGATATGATATTTTCCTGTAGACATTTTGACAATGCTTGTTGCAGAAAATTTTTTTGTACATTTCGACAAAGCAATTCGTGGATAAAAATATTCGTGAGTAAGATGTGAAGTTTTGGTTGTCAATAAATATTGTTTAGCCTATATTAATAAATATAGGCTAGTTTGAGATATAAAATTGTTAAATGTACTTACAGTGACTACCATCAGCAGACTTAGCAGAATTTTGTGGATTCACATAGAGATTCTGCAGTAATACAGTCTGCGAAAATGTGGGCTTATTGTGAATCCTAGAGCATCGGTCCCCATGGCGACAGGCTCCGATTTTAAAATAGAAGGAACAGTTAACTCTGAAAAGAATTATGAGTGTATCCAACTACTTATACAATAAAGCTGTAATTTGTTTATTTATCAGCTTATAAAACAGAGTACAATTTATTGAACTAAATGATTTGATTGGAACATTGTGTGAAGATCTGCCATATCAACCATAATCATTCATAGCAAGAGATTGACTTTTTCTTAGTGTTCACATCCAGATGTTGGATTAGTTTGATGTTAAAGTGAACTTACAGTAGGAATGTAACTTACTTGTCTTTTTCTGTGCCGAATATAGCCGCCAAATACTCGGCCATTCTCACAGCAAATTGATAACCGTAACCTATAACCTGAAATAATTTGTATTATCCTATACAATACAGCCGTAAGTAAGTCATATAAATAAAAGGAACTAATGAGGTATTACAATATTCACATCGAAAGTACCTATGTAATTTTTAGTAAGTATAATATCACGAGGAATTAACCAGAAAAGGTAGGTAATTTCTTTACAACTTTTATTTTACAGCTGTCACAGTCACAGTCAGCGCACCGCACGCAGCGTCATGTCATAGTGTTGTAACTTCCACCAAGCCAAGGTACCGATTTCGACTTACGAATACGATATGAGATTTTCTGACAAATCAAATTGAGAAAAAATATTTGATTTATTAAAATCTCAATAGATGGCGTTTAATAAAAGCCGAGTCGTATCAATGGCTGTATGTACCTATATTAAGCGCTTTTTATTGTCAACCAGATGTAAAAAAATCACCTTTTTTTTATTTCGCAGGAGAAAATACATTTACACACACACACACACACACTGAGTGTGGGACTCGTGAGTGTGGCCCTTGATTCTACAAATTACAAACGTAGATGTTGTGCCTCAGTTGTGTCTCAAAGACCAAAGAAATCGTAATAAAACATAGAAGTCTTTCAGAGATCTTATTGTCACTTTATTTACTCGTAAATTTCCATGGATATTGGAGACACAATAAAATTGAAACACGAAAAAAAAATTGAATTTATGTTTGTAATTAGTGGAATCGGGCCCCTGGGTCGCTAGTCGGCTCAGACTCCGTGGCTCAGACTACCCACTAAAACAACCCTGCGGCGTTACTGGGGGCGTCAAGGGATTGCGAACATTCTACCACGACGCCCCCCGACTTTGCCCCATGGCACCCTCACATGGCCAGGTGGCGGGCGTATTGTGCCCGCTGCCTGCCTCTTCGTCCTCGCCGTCGGGGTGACGTATCGGCTCGCGCCACACACTCCCTCTCGGCGCCCTGATTCTGCGACATTACTGTCTCGCAGAAGGAAGCGAAATCGTCCCATCGATTCTAGCTGCTCAGCATCTTACTGATGATGCTGTGCAGCGAGAGATCGTAGGCTCCCAACACCACAACCAGGGCCACTCTTTCTTTGGCCCATTTTGCTCAATCTGCCAGAGTGTGTTGGGCCGTGTTGTCCGGCTCCCCACACTCATGGCAGATCGGGCTTTCCTCCCTTCCGATTTTGTTCAGGTAATGACCGAAGCACCCGTGTCCGGTCATTACCTGCGTCATCCTGTACGTCAGTTGACCGTACCCTCTCTCTAACCATTCATCGAGCGATGGGAGGAGCGCCTAGATAGTTCGAAGGCCGTACGGGGAGTTTCCTAGCTCAACTCTCCATCGCTCTTTCAGTCTATCTACGGCCAACTGACGGACCGCCCTCATTTCCACGGGAGCGGGCCTTTCTCCCAGAGCTTGCCTCCTTGCCTGTTCCCAATATATTTCCACCTGGACTTTGGCGTCCAGTTCCCACGACGGGGTGCCGGCCACGGACAGTACGCATGCTGCCGCCACCGTCATATAGGCCCGAGCTATTCGGTTAGCCACCACTTTTTGTAGCCTCCGCAGCTGGGCCACATTGGCTCTAGAGAGCCAGATTGGCGCCCCGTACAGCGCCATGCTTCGAGTAACGCCCGCGTAGAACTTGCGGCAGTTGCGGCACGGGGCGCTAGGCCCTCCGACATGGGGCAACGGACGGCTCATGGCCGATGCGGCGCGGACTAGCTATTTTTCTACCCGTGTACCAAACTTCATCGAAATCCGTCCAGTAGATTGTTTGTGTGATTGAGTAACAAACATCTTCACAAAATCACAAACTCACAACCTTACTTTAATTTAACACATTTATTATATTATTAAAATTAAAATATATTTTGAGTTTAATAAAGAACAAAAGTATTAAAAGTAGTAGAAGTACCTAAAACCAGATAGTAGATTCAATGTCATTTACGCCAATGGGCGATTTTCTGACAGCTAAATAAAGAAAAAAAAACTGTATAAAAAAAAAAGTCTCAACAGATAGCGTTTTATGAAACTCGACTCGGCCGTAATAATGGCTGAACCTATATAGTGCGCTTTTTCTCGTCAACCAGAGGCAGAAAAAAATCACCTAACATTTGCACAAATCACAATATTGATACTTTTTAGATGTTTTTTTTACTAAGTTTTATTTTTAAAAAATGCCAATCCCGTGAATTTTTGCTTTTTGTATGGACTCACCTTTTACTTAAGCGCCATCTATGAAGTCATCTGGAACTATTTTTTTTTATTTGGGTCTCGGAAAATTCCTGATAACATCAGATTTGCAGAAAAATTTGCTTAATTTAACATTTTGTGCAATATTTTGATTTGTGTACACTTTACCTTTTATTATTTATATATTTTTACCAACCGTAAAAGGCTGGATAAATATTGGATCATTCTTATTTATTACCTGTGGTGCCATCTATTTTGTTAAATAATAGATGGCGTTATTTTAATGGGTATCCCATGCCTACGGGAACCATATTTTCCGGGATAAAAAGTAGCCTATGTGCTATTCATTATCTACCTCTGTACCTTTCATCGAAATCCGACTAGCAGATTATGCGTGATTGAGTAACAAACATCCTCACAAACTCACATCCAAACTTTCGCATTTATTTTATAATATTATAGTATATAGTATAGTATGGAAGTATGGATATATCATGGAAGGTTTAATTGTTTAATTGCAGATTTTGCAGACAGAACCACTATTTCTGCCATTACAAGAGTACATGAGCGCTTGATTATAAGGGTTTTTTATTATTTTAGAGGCTACTTCTTCTGGACATTCAAAAGTTTGAGAAGTATGCATACGAGAGTGAAGTATTGTATGTCGAAATATATAAATGGTTGTACCTACATGCCAGCAAGTGTGCACAAAATTTTAGCACATGGCAAAGACATTATAGCAAATTCTGGTCTTATTCCTATCGGAGGTTAGTTTGAGAAAATTGTGTCTAAAGTTGAAAGTCAAAGACAAAAATATTAACAAAATACGGGTTATGAGGCTAAATTTTCCATTTCCTTGTTAAAGATTTTGGTTTTCTTTACAAAATAGTTTAGATCAAACATTTGTTAAAATAAAATCATTAAAAAACTGTGTAGGATTAAAAAATAAAGGAAATACAAGACAAAATCTACGCAAAGGTGCCTTTTTTCTCAATACATCTAAAATGTAATGTAAAATATCTCTGAAACGATTAACTTTTGTATAAGGCAATATGGGGGTAAAAACAATTTGTTTTGACCAATACTAACACCTCTCAACGGATGTAGGTCGATTTACCAGAAACCTTGTATAACGAGTATGAGCGTACCCTTGTACTGACAGTAGTGGCCTATCCAGAGGTAATTTAATCCGTGGAAGCAATAAGTACTTACATGGACTTACGTACAACAACGTACTTATTACTTCCATGATTTAATCTGAGGCGGCGGCGCCACCGCACTATAATCGTAATCTTAATCTGTCAACACTATCGATAGTTTAGCGATAGTCGACTAGCGATCAACACTAATGACAGCTGCCAGCCAGCTTATGGTTGACATTGACAGATGGCTGACGGACGACTTGCTTTGATTTTTTAACTTTGGTTGGGTTGGTTGGTGGTTGGTTTGGTTTTCTTTTCGTTTGGTGTCGGTGGTCGGTCCAAATGTATGTGTGTTTCTGTGTGTGATGGATTTAATTTGGTTGGTGCGCGTGGCGATCGTGTGGCGATGGTGTGGTGTGTGTATTTTATATAAATTCTCACAATAAACTGCTGTTCAGGAGAACTAAATTCACTTTCTTATTATTCACCGTGCTAATGGTATAAAGTGTAGTGACTTTCATGGCATATTGAATAAACTGTATTCGTACTTTGTGCCTTTAACATAAATTGTGACAATGTCTTACAATTCCACGCTTGACGACTTCTGTGGAACAAAATTCTGGGTAAGTACTTGTTTGTTGCTATAAACAGAATTGTGAAATAACCAGATGAATAACTAATTTATTTTCACAGTTACTTGCAAGTTTCATGAAATTGGAACAACCTACAAAATACCTATAAAGTTTTCAGTGAGCTTATGACCAATAATATGTGTTTGATACATATATTATTGGTCATAATCCACCCAAGTATTTTCTGATTCTTTAATTCTGTATGTCAGGAGTTACTGTACCGTACCTGTAGGTAGTTACAAGTAGTTTCAAAGTTATGATGTGGCCTTGACCCAAGACATTTTCTAGGTATAATTTTGTGTGCAGCATTTACAACATTATAATTATGGTCTTGGATTTTTTATTATAAAACTGGTTTTGTGTTGTTCTCTACCTATTTTACATAAGTTCTTTTTGTAATCCCATAATGGATCTTATTAATATAAAAAGATTTTACTTATTGAATAAGTAAACTTTTTATTTCATTTTTTGTGTTGTTGCAGTACAGATTTTTTAAATATTTTCATGAATTTGGCAAAGTCATCAAATGCAAAACAACAAATATGGCATCTGCAGAATCTTAATTTTTATAAACAATGTACATTATGAATCAGTTTCAAATACTATGCTCATGTTTTTATTATAGTTTCACATTGTCACTTTTCTACTGCATTACTAGAGTTAATAAACCTATTAAGTACAATGTTTAATCACCACCCATAATTGAGCAGTACACTTTTAATAGATGTCCCTGTCAAAAAAAGGAGAATCAATAAATTCATCAATCATTTGGCTATTTTTTCCTCATCATTCAAAAATAATTATGAAAGTGAGACAGTATACACTCAGCCTCACTTTCCTTGTCATATCACTCAGGTGTCAAATGGCAAATAGACTTACTTCTCTCAGTCTAAAGACGTCCACTGCTGGACAAAGGCCTCCCCCAAGGTTTTTATCCGTGGGGGGTTTTGCCGTAATCGCCACGCTTGGCAGGCGGGTTGGCGATTGCAGTGTGATGGCATAGTACGCGGAAAGATGCTGAATAGACTTACTATGGTATACTTATTATAATGGTAGACTTTAATTGGCAAAATAAAATCAAAAATGCAATCAATAATTTTTTTTGTTGTTTATTTTATTGTCTGCAGCATTCTTATTCTTTTTTCAGTTCAAATTATATCTTACATCATTCAAAAAACAACTGCACAACACATAAGCCAATATCTCAAAATTAAAATATGCAACACGGCCAATACAATAACACCCTCAAAATAAAATCAAAATATATTTTTCTTTCTTGGGTTCAGACAGGTCCACATAAATGGAGCTGTAAGAGCATAGCAAGGATGTTTCTATTAGAAATTTCACTCATTATTATGATTATACCTATATCACATCAATCATTTGGCTATTTTATTCCACATCATAAGGAGAAGGATATGTTTTTTTTACTTTGAGTGAGTTTTTCCTTTATCTTGCCTGATGGGAAGCAAAGATGAGATCTAGGGTAACTCAAAAAAATGCCTAGTCTTGCCTCGAACCCTAAATTATGTATATCATAATTATCATATTTAGAGGATCCCACCTGCACCTCTCGTATTTAACAGAGCTTTACCGCTGTAAGTATGCATTGTCATATAATACAAAATCTTTGTTTGTTTCAGGATAGTAACCTAACTTGGTATACAGACAATCCTGAGGTAACACCATGTTTCCATAAAACAGTTCTTGTGTGGACCCCCTGTTGCTACCTGTGGGTGGCGGCCTTACTAGATATCTATTACATATTAAATAGCAAAGAGAGAAATATACCATGGAATATTTTAAACATCACCAAATTGGCCATCACATGCCTTTTAATAGTGGTCAAGTTTGTGGATCTGGGTGTCATCGTTCACAACTCGTCGCGGGATGAGCCTGAATTTGATGTGTACAGCGCAGATTACTACAGTCCCATTATTAAGATTTTGACATTTGTAAGTGATACATATATTTTATTCTTTAACTTCTTAGCCTTACATATTTTCTTTATTCCTTACAGGGTAGGTAGATCCTCTTCATACCTATTATGTCATTCAGTTATAAAAATAAAAACATTCTTTAATAATCAATAAAATTAATAATGATGCATGTCTTGGGTAACTAAATAATGGTTGTCAGTAGCTAGGTAACTATAATAAATAATGGACTTATTATGGTTTATGATTGATGGCTTAATCAACAATGAACTACTGTTTGTTGTTTCAATTAAAGCAGTTAGATGATCTGTCTCTGTTTAAACTTGAGCCTAGGCAGGTTTCATATTGTCAATATAGGACCAATTATTACATATAAAAAAAAAATTCAGAATCTGGGGGTCTAAATCAGCCTCATTGTTGAATCAGATTATGTTCCTAACTATTTAAAAACTAGCTTTTGCCCGCGGCTTCGCCCGCGTGAATTTCCCACGGGAACAGTGCGTTTTCTCGGGATGAAAGGTATCTATGTCCTTCTCCGTACTTCTAACTATGTGTATGCAAAATTTCAGAAAGATTGGTCCAGTAGATGAAGCATGAAGAGGTAACAAACAAACAAACTCACTTTCGCATTTATAATATTAGTTTAGAAATGAACCTTATCAATGTTTATTTAAGGTCCATTATATTCCGTGGCTGTTTTAGACCCCTGAATCTCACTTGTGCTCTAATGAGATTCTGAATTCTGACATTAGTCAACAACTGAAACGACTCTCTCACACAGTAGGTATTTACATCTTTTACCACCTAAAATTGCGTTATTATTGCGAAATAGTTTGACTCATCGCTCGCTGGGATAATTATCGTAAACACTGTTAGTTCGAAAATGGTTAACCGTGACCATGCCATTTTTTCTATAGAGGTCTCAAGTTCACAAATTATGGCCGGTACCAGGCAGGGATTGTGTTACTGAGAGCTGTGAGGCTATGAGCGACCTTGTTGCGCTTCCTCGTATCGTAATAATGTTGAATTTTGATTCGTAACGTCCGAGAGTCGTCGTCAAAATATGTATTACCTCATAGTAGATTCCAAGTAAAAAATACTTGACCTTATCTTACGGCACTTTAAGTATCTTGGTTAATATTAATTTTGACATTTAATTATACTTATATCGAAAATCTTTGACCAAACAAAACTCGTCGTGCGCCTATTTGATTCAAGGATTTATCAGCAGACTCTCCTATGAAAAACCCAATTTTTGTATGAAAAATATCCCATCCCAGGTGTTTTGGTATTGAACACAATGTACCTAATCAGAATAATATACAAAATCTATATGAAGTATTGACTATCTTAATTAATCCAGGCATACCATATTCTATCAAGCGATCATCAATAAATCGATTGGCAAGCCGCGCCCTTATTTCCATTCAGTACGACATCAATTCAGTCTACTGACAGTAATGTATGTAAGTTCTCTGTGGGAACCAAATAATCTAGCTAAAAAGCTAGGCATTATGTGTTTCATTCTCAAAAGAATTGTTGAATTGACCTCGTCCAAATTGTAGTTTACGAGAAATGTTATGTAATAAAAAAATAGCGGTATTTACGCTCAAGCGACATACTCGTAATGATTTTGATACGGATACTCACGCGTCTTGTTAGCCGGATCTGCCGACTAGTTTCGAAATACTCGTACTTTCATTATTTTATTTAGTTCATAAGACTTTATGAATTGCGTACCTTAGTATAAGGAAGGACATAAGGCCTATTCTCGAAATTATATTAATGTCGATCTGTAACGCTACACTCGTATTTTTATCCCGAAATTCCCAGAGCTCCGAGCGTTGGGGAGATATTTAAAAAAAATTAAAACATTGTCTTTTTTCAGGCTTTATCAGCAACATTGCTGTATTACAATAGAAAATATGGAATGCGGGCATCAGGAGTCCTATTTTTCTTCTGGCTGCTGCTGGTTTTGGCTGGAATGCCCCAGCTTCGGTCAGAAATTACCCGCCACTACTCGCAAGAAGAGGATGAGAACGTTAGATACAACTTCGTCAGCTATATGGTGTACTATCCTTTGATATTGTTAATGTTTGTACTGAACTGTTTCGCCGACTTGCCTCCAAAGGACACGCCATACAAGTACGAAAAGGTAATCATTGTCACTTTCGTTTAATTTTAAATTTATCCACAGATTCAAACAATAGACTATTTTGACAAGTTTTGCATAATCAAGATAAAAAAAATGTAAAGCAAGATGTACAAAAATGTTAAATATTGAAACATTGCTTTAACATTTTGCGATGGTTCAAAGTTGTTCAGGGAAATACCTTTTTTAATTAAATTATTTAAAAAAAGCTTTCTCATCGTAAAATACCAAAATTTTGTAACAAATTTTGTTTAGAAGTTATTTTGATAACCGCAATATTTAGGATAGCTATCGTACAAACCACACAGCAAACACATACTTTGTGTTTGCTTTGTGGTACAAACATAGCTCTAGTGAACATAATTGCACTGCGTGACGTCACGCTTTGCTATCATTTAGTAGGGAGCGTTTGGACGAGCCCAAAAATATGTGATTTTAGTTTTGTCATATCTTTGGAAGTTTTGCCATTACCAAAGTGATTCTTTGACAGATATTCGTGTGAAACCCTTGAAACACATAAATAGTTATTATTAAAACAAAAATTAGTCAACTAGCCTATTGACCTACAGTACGGTTATTACAGATTTCTTTCATACGGCTAAATAAATTTTGGGTATTTGTAAAATACCATATATTTTTTATCCATTGTCTTGTGACCTTGTGAATCATTTTAAAACTGTATATAATACACTTAGTTCCCAAAAGCGGATCCACTGGGTAATTCCCACCGGTAAACCAGTTATTACTTCACACCAATTTTGACAAGTTTTTACATACTTTAATATTATTTACCATTGACCACAAATGGAATTATGTTGTGGAACGTCAGATGTAAACTATAATTTCGCCGTTGGTCGTAAGGACTTTGTTTGTCCACGGCCTAGACCCGTTCTCAGTCGGGCGTAAAATGTGGGCTGAATATCATGATTCATTCAGAATATCTACACAAAATGCGAAGGGCCATCTATCCAAGTCTCCACAGTCATTAGTTTAATTGATCGTGACGCCTGCGTTATTATGTAGTTTGAGACTTAAGCGCAACAAATACATACAATACTTTGTGGTTATGCATGAAGGAGCACTTTTTATTAAATCTGTTATTTTGGAGGACTACAAATAGTGTGGGATACTTCGAAGGGGCTAAGGGAAATTATAACACCGGTCTCAATTCTCAATGCAATTAAAAAAAATATAATTGTCCAATAACAATAGATCCAAGGATTTATTGCTATATATATTTATTAATGGAATCAACAGCACTTGAATTATATTATATTTAGTACTTAACTCAACTTATTATTACACAAATTACACTTATTTTAAAGCGATATTCTTCTCAGTGCGACAATTTAGGCAATGGAACAAAATTTTCTAGGCTAGATGCCACCAAAGATTTTTTTTTTACCACTTTTCATGTTCTATATTATATTATACTTTATCCCGGACATAGAACCAGTGTCCAGAAAGCGCGGCCGGGTTCCCCAGTCGGCTGACATTCAGCTGGTTCGACCCACTGGCTCTAACCGGATTCCGCCGGTCGCTCACCGAGCACGACCTCTGGGCGCTCAACCCGCAGGACTCCACCGCCGAGGTGGTGCCCCGCTTCGATAAGTTCTGGGAGAAGTCGCTCAGGAAGAGAGAGAAGTAAGTAGTCTTCGTCTTCTTGGTTAGTATTGGCTCTAAGCGGATTCCGCCGGTCGCTCACCGAGCACGACCTCTGGGCGCTCAACCCGTAGGACTCCAAACGCGAGGTGGTGCCCCGCTTCGATAAGTTTTCGGAGAAGTCGCTCAGAAAGAGGGAGAAGTAAGTAGTCTTCGTCTTCTTGATTAGTACTGGCTCTAACCGGTTTCCGCCAGTCGCTAACCGAGCACGAACTCTGGGCGCTCAACCCGCAGGACTCCAATAGCGAGGTGGTGCCCCGCTTCAATAAGTTCTGGGAGAAATCGCCCAGGAAGAGGGAGAAGTAAGTAGTCTTCGTCTTACTGGTTTGTACTTGCTCTAAGCGGATTCCGCTGGTCGCTCACCGAGCACGACTTCTGGGGCCCTATTTTTGAAAGTGTGACTCACCAAAAAAGCGTGAGCCGAATGATTTTTCATTCGATATACATTGTTCCGTATTTTTGAATTGTCTATGTCGAATAATTCGCAACGAGTGGTCTAGACCATTCGTTTTCGTATGATTTGGTAGTCGAACGTTTTTTACGTCAAAATCATGAATGTCATAGACAACCGGATACGGATATAGATGAAGTCTATTAGAATTTCATTTTCGCGTTCTCTTTGATTGAAAATTTACGAACATTTTTTTTACGATTCGTTACCGATTCGGTTTTCGTTGCGTAGAATTGAGCAGAAATTATTTCTCGCAATATTTTCATGTCACTGGCAACATTGCTAGACGAGTGATTTCAAAAATACGGCTTTTATGTTTTTAGTGACATAGTAGGACGAGTGCGACATAATAGTCTATTCGTTTTCGGCGGTATGTCATACATACTTTCAAAAATAGGGTCCCTGGGCGCTCAACCCGCAGGACTCCACCGGCGAGGTGGTGCCCCGCTTCGATATTTTCTGGGAGAAGTCGCTCAGAAAGAGGGAGAAGTAAGTAGTCTTCGTCTTTTGGTTAGTACTGGCTCTAACCGGTTTCCGCCAGTCGCTCACCGAGCACGAACTCTGGGCGCTCAACCCACAGGACTCCAATAGCGAGGTGGTGCCCCGCTTCGATAAGTTTTCAGAGAAGTCGCTAAGAAAGAGGGAGAAGTAAGTAGTCTTCGTCTTCTTGGTTAGTACTGGCTCTAACCGGTTTCCGCCAGTCGCTGACCGAGCACGACCTCTGGGCACTCAACCCGTAGGACTCCAAACGCGAGGTGGTGCCCCGCTTCGATAAGTTTTCGGAGAAGTCGCTCAGAAAGAGGGAGAAGTAAGTAGTCTTCGTCTTCTTGGTTAGTACTGGCTCTAACCGGTTTCCGCCAGTCGCTGACCGAGCACGACCTCTGGGCACTCAACCCGTAGGACTCCAAACGCGAAGTGGTGCCCCGCTTCGATAAGTTCTCGGAGAAGTCGCTCAGAAAGAGGGAGAAGTAAGTAGTCTTTGTCTACTTTTTTATACTGACTCTAACCGGTTTCCTCCGGTCGCTCACCGAGCACGACCTCTGGGCACTCAACCCACAGGACTCTACTGACGAGGTGGTGCCCCGCTTCGATAAGTTTTCGGAGAAGTCGCTCAGAAAGAGGGAGAAGTAAGTAGTCTACGTCTACTTGGTTTGTACTGGCTCTAACCGGTTTCCTCCGGTCGCTCACCGCACCGAGCACGACCTCTGGGCGCTCAACCCGTAGGAATCCAAACGCGAGGTGCTGCCCCGCTTCGATAAGTTCTCGGAGAAGTCGCTCAGAAAGAGGGAGAAGTAAGTAGTCTTCGTCTTCTTGGTTAGTACTGGCTCTAACCGGTTTCCGCCAGTCGCTGACCGAGCACGACCTCTGGGCACTCAACCCGTAGGACTCCAAACGCAAGGTGGTGCCCCGCTTCGATAAGTTTTCGGAGAAGACGCTCAGAAAGAGGTAGAAGTAAGTAGTCTTCGTCTTCTTGGTTAGTACTGGCTCTAACCGGTTTCCGCCAGTCGCTGACCGAGCACGACCTCTGGGCACTCAACCCGTAGGAATCCAAACGCGAGGTGGTGCCCCGCTTCGATAAGTTTTCGGAGAAGTCGCTCAGAAAGAGGGAGAAGTAAGTAGTCTTCGTCTTCTTGGTTAGTATTGGCTCTAATCGGATTCTACCGGTCGCTCACTGAGCACAACCTCTGGGCGCTCAACCCGCAGGACTCCACCGGCGAGGTGGTGCCCCGCTTCGATAAGTTCTTGGAGAAGTCGCTCAGGAAGAGGGAGAAGTAAGTAATCTACGTCTACTTGGTTTGTACTGGCTCTAACCGGTTTCCTTCGGTCGCTCACCGAGCACGAACTCTGGGCGCTCAACCCGCAGGACTCCACCGGCGAGGTAGTGCCCCGCTTCGAAAAGTTCTGGGAGAAGTTGCTCAGAAAGAGGGAGAAGTAAATTGCCTTCGTCTTCTTTGTTTTCCATAGAAATCGGGATACAATTCAAAATATATTATAAAATGTGTTTATTGTCGCAGGAAAGCGATTTTCATATGAGCGGACAAAAACCAGTCTACTCATATGACTTATATGAATAATATAAATATTAACAGACTAATAAGAAACTGACAATTGCTATTTTCCACTTGCAAGTTTTTTTTGTGCAAAAAATGTCTATTGTGCAAGGGTATGACGATAACTTTTTTACAGTGCCAACGGAGCAAAGGCAACGTACAGCAAAACGTCTGCCAGCGTTAATTTCAAACCCGAGTCAGAAAGGAAGCCAGCTTCCATACTGCCAGCGCTCTGCTTGGCCTTCGGGGGCCAGTTCCTCTTCGGAGCCCTACTTAAATTGATCAACGATGTTCTCATGTTCCTGTCGCCTCAACTTTTAAAGTGAGTATAGACTATACAACTTGATATCACATGTGTCAATCCACGGGAAAAGGTACCTTATGGTGATTGGCGCTTAAGTCGTTCTAAAAAACAAATCATACGACTTAGCGTATAATAAATAAGCACAATGTCCTAAGTGCCTACGACCATAAGGTACCTTCGTCCATGGATTGACACATATGTTTATATTTGCGACGAAAGCACAATTTATTTATATTTTTAACTAGCATGGGCCCGGGAGTTTGTTCCCGTGGGAATTCCGGGAAATCCCATCAGTGTTCTCCTACACTTTCTAAGAAACATACATAACGAACAGCTTCCTACGCTCAGTAGTTTTGGCTGTGCGTATTGTCTGTCAGTCACTCAATAAGTAACTGAACAATTTTATACATATAGATGATTATTGTTTTTTATCAGTGTTCAATAATTCACACAAATAATCTTTAAATATATGGGCGGAAAACAAATCGTTAATACGATTACCGGATTAAGGTGTAAATTGGTCTTATCTGATTATGAGGGTTTTCATATAGTATTGCGGCTTTTTGTGAAAGCATGTGAAACCATTTTTGGCAAAACTAGTTTCTACTAGTTATGCATTTATCACCATATCGTTTCTTTTCTATACTGTGACTAGTAAGAAATAGAGCATTATTTTTGTCTGTTATATTAATGAATAACAATGGTTGTATGTATTTAATGGTTAAAATTAGACAGTATTTGCTTAAAAAAGGTCGCCCGTACGGGTCTGACGCAGAATGTGCACTTCGCAAAATGAGCACTCATCAAAAATTTTACATTTCGCAGAATGTGCATTTCTCACAAGGGGCACTTCTCATAATGTGCATTTCTCAAAACGATCACTTCGCAAAATGTGCACTTCGCAAAATGTGCACCATTCTATGATTTGACTAAATCTATTGTAAAACAAAGTTTAGGCTCAAAACAGATTAATTATGTATGGGTACAGCCACTTGCTGACTGAGTTTAGTTAACTAGTGTGCATACCTCAACTGCCGCTAGATGGTGGTAGTTGTCAAGTTATGTAAAATACCCAGGCGACTCGAGAAAAATCCGACACCAGTGTCTAAAAACACTTAGTAGGAAAGGTTATGGTTACGTCCCTAAAACTGCTACACGCTTATAGTTATTCCAAGGGGTCTGACGCAGTATGGTATATAAATATATAAAATAAGGTAACGGCACTAATGCTAGACACTATTAGAAAACACAAACTTTAAATCAATGAAAATATATATTTTAATCAAAATAAAGAACACAAGTACTGCCCTGTGAGTACATTAACTCTAATAAAATAATAGTTTATTATATCATTTTCAATAATTAATATAATATAAAATAAAAATAATATTTTTTGAAAGCTGTCATAATCGCTAATAAAAGACACAGGTTATCTAAAGGTAGACACTCTTTTTCCCTAATAGTAGACATACCGTTTAAGATCAATCAAGTACACAATTTTATGTCTTGTTATGTTGCAAAATGACTCTTTGGCATACATTTTATTTTATACACAATGTTCTTTAAAATTCGAAATAGTGTAAAATAAACATTTTTTGTGTTAAATGAACATATTATACATATTAGGTATGTATGTGATAGGATTTATTATAGTTTCTTAGTACCATTGATCAATTCACTATCACTAAATTAGGAAAAAATTTTATATTACACTTTTATGTTAGGAATTCTAAAGAACATTTTGCGAAAGGATTTAGGGACGTTACCATAACCTTTCCTACTAAGTGTTTTTAGACACTGGTGTCGGATTTTTCTCAAGTCGCCTGGGTATTTTACATAACTTGACAACTACCACCATCTAGCGGCAGTTGAGGTATGCACACTAGTTAACTAAACTCAGTCAGCAAGTGGCTGTACCCATACATAACTAATCTGTTTTGAGCCTAAACTTTGTTTTACAATAGATTTAGTCAAATCATAGAACGGTGCACATTTTGCGAAGTGCACATTTTGCGAAGTGCTCATTTTGCGAAGTGATCGTTTTGAGAAATGCACATTATGAGAAGTGCCCCTTGTGAGAAATGCACATTCTGCGAATTGTAAAATTTTTGATGTGTGCTCATTTTGCGAAGTGCACATTCTGCGTCAGACCCGCCCGTACTTATTTGGGACGAAAATGTATCCCATGTCATTCTTTTTTCTTCTGGGAATTTCGGGAATTCAAGTTTTTCTACGTTAGTTTGGTACCTATGTTCGTTCTCTCAATAGTTTTTGCAAACCTATTACATTTTAAGATCGCTGCTTTCACTTTTAAATGAATATTAGATGATTTCTCCCACACTAATATTATTTCTAAGATAAAACTCTAAAATTTGTATTCTTTTATTCGGAAATGTTGTAGAATTGATTGTGGTTTCTGAAATTTTGTATACTTACACGTTTTTAAGAGTGTAGATGTAGAAAATGATTTTATATCCCCGAGAAACATTTTTACGCGAGTTGAACCGCGGGTTAACGCTAGTTATATACATCGGAGATCATTAGAATAATTGAATCGCTAGTTCAACTTTTTTTCAATTTTTATATATCTGGTATTTAAATTACACGTAGATATGAAAATTGTCGGTTTTTTCACCATAACTGATGATGTAATAGGTGATTTAGTAAAATGGACACAAATTATATATTTGGTAAAGAAATCAAGGACGTGAGAGAACGGCCAATAGACGCCCACACAAATATGTTTTATTAAAGTTGTTTAGCATGCTTTATCCGAAATGATAAAAGGCAAGTTGTTGCTAAGTGTATTATGTCTGCCTGATCGTCAAATTGCTGTAGGCATAGGCATGCTGTTTGATTACGTCACTATAGCGGAAAAAAATATAAAATAGTGTGTGGTTGTATTATTGCGAAGAAAATTATTTTTCGTATTTTTATATAAAAGATTTATATATGATGAAACATGAATTTCCTACTAAAGCCGTGGTCAAAAACTAAAAAAGATTCGACAAAATACAAAAATACCTTCTTTATTAAAAACAAGCTGTTGCCCGCGGCTCCGCCCGCGTCAAAAAGTATATGTTATGTATTTGTACATACAAACTACAGCCACTTTGGGGTTCATTTATGAAAAAAATTGCCTATGTTTGACCTCGGGTCTTCAACTACATCCATACCAAATTTCATCAATTTCGGTCCAGCGGTTTAGCCGTGAACGCGTAACAGACAAACTTTCGCATTCATAATATTATTATAGAAGTAGGTATGGATGAAGTTTAAAGAAATATTTTTTTTTACAGACTCCTCATAGGTTTCGTAGAGAGTAAAGAAGAGTTATGGAAAGGCTACGTTTACGCCGTAGGATTGCTAGCGTGTGCTTCGGTACAGACCATGTTATTATCCCACTACTTCACGCGGATGTACCTGGTGGGCATGCGCATACGCACGGCCCTCACCAGCGCCATCTACAGGAAGTCTCTGCGCATGTCTAACGCTGCGCGGAAGGAGTCCACCGTTGGTGAAATCGTCAATTTGATGTCTGTAGATGCTCATAGGTGAGTCATTGACATTTTTACACGACTGACTAAAAAAGGAAGTTATGTTTTCAGGGTTCATGTATGTATGTAATTTCTTTATCCCACCATAAGTCCTGAACGGCTTAGCAGATTTTGATGTGAGAGGTATTGTTAGATTCCTTGCATGAGCCCGGATGACATAGGCTATGTAAGTTGTCAGTCGTGTTTTTTATTTTTAAATAATTAACTTGTTTTATACAATTTTTTTTGTGTCAATCTACGGGAAAGGGTACCATATAGCAGGGCTTGGGTGTCGGTACCAAATTCTTATACACAGTACCGGTATTCTGGGTACCTTATAGCAATGCTTGTTACCGGTTGGTGCCAGTACCAAATTCTAGTACAAAGTACCGGTATTCCGGGAGTTTATATGGAAAATTTGGTACTAGTAACACCCTGCATTATGCACATTAGCGCTAAGTCGTCCATAAATACAAGTTTACTTAGCTTATAATGAATACAATGTCGTAAATGCCATTAGGTATCTTTTCTCGTAGGTTGACACTTAAGTTTCACATGTCACCGTGTCTATATACAAATCTTCCGATTGAAAATGAATTCCGTAACGTTAAAACTTTTTACACCCGTATTCACAAACGTTATTTGGAAGGTTCATAGTGCCTGTCAGCTCACAGGGACTCAAAAACTTGAGGAACAAACGTCACTTGCTCGTCCAATAGAAAGGCCTTGCCATCGGTAACGCAGACGCACTGCGGGCATCATCCGTTCCTGGTTAATATCGTCATTATTTCTAATGCGCACAGCGAAGCAGTGGAACTCCCTGCCTGCGTCTGTGTTCCCGAGCACATACAACCTGACTCTCTTCAAAACCAGAGTGAATAGGCTGCTTCTGGGTAAGCTCGCTACACCGTAGACCTCATCTCTGTCCTCGGGCAAGATTGTGGTCAAGAGCAAACCCATCTTTAATAAAAAAAAATAAAAATAAACGCACTGAAAAATGCCTCACTTCGCATGTCGACTTACGCAAGTATTGTTTGTGAATACGGGTGCTAGACTGAAAGATCTGTAACCATACATAATTGCATAATATCGCGAAATCATGATGACGCGAACTTATCACGGAAAATTAATTTTGATCGTTTGTGCTATATCACGATAACAAGTAACTGTTTTAGGTCCCAAACACATAGTTCAATATTTGTATATGTTTCATAATTCGAGTAATCATGGTGCAATGAAATAATTTTCAGTAACTGCACAGATAACCTTAATTACCCATCAGAATGTAATTAATATCTATTGATTTGATAGCGTTTGCCCTTGGATTTGGTTTTTTTTTACTCATTTTACCTCCTTAGGGGTGTAATTTTCAAATTCCTTTCTTTTAGTGCTCTCTTACGCTACTAGGACCTTTCTAGTTCGTCTCTGCGTTGATATACCATTCAGTCAGTTAGTCAGCTTCCAGTTTTATCTAAACAGGTGACGATTCTCATTCATAAAGTAACATAGAAAATTCATAGCATAACGTAGTTTGTCAGAAGGGTCATTGGTCTCTACAGTTATGATGTCACTTAATATTCAACGAGCTACTTAAATATCAATTAACATGCTGATTTAGATAGTCCTCTGCTAGTAATAGTTCTAATGATAATAGCAAGGATCATAAACTGCGTGACGTCACAATATGGATCGCGATTTTTATATGTATAAGGACAGAAAAACGCAAAGGCTTGGTGGCTCAGTTACTTTATTATGGTGCTCCCACACTGGCTGTTATAAAATGTTACATAACATCTCTTGTCTCTGTTACACTTATGTGACAAGTTAATGAAAAAAAGAGACAGCAAATGTTATATAACATTGTATAACTGCCAGTGTGGGAGCACCATTATGAAACAGAACAACAGTATCTGAACACATTTTAAACAATGTGTTTGAAAAAGTTGCACTTTATAACTTAACGCGCAAGAAACTCCATCTAGCCTTAAAACAGGCACAGGGCCGCTTGGCCTGGAAGCTGGCGCTTGACTAGGAAGCCAAGAGAGCCTTCGCTACTGGTGGTCACGACTAGTGATGTGCAGTTCCCGAAAATTTCAAAGAAACAGCGCAGTTTCTTAGAAATTTCTGAAAAATTTCTCGAGAACGGAAAATTTTCCTGAAAACCGGAGAAATTTCTGAGAATTTTCGGAAATTTTCATTTGAAGAAATTTCTCGGCGGGACATTGCTAGTCATGACCCTTAACTGCGAGGATAAAACTAAGAAGATGAATAACTTAATAAACTTCTCTCAGAGGTATCATAACATAATCCCTCGTTTGTTTCAGATTTTTGGACTTAACAGCGTACTTAAACATGATCTGGTCAGCTCCCCTCCAGATCGCCCTGGCCTTATACTTCCTATGGGGCATTCTCGGCCCGTCAGTGTTGGCGGGCCTTGCAGTGATGATCATCCTTATACCAGTGAACGGCCTTATTGCTAACAGAGTGAAGACACTGCAAATTAAACAGATGAAGTACAAAGACGAAAGGGTGAAGCTTATGAATGAAGTGCTCAATGGAATTAAGGTATGGATATTTGTGAATCGTTTCTGAGACTTTTTAGGGTTTCGTACATCAAAAGACACGGAAACCTTATAAGATCTATTTGTTGTCCGTCTGTCTGTGAAACTTAAGGGTATCAAGTTATTAATAGACTTTTTAATTAAGCCCTATAAGCAGATTTTTGTCGAAATGTAAATACTGTTGGTGTACCTCAATAAATAAAATTAAATTAAATTACCATAAAATGTGTCATATGAAAAATAGATCCTCAGCGAGAATCGATTTTTCGTTCTCACACAATATCCAGTTTTATGCTTTTTTGTTTACGGATTTTGTGAATTGGATGATGTTCTGCATTCTGGTTTTGTTCAATTTATTTATTTTTATTATTATTTAAATGAATTAATAGATCTGCGCGTTCCTGTTACCTATTAAATATATTCTAATAGGGAAATTATCAAAAGTTTCAACTTGTACTTTATACGATTGATCATGACATGACCTTACTTCTAACGGTAGTAAAAAAAGTCATCAATCAGAATCAGTAGGTCGGTTTTGTTATTGTATTATAAGCCCAAGTCCACATCAACTCAAAAATGTAGTTATCTACTGTGTATGGAAACCTCCACATACTAGATTAAATATTTTTTGGTACTGTCGTTATCTTTTAATAAACCGCGTGTGTTATCGATTGTTAAGATGATGGCAGGTGTGACCGATTTTATTTAATCACTTAATTATCGATACCTGTCGTAAATTATATCATAAAATATATATACCTACATTTTATTATATCTATTGTAAACATCTGAACTAATCTGTTTCCTGATATTTCAGAAAATACCCACTCAATGACATTGATGTCATCTTAAATTTGATAAGAAAAACGTTTATGATAACGATATGAAAATATATTTGTAGAGGGAAGAGTATTTCAATTAACACACTGAAAACAAATTTATATTATTTTCCTATGAGACCTTAGAGACCGCATGGGCGAACTCGGTCTCGAAATAGAGCTATATACTCAAGCCCCATAAACTAGGTCTACATTAATTAGAAACTAGCTTTTTACCTCGGCTTCTCCCGCGTAAATTCGTTTTTCACCCCCCTAGGAATTTTCAAAATCCCTTTCTTAGTGCACACTTACGCTATATCAAGAACCTCTGCAAAATTTAAAAGGACTTTGCGTTTATATATCATTTAGTCAGCCATCATGCAATTTTATAAATATGGATACATTTTGCCTGAATCAATGGAAAATTCATTCAACGGGCGTGCGCATCCTTACGTTGCTATACTATCTTATCTACTACGTAAAGCATTGGGAAGAGATATTACATTACTATCGCTCCAGCGATACCTTCTGCCATTATTTCTAGGTGAAGTAAATATATCGCTTTATCTGTACCTCTCAAATGTTTTACTTTCGGTGTCTATACTTTAATCTCGGCATTTTTTCTACTCTTTTCAATCTTCCGTCAACGTTTTTGGTCGGGTAGAAGTTTTTCGTAATATTTTTTCATTTTGCTACCAAAAAAAACCGTTCAATAGTCTCACAAGGCCTCTACATATTGGGCCTCTGGCCCATGCAAGGTTATTATCCGAGACATCAATAATTATAAAAAGAAATCGTAATCGTAGGTGCTTTATTTATTGTAACTAGGTCAATACATTCACTGAATACGATTCTGGGTCGTATTTGCGCTATCGCTTGACAATACTCCTTGTATCTGTGTTATCACTTACTGATAACTTATTTCTATAGGCCCAGCAAAAGTATAATTGCACACATACGTAATCTGCGCTTAAGATTGCATGACTAGGCAATATTTTTAATCAACGTGTTAGTTACCTAGTAACAGTTAACTTGTTTGAGTCATCAATAAAACATGGTCATGTTCGCACGAGGGGAAATAGGGAAAAACAGATACGTACTTGTCAAATACATAGCCCTCTTTTATGGCTTCGTCGCAGTCGGGTAAAAAATCAGAAAGTAGTTTCAAACAAGTTCCGTCATTTGTGAATCACAATATTTTAGAAAGCAACAGTTAAAATTTTAGAGAAATGTAATCGAAAATATACTCAAGAAACACACCAACCCTTATTCTTAATAAGTCAAATATATATAAAACTAGCTGCGCCCGGGGCTCCGCTCCTGTGGGAATTTCGGGATAAAAAGTACCCTATGTGTTAATCCTGGTTTCATTCTACTCGTGTACCAAATTTCAACGAAATCCGTCAAGTAGTTTTTGCGTGAAAGACCAACAAACATCCATTCTCAAAAACAATAGTAGGATTTCTCTCACAGCAAAATATTTCCAAAAACGTCCACCCGGCCGCCCAAGTTAAAAACTAGTTTAAAAATAAATTCTTGACTATTGTTTTTAATGCTATTAAAATTTGTGGTTTGAGATGAACCGGTCTTTATATCACCATTCTGCCCGCGACTTGCGAATTTGGTACTTTACGTTTTGCCCATACACAAGTTGATATATGTAGATAGAACATTGCAGTTGGTAATCTTATATGATATATCTTATCACGTAGATAGCAAAGAACATCCGCACGTTGTAGTGAACCATTGCCCTAAAAATTCAGAATATCACGCTTTCAATTTTCAAGGTCATAATTTTATGCCACGCTTATATTTTTTTATTTTTACCCTGGTATCGTGTCTTACAGGCCCTTTCTTCTTCCATGAAACCTCGGTCGATAGATTTATATTTTTATATCATCGTCTAATGTTTAAAATGATGTTTTATCGCATAATTGTTGCATCATATCTATTAAAATTATATTCACATTAATAGGTATCTAGAATAGTTTCTATTTTAGGTAACCTTATCTGGCATTGCCCGCTAAATGTCACCTATCGCGTGCGGGGATGTGTTATATAATAATCCTACTAATTTTGAAAATAAGAAAGTTTGTGAAAAAAAATTCACGCAAAAACTTCTGGACGGATTCGACGAAATTTGGTACACTGATAGAATGAAACCTGGAAAAAATATAGGTTTCTTTTTTATACTGAAATTCCCACGGGAGCGAAGCCCGGGGCGTAGCTAGAACGTGATAAATAATACAATAAACTAATCATATATCTTTCATACAAATCCGTTAAGCTATTATACGATTTAATAATTTCGGCTTTCAATGGCTGGCTAGACGATTTTTCCACACATTAAAAAAATAACCTACAATATCATAACCACTAAACAAACACATACAATACATACATACACATAAATAAAGTAGCTGTATGATAAAAGTGGGGTAATTGTTTAAGTTAATATTTGCTGTGAGCATTACCAGATAGCATCTTGTTGAATTTGCTCATTGCTGCATAGAGTGGTATAATGTTAATGCCATATTTGCATAGTTATGTTAATTAAATTTAGATTTATTTGGGCCTTTTATGCTTTGTACCACCACCTGATAGCAAATGTACTATATATATATAGAAAGAAATATATATAGAAAGAAAAAGTGGTAGCAATAAAAGTTTATCAATGAAGAATGATAGAGACTTTTGCTTAGCAGTGGGAAAAGCCTTCTTCTTTTTTTTCTGATTTTTTTTTAAATAAAAGATGGGTTTACTCTTGACCACAATCTTGCTCCTACTATTACAAATGAAACTGTACATCCGTGAACACGTCAATGTGTGAGTTTTCATAGTCATAGCGTTGGGAGATGTGCGGGGTGCGCAGTTGTACGCCATATTGCGGGAGGGGCAGGGAGCTTCCTTTCTGTACGTAGTACTTATATTAATTTTGTGCCGCAGGGACAATGTTCTTTAAAGTCCTGGGGGAGTTAAACGGCCATTTTTGATGAATCGGAAAATGATCCAATTCTCATTATCTAAATATTTAAAAATGAACCGTATTCTTCCATCCATAAGGTCATATATTCTAATTAAGCCATTTTATATTTTTATACTTCCAGGTACTTAAAATGTACGCTTGGGAGCCAAGCTTCGAGGACCAAGTACTTAAAATACGTAATAAAGAAATGAATGTATTGAAACAAACTGCGTATCTTAACTCTGCCACGTCTTTCATTTGGTCTTGCGCGCCGTTTTTGGTAAGTATACAGATGATTTGCGTATTACACTACAATAACCGTACCCCGCGGATTCGCTCCGTGGGAATTCCGGGAATACGATGAGGTAGGCTATAGGATATATTCTATAGCCTTCATGAAAATGTGTCTACTGGCTACCATACGAAATATAATATTTTTTCCAGTCTGAGTAGATGTACCAGAGATTAGCGCGTTCAAACAAACAAAAAATGTCTATATACGAATCAAGCTATTATGGCAACATTATAAGAACATAAAAGTGTTATTGCAGTATTATTATTCTCTTATCAGTGAAACAACGAAGGTTGAAGGTAGCCTAACTAAAGTGATTAAATAATATGTACTGTGTAAAAATGTAGTCTACATAGCCTAACTAAAAAAGTCAGATGTGGCTTCATATTAAAAAATAAAAGATTTTAGCGATTAGACTGGTATATACCCCTGGTTTTGCAGTTGTCCATGGGCAGCGGTGATCGCTTACCATCAGGTGACCCGCTTGCTCGTTTGATGCCCTATGTTATAAAAAAAAGACTGGTAGTCCCAGAGACTAAACAAATAAACTCATACTAAAGCTAAACAATCAAAACATCAATTTTATTTGGGAATAGAGTAAGAGACTGAAATAATAAAACTAAATTAAGGCTCTTTTTATTTCCTTTGATAATAAAAAAAATATATATATTTTAAAGGTTAAAATCCTCTTGAGTTTTTCATAATCACGTTTTGTGTCTTTATTACACATGACACTATTTGATTTACGATACATCGACAGTAAATAATTACATACCTATTACGAAATATAGACTACCGTATGTTGAAGCATCTTACATATAATGGTATCTTACGATATGACATTATCGTTAACTATTGAGATTGATGCATGAGACTTATCAGTTGATCACACCAGTAATCCTTTTGATTTTATTACATAAGTGATAATTTTTTATCGATAAATATTAATAGTCTATAAAAGTTTATGACGAATATTTTGCAGAGTAATGCACGAATTACGTTTTACTGCAATTTAATATGAAAACCAGTTTGATCGTTTGTGAAAGGAAAACATGGAGTATTTATTAATAAATTTTCCATCGGAAAATTTCGATGCGTATGAGTAGCAAAAAAATTACACTAATTGGCATTTTATTTAATTGTGTCTCTATTTTTTTACAAATTTTAGTTCAACAGATAATAGAATTACATCGTTATTTTACCTGTAACGACGGTTTATCAATGTCGTGACGTAAGTATAACTTAATTACAACAAACCCAAGGCGAATATCATTATCTCTAATTTACCATTCAAATAACTTATTTCTCAAGTTATTATGTATTAAATAAATAGATTAAATGGATAAAAATAATTGTGTTTATGAGACAGCGAACAGTTACGTGTTTTAATGTAAATTAATATTTTTTCTTCAAGGTAACATTTACAACGTACATTACGTTTGTGGTGTCCGATCCTCAAAATAATGTGCTGACTGTACAGACTGTATTCGTGTCTATGGCCCTGTTGCTATCTATGAAAGGACCGTTTATCATCCTCCCCCACGTCATAGTATACATAGTAGAGGTAGAATCTCCATATGTTTGATTAAATCGGCGCTTTATATATTATCAATACGATATACTTCTATAAAATAAGTACAGTCACGAGCATTGATTTGTATACAATTTTAGACCTTATTACATTGTCTTAAGGTTCGAAGAGTTTACATATTATTGATTGTGACTGTACACTGAATATTTATGTAATTTAGCTTGATATCAAGCCGACGAACTAGGTGGTGGGGCGAGTTTGGAAGGATCAAAGAACGCCTTGTCAGTACATTTCTGAAAACCATTTCATATCATACATTTATAACTTTCTTTTACATGCCATTTTCCTCACGGTTGGAAGAATAATGAATTTTTTGAGAAATCAATACTTTTTCAGTTTACTAAGTTGACTATAAAAAGATACATACAGGTCTGACAATATTAAAATAATGAAAAACATATACATATAGGCCTGACAAAATTGAATCAAACTAAAAACACTACATTGTTTAAATCAATCAAAAAGCTATATTATCCAATTTCGAAAAATTTTAACACATTCAGTTAAATTCGTAATTCATTTATTTGCAAAACATGAGCATACAGATGACAAAAAAAATGAGCAGTTAAACATGTACCCAGTGTGGTTGTAGCAAAATTAATTTACCTGACTATACTATAAATAGAGAGGAGAAAAATTATATAATGACACAATTACTTGCCTTGAAATAATCTGTGCTACTAAGAATCTGTGGCGTCGAAATTCGCCGCTAAATTGTTATTTTTGTTTCAAGGTTACCTTCCTAACT
Organism: Ephestia elutella; assembly: GCA_018467065.1. Taxonomy (NCBI): domain Eukaryota; kingdom Metazoa; phylum Arthropoda; class Insecta; order Lepidoptera; family Pyralidae; genus Ephestia; species Ephestia elutella. The sequence continues at coordinate 4,900,013 of CM031575.1, forward strand.
TTTCTCACATTCGTGGTCGTGGACCCGGATAAGAACCAACTGACAGCGACGAACATTTTCGTATCGATGTCTCTGTTTTACACTATTCATTTGCCGTTAGGTCTACTGCCTCTCATCGTGGTGTCAGTGATCGAGGTAGAACCGCCATTGTTTATGCAACTTATGGCTGTGGCTCTTCCTCTGGCACGAATACATACTAACAATAACATACGTCCATTCACAGAAATCTGAATGGTATAATAGAAGTGGCATCGCTGTGTTTTATCTGACAATGTAACTCTCACTCTTACCAATAATTTCGTATAAACTCCATTTATTCTTACCAGTCCTATCATGTAAGCAATCTTACCAGTCTTTTTATGATTTTACAACAATATAAATTAAAATAGACTTTTTAGGAAATTACTTTCGTGGTTAATAAATGTTTTACTTTAGAATGTTTAGGTTTGAACTAATATTTGATTTATTTTCAACAAAATTCAAAAAAAGTACTGTGAAGATTGTTTACATGATAGGACTGGTAAGAATAAATGGATTTTACAGCAATATTTGATAATTCAAATTAGAAAAAACATTCGATTTATAGAGTTGGCACTACTGGCGAGCATGGTCATGTCAATGGTACAATACTGTCATTTGAATGTGACACATTGACAATGACAGCGTTGTACCATCTGACAGATGTCATCCGGCAACACTCCTGCGATACCCCTGGTGTTGCAGTTGTCCATGGGCAGCGGTGATCGCTTACCATCAGGTGACCCGCTTGCTCATTTGCCGCCCTATGTTATAAAAAAAAAGATGACTGTCCTCACTCGTAGGTGCTGACATCTGATGAAATATTTGAACGCGATAATCATTGAGTGTGTGAGTGAGCAAAGAAACTTCAGTATATGTAAAATGGCGCCAAAATAACGCGTATAAGCCCATTCTATATATTTACCAGATTTGTGTGCGTACATCAGTTAGTTCGTACGTTTTGTTAGCGGCCACCTTTGCAATGAACCATTTAGTCGCCGATAATGAAACGTACGAGCAATGTTGACGGAAGCGAGTCGTGGTCATTTGTGTGTGTCACTATAAACGTATAAAATTTAAATAATTAATAAGATAACTATCTGTCTAGTAATATTCTAAATCTATGGTCTAGAATTGTAATTCTGAGTTCAAACTCTACACATATTTATTTTTTGTCCTGGATGTCGTTTCTTTTAAAGTTAGTAATTGCGTCTTAACGGTTTTTAAAATTGAAAAAAAAACTACTATTGAAATACCATTGAGACACGACAGTGACTTGACGTTAGCAAAAGACACCCTGTATTTGTTTATAATCCAAATTTGCCCCCACTCGGTACTCAAAGTGATAATAAAGTGCGCTTTAGGCGCGTGAGTGAGGACCTACGTTTAAATAAGAAATTCTAATAGTCGGGACATTAGTTAGCTTTCCCACCACGAGTCAAATAATAACGAGCACACTGTAGTGACCACTTACACAAAGACTGGCGAGCCGCTGTCTCGCACTCGTGCGAGTTGCATGTCCGTCAAGATCATCGAGATATACCTATGGAGCTGAAATACCTACTCGTACTCGTACTAAATCTTAAAACTACTTTGTGGCCGATCCGCCATTACAGGAGACGACTGTTGATGGTAGATGAGCTGTCAATGAGCATCGTTTGAGAGGTTATTCTTAGAAATCCTCTATATTATGGTGTTTTTGGGGTTGGCTTTAGAATGGATTAAACTCAAAAGCGACCTTGCTGAAAAAGGTAATATAGGTTGCGAGGAGCGAAGCGACAAGCGTTAGGTTATACATAAACCAAAATGCGCGAGGCGAGCGAGCGAAGCGAGCGTGCCGCGGCAGCGGCCGCCGAAGCGCCAGAACCGACTTGGCCCCAAAATAAAAATGCATTTCAGAGTTATAATTTTAGCAAATTTGTGAAAAGGAAAGGGAACTCAATCTGTTGTAATTAAAAAAATATTAAAAATCAGTTTAATCTATTCTAATCTGCATTGTAAAAACAGGCTCATGTAATAATCTCCATTGTACAATCCGCAATTAAAAAAGACTATCGAGTGAAAATTGGCACGTTTTTAGTAGGTATTTCATATCTATAGGTATATATCTATGGTCGAACTGCATCTAATTCACGGAATGGTCCCAGGTGTCGCTGATGTCCTTCGGATGCTATGTACTGGTAAACGATACAGAAGTGCTAGATGCTAAGAAGGCTTTCGTAGCGTTGTCTCTTTTCAACATTCTACGATTCCCACTGTCAATGCTGCCTAATGTTATATCGAACGTTGTACAAGTAAGTTGACCAATCAGATTTGTTTGTGTGTTCAGTGTTGTACAGTTCCGCTTGCCGGTGCAAAAGAAGATTTGAACGATTTAAATCGATTCTTTTTACAAGGAGACAGTGTTATTTTTTATTAACTTGCAATTAACTGAAACATAATCACAAGATCTCATTCGAAAATCATTTGTGGCTTAATTAGATAACTAACGGCGCATTTTACTCTTCCTATTTCTTTGTGATAATGTATTTGTTTAATAATACTAACGCTTGGTGCTGGCTATATGTCCTAACTTTTGTTATAATTAAAAATTTTAAAGTATAAATGTGAATAAATTACCTTCTCAAGTTTTACTAATTTTGTTGAAAGAGACGTTTATACTTCCTTTTTTATTAACACTTTATTTTCTTTTCTTGCCATTTTTTTGTATGTCAGTTTTATAAAATGGTTTTATTATGTTTTGTAGACATCAGTCGGTATAAAACGATTGAACAAATTCATGAACTGTGATGAATTGGATGACAGTGCAGTCGAGCATGACCCTAAAGAACGTAAGTAATACAAATACTCCATTGTAACAAGTGCAAAACCTATGGAATGAAGATTTAACTCGAAATGTAAAAAAAAAAACAAAACGTTCTGACATAGAATACTTCCTTCTTATACGGTTACTGAAAAATAAAATAAAATTCGGTTTAGTTTTGACGGAAAAAACGGGACCTCAAAACCTCGATTTTGCAGATGTCCCTTTCGCTCAGTCATGGCGCCCGCTGGTTGTAGTGATACAGCAACAGATTTTAAAAATACCTACCTATTTTTGAAATGTCTTTGAGACCGTACTAAACTTTTTTTTTTTCAATTTTAGCGAATCCGCTAGTGATAGAACACGGCCACTTCACATGGGGGGACGAAGCGGAGCCGACCCTCAAGAACATCAACCTGGAGATCCCACGCGGGTCGCTGGTGGCGGTGGTGGGCGCGGTGGGCTCGGGCAAGAGCTCGCTGCTGTCCGCTCTGCTGGGAGAGATGAACAAGGTCTCGGGCAGAGTCAACACTCACGGTGAGATGGTCACATGTATTGTGGGGGACCCTGCAGAACATCAACCTGGAGATCCCACGCGGGTCGCTGGTGGCGGTGGTGGGCGCGGTGGGCTCGGGCAAGAGCTCGCTGCTGTCCGCTCTGCTGGGAGAGATGAACAAGGTCTCGGGCAGAGTCAACACTCACGGTGAGATGGTCACATGTATACTCACTCCTTAGGTCTCAACCTCGGCTCAAAGCCGATTAAATGCAAAACTCCCGTTGGTTTTATGCAGAGCTCCCGTCCCGCAACGTTCAGGAAGTGGGAGACTACGCTGTCCCGTTTTCAAAAGAAACTGTGTCAAAATCAAATCATTTATTTGCAATAAATAAGGTTACAAAAGCTGTTACAGATAGATTGTCCTTATACCTAACCTCTTGTCTCTTATAACCTTGCATAAAATGGTATAATGCTATTTATTGCGAATAAATTGAATTGCTATTTATTACGATTATGATTATGGTGATGGTGTGTTGATAAAATAAAGTTGTTTGATCGCATTAATCTCTTAAAACTACCGAACCGATTTTTTTTCTGAGTATGTTAGCCATGTGAAAAACATCCGGAATCCTGAAATTATCACGGGAGCGAAGCCTTGTGTTACAGCTAGTATATTAATAAAATGTTACAGGTACCGTGGCGTACGTGCCGCAACAAGCGTGGATACAAAACGCAACATTGCAAGACAACATCCTATTTGGCAAACCGCTGGATGCTCACAAATACCAGAATGTCATCAACGTATGCGCGCTTAAGACTGACTTCGATATGCTGCCGGGCGGCGACCAAACGGAAATAGGAGAGAAAGGTAAGGGTTTCAGTTTTCTCACGCCATATTTATCCCTTCATCTTCTTAGCGTGTCGACTCGGCAGATCTTTGTAAGTCCAATATGACGTTATTAATACAGCATTATCATTAATTATTCCTGGTCTATAGCTATGTGACACCTTTTGAGGTACGGAACTCTAAAAAGAATCAAAGGAAAAGAAATGGGAAATGTCGAATCTTCTACTTCTTATTGTTTTCATCTTGACGTCCATTTCTTTATTTATTCTGCAATTTGTATATCTTTAAAACTTACATGATGTCTACGTATGTTCGATAAAACTTGCCACGACCTTGCACGGGGCATTGTTTTTAACGTTATTGACTTAAACATTAGAAATAAACGACACCATTTTCTTCGTTTCCTTTTAGTTACTTTCTATTCCCCAACGTTTACATAGAAGTTCGTGTTTTGTCCCTATTTCTCTTTCTAATATTTGAAATTGAAAGTGCGAACTACTATAAAACTAAAAGACTAAAATATGTTAAAGTATTCCCCGTCGTACCGTATGCAACATTGACCTGCACCGTCAATGGTGCAGATGAGACTAATTAGTTTATGCAATAAACGGATAGTGCAAAAAAGGGATTATCTAACATGCAAAAATTGCAAAGACAGCTATCATTTGGACTGTGCGAATGTTTCGTTAAAACGGTTCAACTTAATGACAAAAGTAAATAAAAGTGACTGGAAGTGCAGTAAATGCATAATACCCGTATCATCAACACATAACACTCCTAGCAACACAATCGCCTCATCTGACGACGAAACATCTGAAATTATATTCACACCTTCGAACAATAGTAGATTAAACAGCAGCTGTCCAGAATTAAAAGCCGATATGGAGGAAATGGTTGAAGAATTACAACAGAAAAATATAACTTTGCAAGAAAAATTACAAATATCTGAAAATGAAATTGAAGATTTACTGGCAGAAAATTTTGAATTAAAAAAGAAAATTTCCGAATACGAGACAAAAGCAAAAATACTTACTGATATCTGCACTAGTAGCTCAAAAAAGACTAATGTTACGATAAGGAAGAAACAAAACAAGCTAGAATGCACATTGCTTGATTTTTCTGACATAAATGAAAAGGAAACATCGCCGGCGTCGCCATCTGTCGAAATTGAGAAGAAACTAAATCCATCAGAAAATCTATTGGAAGAAATATGCGATACACAACATGTGACAAAAAATGATAATAAACAGACTTGCTCGTCTCATCAAGATATTGGAAATAAATCCAAAATCTACGTCATAGGAGATGAACAAATACGAGGACTGGCCGAAAAATTACTGGAATCCCGTCAAGGAAAATGGAATGACAATTATAAGATTGAAGGCACCGTAAAACCGTTTGCATCCAGTTTACATATTATCGAGAGCTGTAATTATTTAAAAAAAAATATCTCAACAAATGATATTCTAGTCTTATCCCTAGGATCTCACGACAAAAACCCTCATACGGTTTTAGCTAATTTATCCAATATTTTGTACAACTTTAGTAATAATAAAGTATTTATCTTTAGTATACAGTGTAATAACTATTTAAATGTGAATAAATTGAATTATAAAATGAAATTGATCTTACAAAATTATAAAAATTGTACATATATAGATATAAATAAACTTTTTAACAATTATGAATTCAAACCAAATACTCCACTTAATTATGTAATGAGCTTTAAATTAAATATCGAAATAGATTATATCAAGTATGAAAATGACTATATTAAAAACTGTCTGAAGCTGAGAGACACTTGGACTGTTAGTAAAAGTTTAAAATCACAAGACTCATCGGAAAAGGAAAAAGTTACAAAAATAAATAAAAATACCATTCGTTACTATTTTCCTGCCATACCTAAACCATGTAAACATCCTCAAATACATTTAAATCAGGAGTCACATTTTTTTCGTCCCCAAACCAGTAAATAAACATAATAATAATTACAATAATAAGTTCTTAATCCTACATCAGAATATACAAGGCTTATTGTCTAAAAGAGAAGTAATTGAATTAACATTGTCGGAGCTCGATACATATCCCGATGTGCTTTGCTTCTCTGAAACCTTTATAAAGAATGGTGAAGAAAAAATATAAACATAATGAATTATGAACTCGCAGCACATTACTCTAGGAATAATAGTAGAGGAGGTACATGCATTATGATAAAAAAAGGGGATACCTTATTTAAAAATAGACACATTTAACAAAACCTCCGCAAAATTTCATTTTGAGGTGTGTGCTGCTTCTGTACCTATGTATAAAACCTTAATTGTATGTGTGTACAGGACTTCAACTGCCACAAAAAAAGAAATTATGAATATTTTTTGACAGACTTCAGATGCTTCTGGATACATACCAGCACAAGCACGGCAAACAAAAAATAGTTATTGTAGGAGATATTAATATAAACATCTTATTAGACAATAACTATACTAAACAATATGCAAGTATACTAAACAATTATAATCTCCAACAGTATGTAACAATACCGACACGAGATAAATCATGCCTAGACCACATAATAAGTAATGTAAAAAATGCGAATGGATATGTTCTACCACTCTGTCTATCTGATCATGATACAGCGCAGTTATTAAGTTTTAATATACAAAGAAAACCTACACTTCCAAAATTTATGTACATTTACAAAAGGTGCTACTCCCAAGAAAATATAAAAAAATTTAAATCCTATCTCGCTAGCCTATCATTCAACGAAGTGTATAATGAAAGTGATCCTAATATTGCTTTCAACGAATTTTATGACTGGTTCTGCTTATTATATAAACTCTGTTTTCCTGTTATTAGAATAAAATTAAATCCAAGACGTTATCTAAATTGGATGTCTCCGGGATTAAAAAAGTTGTACGACAAGTAGGACTTTAAGACGAACTTACTAAACTTAAAAAGTTACTAAACTGCTCAAAAAGTGTATATTTCAAGCAAAAAAAGATACAAATAAGAAATATATAATGAATAGCAAAAAGAAAAATATATGTAAAGCTACATGGAGAGTAATAAAAAATGAAACTGACGCTACACAGGGAAGTATTAATTTTATAAATAAAATAGAATACAACAATAAAATAGTTGACGATCCCAAAGAAAATGCTGACATATTTAATGAATTCTTCATAAACTCTACTAATAATCAGAATAACAATTTGACCAACAATTCTAATTTTCAAAAGACCATAAATAATTCTATTTACTTGACTCCTATTGACGAATATGATGTTATGAAAGTCATATCGTCACTAAATAATACTACCTCAGAGGGCTGTGATGAAATCTGTACATTTGTTGTTAAATCATGTAAAGAAGAAATCAGTCCAATTTTAGCATTTTTAATAAATATGTCTATGGAAACAGGAATTTTTCCTGAAAAGCTGAAGCTATCCATAGTTAAACCATTGTATAAGAAAGGTAAAAAAAGTGAGTTTAGCAACTACCGAGCAATCACGCTGATTCCTATTATGTCAAAGATATTTGAGAAAGTTATGCATAATAAGTTAACTTCTTTTTCAACAAGTACAACATACTCAACAATAACCAGTATGGATTTCAAAAAAGAAAGTCCACTAGCTTAGCAGCCTTTGACCTAGTAAATACTACCTTGCATAGCTTAAATGATGATAACTATACAACAATACTCTTTTTTGACATGTCAAGGGCATTTGACCTTGTTTCTCATGAGCAACTTTTAATGAAATTAGAGAACTATGGTATTAGAGGCAATGCTTTAAATTGGATAAAAACATACTTACAAAACAGAATGCAAAGTGTAGAAATATCGCAATTAGAACAAAATTTATTTGTTAATAAATACAGATCTGAGTACAAGGAGAATAAGTTTGGGGTTCCTCAGGGAAGTATCCTTGGACCACTATTATTTCTCGTATATATAAACGACCTACCAAATGTTATTAGACATAAAAGCGTTCTCTTTGCGGATGACATCTCAGTAATAGTGACTACAAGAAAAAATATGACGATAAATGAGCACGAAAATGACATTAATAATACTCTAACAATAATAATTGAATGGCTTTTAAGTAATAATTTGCAAATTAATATTAACAAAACATTTTTTATTAATTTTAATAAATTAACGCGGACATTAAATATTGCTCACAATGGACAAATACTAAAAAATTCAGATTGTGGTCAGTTCCTAGGATTAGTTATTGACAGTAAACTAGACTGGAAGAAACAAGTAGAAAACACATGTATGAAAGTAAATAGATTTTCATATGCGCTATATAAACTAGCAAGAACAGCTTCTAAAAGTACAGCCCTAACAGCATACTTTGCATATGTTGAATCAGTGTTACGTTATGGTCTCTTAATTTGGGGAAACTGTACAAACATCAATAATGTATTTGTTGCAAAAAAAAATGTATAAGGGCTATCTGTGGAGTTCCACCAGATGCTTCTTGTAAGCCTCTTTTTAAATCACTAAAAAGTTCTTCCTCTTGCTTGCTTATATATATTAGAAGCGGCAAAGTTTGTAAGGCTTAACTACAGTTTGTTCAAAGAAGCTAGAGATTATTATCCCAGGAATACCAGAAATGGTGACAGATTAGTAATTGAAGTAGTACCTAAAAGCGAACGATTTCAAAAAAACTGCTACTATATGTGTATTAAAATTTATAATCAAATTCCAAAAGAATTTAAAAATATGACAATTAAATTATTTAAAAAACATTTGACTGACTGGCTTAATGAACATAACTTCTACACATTACAGGAGTTTTTCAGCTTCAAACAATCTATCTACTCGAAATAGCGATTGTATTCTTGTATATTTTGTGCGAATATTTGTATTTTTGTATATTTTGTAACAACATTTGCATGCTATTGACAATGGCTGAAGAGGAGATAAATATTTTGTAAAACCACCCTTGTATACCCTTTTCAAAGCAAATAAAGTATCATTCATTCATTCATTCATTCATTCATTCATTCATTCGATTCGAAACGGCGGATTGGATATGGCACCATTGAGATGACACTAATTAGTTTCGTTTGCACCATTAAAGGTGCAAACGAAACCGCGGTTTGTATGGTCTCATCTGCACCATTGATGGTGCAGGTCAATGTTGCGTAACGACAAGGAAAGTATTGTGAAGTAGTTGTATTCATGTTAATGGTGCAACCGAAACTAATTAGTCTCATCTGGGCCATTGATAGTGTTCGGGGAGTGAGGTGTTTGTGGATGTTGTGTTGACGAGAAAGACAGATGTAATAGCACTTCACTATATTTACACGTAATTCACAAAATATGTTAATTGAATGCACCCGTCCAGTGGCGTAGCAAAATGTGCACTAATTAGGTAATAGCGACGACCGAGCGGCCGACGTCACAAAGGTGTTCGGTTACACCGAACATGTTCCCGAGGGGCAAAGGTGTGGGAGGATGGGGTGCATCCTTTACAAAGCAAAAAATTGTTACAAAACAGTAAAAAGTTAAATGTTAAGTAGGTTAAAAAACAGTAAAAGTTAAATGTTAAGTAAGTTAGACCGAATCTTCATCAAAAACCATTTTGTTGAAGACTGGTTTGACGCGCGGTGCGGGGCGAGGCTCCAGTTCCACGACGACTGGGGCGGGGGCCGGCGCTGGCGCGTCCTCGTGCGGTGTACTCCAGCTTCTACAGTTTCGGCGAAGCACAATGGCTATCGCTGTTGATAATATTATTCCCACAATTATATATATTAGAATGTAGTGATGAATGTGGTGTATATCCTGCGATGGCATAGCTTTTTCTTTTAGGATCTTAAATTTCTCGTCTATGTCTTCATACAACTGTTTATATTCCATATCTGTTACATTTGAGTCGCTGTTTTTCTCTTGATCAATTGTTATGTTGATAATGTGGTTGATAGGCGCCACTACGGGCTTCTCGATATTATAAACAACGCTCAGCTGACTTTGATGGCGTTTGTGTCCATGAATCATGAAGTCATTAGCCTTGATGACGCAGTCGTCTTCCAGGGAAATAATGTTGGCATGCGCGAGCTCATGTGCGGTAACCTGAGCGCCGCATATTGTTCGGACTTGACACTGCTCGCAGCAAAAGTAAAGATATGTATTTATTTTTGTTAGTCCAATCCACATGTTTTTGCATTCGGTTTTGTTCGTGTCGCATACATTATTTTTTGTTCTTGGTACACAAATCTCTATCTGTCTTCATTTTATAGATTGGATTATGTGGCAGGCACATGTATGTGAAGCTATCTCGAGGTTGACATTTTTCCAGATTTTCCTGTGAAATTGGTACATAGCTATCCTTTTGTATGTTAATAGCCACATACTCGGAAACTGGCGTAATCATTATTATGTTATTTTCAACCAACTTCGGGGCTGGTATTATGTTATATAGATCGTATGTCTCTCGGCTAATGAGCGGGATTTGTATTTCAAATAGAAAATATTGTTCAGTCATTCTGGCCTTCACCTTCAATATTTTATATACATCATGTAAGTTAGTATGAATGTCGATTGGCAATGTTATGTCAGTTTTCAGAAGTCCAGCGATGATATTTAATTGCTCTTGCAATTGTTGTGGCGGCAATAAATGTAGATTAAACTGGCCATGATATATATCCGAAATGGTGTTTAGCATAACATTTTGGATACTCTTCAAATGTTGCACCATGTTGCTAGCAGTCAATGCTGTGAGGGCAAAATCTTCTCCTAGGCTTACTCTGTTAACTTCTCTTTGTAATGTTCCAATATTCTCGTCCAAATTGTTTAAATGTTTATTAATAATTTTGTGCTGTTTGTTCATAATTTCCTCTGTTCGTTTTATTAAATTATATTCCGACTCTACTATCGACGTCTGGTTGTTCCATAGTTGTTTCAGATGAGCTTGATTTTGCTTAATCAGCTCAATGTCTCGAGCGTATTGTTCTGCGAATTGTTGATCCAATACCCCGAACAGGCTGTTGGCGAGGTATCCCACGGCATTGATAAGGCTCCGACGCTGTCTGGAGTGCTCGAGAAAGTGCTGTGTTATCAGTAACCCGTTGTAGTGATGTAACTCGGTGCACTCGTGAAGTAGTTGTGACGTAATCAAATTGCATTTATTGTCTCTTTCTAATGTATTGCATGTTTTTTCCAGATAGTCTAATATTTTTTCAAGTGCAGTAGTTCCTTCCCAATACGGAGACATGTCATAGTATGCAACTAATATCCATTGATCTCGTATCAATTCCAATTTTGCCATTGGGTCAAAATAAAGTGCTTGACTGTCGTTTAATTTCGTGATGTTGGTTGATCCTAATGAGTTTGAAAATAATGACATGAAAAATAATAATGCCATAGCAATCTTATACAGCGTCGGTGTTGAATTGTTACGGTTTCTCCTTCTTCTGTCAGATGTTTGTTGTGGTATATCTTGTTCTCGTTGCTTCTGCTCGATGGGCAATACACATAGTTTTATTACTGGCCGTTTTAAGTAACCATTTGGTGTTTTGAGCGTGACCGCTCGTACAAGGCCATCTCGACCAGGGTGTAACTCTACAACCCTTGCCATAGGCAGGTCTCCAATCTGTATGTTTGTGTGTGGTTGACGCCATTTATTCCGTACATTCAACTCTGTCAAATATTCCGATTTCCATTTCTTCCATATTTGTTTAAATAGTTCGTTTGTTAAATGCCATCGAGTCCTCCCATCTTCCGGTGTTTCAATGACAGTGACTCCAGCTCGCCCAGTGAGGAAGTGGGCTGGGGTCAAACAGTCAAGGTCTTCAATATTTTCTGTTATGGCGCATAGTGGCCGGGAGTTTAGGCACGCCTCTAGTTGCGCTAAGAGTGTTGAGTATTCTTCAAATGTTAAACGCTGCGGTCCCACTACCTCTCTTCAGGTGAAACTTGACACTTCTTACAGCACGCTCCCACAGGCCTCCGGAGCTTGGAAATTTTGGAACTTGGAATTTCCATTGTATTTCCATGCTAGTTATCACGTCCATAAAATGTTCATCAAATGTTAGCTTCATCCGTTCTGTTTCCTCTTGTAAAATGTTATTCGCCCCGACAAAATTAGTTCCACAGTCACTGTAGATATATCGAGGGGTACCACGTCGAGCTGCCATCCTCCTCAACGCGGCCAGGAAGGCTGTGCTACTCATGTCAGTAACCAACTCCAAGTGTATGGCTTTGGTAACCATACAAATGAAAAGGGCTACATATCCCTTCATAGATGCAGCATTTCTTGTTCTGTTGGCTTTCACTTCCAGGGATCCAGTATAATCAACTCCAGTATGGAAGAAAGGTGGAGCGATTTCGGTGCGAGCTGAAGGTAAGTCTCCCATCAGCTGTTGTTGTTTCACGGGGTTGTTCTTTCTACAGGTTACACAGTTGCGTAAATATTTTTTCACTATTCCATATCCTCCAGGTATCCAATATTGTTGTCTCAAATTAGTTAATGTTAATTTAGGTCCCCCGTGAAATGTATGATGATGAGCTTCATTTATTAAAAGTTCAGTTAGACGACTATCCCGAGGGATGATCTTCGGATGTTGCATCTCCATGTTTAAACTGCTGTTTTGTAGTCTTCCACCCACGCGTAAAATTCCAAATTTGTCAATAATTGGATTGAGACATAATAAGTTGCTACTTTTGTCGAGTTTATTCAATTTCGTAAGACTGTCAATTTCCGTTCTAAATTCCTTTTGTTGCACATGTTTAATAATCAGCGTTTTTGCGGCCGTGAGTTCTCGTAATGTTGAGATACGATGGCAATTGTTTGCGCTCCGGTGCAAATGTTCTTAATAGCCAAGCTATTACTCGTACTACCTTGTTAAATGTACTGAATTTATTTAATAACATATCAATCAAATGATTTTCTTGTTGTTTTGTAACGTTAGATACTTTCAATTTAATTTCTTCCTTCGTCGTGTATCTCTCTGGTTGTTGTTCTCCGTTAAATGTTGCTAACCACTCCGGTCCGTCAAACCACATCTTATTTTCTTTCAGTTGTTGTGCGTATAAGCCTCTACTCGCCGCGTCAGCGGGGTTTTCCTCCGATTTCACGTAGCGCCAGCACGCGCTAGGCATGACGTCAGCAGTTTTGCTCACTCTGTTCGATACGAAAGCTTTCCATCTGTTTGGTTCGCCCTGTAGCCAACCAAGGACCACCATTGAATCCATCCATCCATACACTTCATGTTGATGTTGGGGTAGAGACTGTTTAATTTTGTCCATAAGTTTTGATAATAAATGTGCACCCAGTAATTCCAATCGGGGTAGTGTTATGGCTCTTTTGTGGGGCACAAGTTTTGTTTTCGCTGCCATCAATGTTAGTTTTGTTTGACCTTTCACTCTGGCGTAGATGACACACGCATAGGCTTCAATGGATGCGTCACAAAATCCATGAAGTTCTATAATGTCCTGTTTACAGCATCGAATCCACCTCGGCACCTTGTATTGATTAATGTTAGGAAGATCATTCCTAATCTTCACCCATTCTCTACATAGTTCTTCAGGTATTTCATCATCCCATTTCAAATCATAGTTCCATAGTTTCTGGAAAAGTATTTTTAATTTTGTTGATAAAGGTGCCATCCAACCAAGAGGGTCAAAAATCTTTGATATCTCCGATAGGAGTATTCGTTTTGTTACTGTTGATGTTTGTTGAGAAGGTTTGTACTGAAATGTAAAATTGTCTTGAGATGAATCCCAGCACAAGCCCAATGTTTTTGACACAGCATCCGTTTTGAATGTGTAAATGCTATCTTCTGACTTGTTAAATTGTGTTTTTATGTTTTCCAGTAGTTTTTCTTCGTTCGACGACCATTTTCTTAGATGAAAACCTCCAGATTGCATCAAAGAAATAAGATCTGTTATTAGTTTCTGTCCCGATTCAATTGTTTCCGACCCGTAGACCAAATCGTCCATGTAAAACGCCTTCTCGACTACCTCTGCTGCTTCCGGGTATTTGTTACGTTCGTCTGCCGCCAGCCTTCTTAATGTCATCATACCCAAAAAGGGGGCGGGTCGTGTTCCACATGTTACTGTTGTAAGGTTATATATTTGTATTGGCTTTTCTATAGTATCTCTCCAGAATATCTTTTGAAATTTTTGATCTTCCTCGTTTACCAAGACCATTCTAAACATTTTTGAAATATCGGCTACGAATCCAAATTGAAATTGTCTCCAGCTTAGTAATAACATCTGGATGTCTGTTTGTAGGTTGGGTCCTGTGTACATCAGGTCATTGAGACTATAACCTGTAGATGTTTTATAGGACGCGTTAAAAACAACTCTATGTTTAGTCGTCAAAGAGTTCAAATTCTCGACGCCGTGGTGCGGTAAGTAATATTCAAGCGTTGCGTCACTGGTCGACGGTTTCATATGTCCCATTGTTTCGTATTCATTCATAAACTCCTTATAATCGTTTTCTAATTTTGGTTGTCTTTGAAACTTTTTCTCCAAACTTCGGAATTGAGCTAATGCTGATTGTTTAGATGATCCCAGCTTGTCGTAAATGTTGTCTCTCAACGGTAATCTTACTTCATAACGTCCATCTTCCAATCTTTTTGTTGTTGCTGAATAATAATCGATGCATTTTTGATCTTCGACTGAAAATTGAGACTCCTCTGTAATTTCTTCTACTTCCCAAAATTTTCTAATGTCATCTATGTTATGCAACAACACGTTGCATCTGTATGTTTTGGCTCCTCCACATAGTAACCATCCAAGTTTTGTTTGTTGCACGATAGGATGACTCAAGTCCTCTCCTTTGATGATACCGCCAAGTACAATAAATGAATAAACGTCTGCTCCAAATAGTATGTCTATCGGACGGCTGAGGTAAAACTCAGGGTCCGCTAAAGAAATGTTTTCTATAAAAGGCCAGTCAGGCTTTTTGTATGTTTTGTTAGGTAAGCATCCAACTAAGTTATTCATAATAATGACCTCCGTCCGAAACTTGAACTCGCTATAAATAGAGCTGCATTCGATTGTTATTAATCCTTTCCCACTATTTTCTCTCTCTCCTACTCCAACCACTGTTCCTTTGCACGTCTGTCTCTTAATGTTCAGTATCTGAGCTGCTTTACTTGTTATTAAAGAAATTTGTGACCCAGGGTCAACCAAAACTCTCATATTATGGTAGGTACCATCGGCTCCTTTTACTCTTATCATAGCTGTTGATAACAAAACCTCCATCGATTGGTTTTGCTCCTGAAGTTGTGACACATGGGAATTGTTGTTTATGTTATCTTGATGTTTAGTTGAGTTGGATCTAACTGGCGTAGTTTTACTCAACGCGTCGTGTAAAAGAGTGTTATGTTTCTTCGTGCATTTCCGACATGTTTTGTTTGAGGTACTTACATTCATTACCGCGATGAGTAAATAGACAATTGATACACACGCGTAATTCACGTGTGGTTTTAAGTTTCTGTTCATTCGATAGTTCCAGGAATTTACTGCAATTATATAATCCGTGGTTATTCTCACATAAAGGACATATAATAGATAAAGTGTTAAATGTTGATTTGGGCATCATTACCCTGGTTCCTTTGTTCCAGTTAGTGTTCGGATTGTTATGGGGTATTCTCCCATAGGATGTTGATATTTGTTGTTGTTGACTGTTATATGATCTAGACGCTTGTTGGTAGTTATCAGTCTTGCGACGTGCAGATTCCATAGCTGTGAATTTTCCTTCCAAGAAGTCCAGAAAATCCTTTAGGATAGGTAGTTCCCGACGATTTTTTAATGAATCAATGTACTCAGAATGACTTTCGGCATCCAGTTTTTGATCTAAAATGTGAACAATCAGTGGGTCCCAGGTAGTGATGTCCACTTCCAGGTTTTTGATTGCATTCAGGCACTCAATCGTGACGTCATGCATACGCTTGATGTGAACTAGTGATTGTTGTTTCATAATAGGTAAATCCAGAAGAATGTTAATGTGTGAAGAGAAAATTAGTTTTTTATTGTTGTAGCGGTGATTGAGTATTTCCCAACACACCGAATAATTGTCAGAGCTAATACTCAAATGTTGGATTAAGCGTTCAGCTTCCCCACGTACCTTTGACTTCAGAAACTGCATCTTCTGAGCCTTGGACAGCGATGGGTTGTTATGGATGGCTTCACAAAACAAATCTTTGAATGAAACCCACTGGTTGTAATTTCCGTTAAATAATGGGACGTCAAGTTGAGGTGTTGTTTTATTCCTGTGTTGTTCTGACCACATTCGCTTGTTAATGTTCTTTTTTAGGTTGTAGTATTGTTCTTCGTACATGTTAAATAATGACTCCAATTCTCCTTTGTTTTTTGTATGTAATTCACTCTCTATTTCCCAGTGAAGGGTGTCGATTGTTGTCCAGCGAGATTCCAGAATTTTTAGTGCATCGTCGTACTCCCATTTCTCTGTTAATGTTTCTATGTTAATGTTTCGTTGAAAGGCCTTGTAATTGGCAGCTTGTCTCCTTAACTTATCATCCAAACTGTTAGAAAGTGACGTCCGAATCTCTTCTGTTTGTTGTTTTGCGACCGTCGTCGCGGCCGATGTTGGTTGTTTGCTTGTTCCAGGTGTTTCTGGGACAACTGTTGTTGTTTTGGGTTTGTCTTTCTCCTGTTCCACTTCTTCGGACTTCAAATGTTTCTGTATAAACGCCACCGCATTGTTGTAGTATTGTTTCATTGACTCAAAGTGTTTCCCTGTAAAATACTCGTGAGTCTGATCTTCATATTGACACAAACGAGTGTGGTTATGTTGAAAATCGATGAAAAGCGTTTGTAACTCTTCAAGTTTCCTCCTTGCGTTAGCATATCTACGTTCGTAACTATCTCTCTTAAATGTTGTTAAAAGTTTCTCGATAGCTGATGTAATCTCTGCTTGAGATAACAAAAAGACTCTCCATGTCGCTCATTGTTAAAATGTTAATAACTCACAAGTAGGTATGTTAATGTTAAAAATGTTGAACTTCTCACCACCCTATGTTATGTTATGCTGGTTCTTTTGAGATGGTTTGGTAAGATCAAGTGTGATTAAAGCACCGTCTCAATCCGTTGGTGAGACCCGCTTGTGGGAGGCCAACGAACCGATTGCTAACACACAAAAAACTTACCAAGGATATCCCAAAAGGCTTCGAAGGACCAATGTTCGGGGAGTGAGGTGTTTGTGGATGTTGTGTTGACGAGAAAGACAGATGTAATAGCACTTCACTATATTTACACGTAATTCACAAAATATGTTAATTGAATGCACCCGTCCAGTGGCGTAGCAAAATGTGCACTAATTAGGTAATAGCGACGACCGAGCGGCCTACGTCACAAAGGTGTTCGGTTACACCGAACAGATAGTGTCGGTTAATGGTGCATATAAGTAGAAGTATTCGTTAACTTTTCAGAATCATAAATAAGAAGGTACAACTTGGATATCTTCTCGGGTGCCCTTTGTTTCGCTTAAAATTTTTGTCTCTAATTTCACTTCGCCGAACCTTATTGGCCTAAACATGTTATGCACAATTATTGTCTCGCCTAATTGATGTTTTTGCACAATTATAATTTAGCCTAATAATTATTAGATGCAATTTTTGAGTCTCTATTATTAGATGTTCTAAAATCGTTTGGCTTTTAATTTTTTACACGTAACGATATCCTCGTATAAATTTGTTTGAGACAATTATTACTTACTGTAATAATCACTTCTTATAATTATAACTAATTGAATATTAGTAAATTTAATTATTACTAAGTATTAGCTATTTCTCACCGGCACGGGTACTGTGACATGTCTATCACAACAGTGCCGGAGATAAGAACAGTCCAGTCTGTCGTCAATCATTTTCAGAATGATGTTAGTAATGCACTACTAATAATAATTCCTAAAAATCTTGATAAGTCACAGATCCGACTTAGAGCACCCCGACTCCACGTGGCTCAAGTTTGCCCTATACTAGAGTGTTATTCCTTCGCGCGGAACCAGAAGCTCGCGAAGGAGGTCCTGAGAGAAATGAGGGCACGAGGCCGAACCGCAGCGAGGGGGGGAGGTGGCGAGCGAAGCGAGCCGGCGACCTCTCGAGCGTAGCGAGGTCGAGTGCACGAATGAATCGAAGGGCCGACGGAGCGAGTCTTCTGGTGGAGCCACCCAGAAATACTTGCATGCTGCATGCTTGCTTGCTTGCTGCATGCTTGCTTGCATGCGGCATGCTTGCTTGCATGCTGCAGGCTTTCTTGCATGCTGTATGCTTGCTTGCATGCTGCACGCTTTAGTTCACATGCCTAATGTAACTTTCTTTTACTTCTCGACATTTATCAAACACAAATCCATCAATGTTTAATTTTAGTCCCCCCCCTATTAGATTTAAATACTTTGTAATAATTATCAGAAATTATTATAACAGAAATAATTAGGTGTTACAATTTTGTGCTTAATTGCTTTGTACGAAATATTAATTAGTATTTGTGAATATTAGAAATAATCAATTATTAGGCCTAATGACTTATTTGAAAAGTAAATATACGGCGATAAAAACTTAGGCGAATCAAAAATAGGCTAAACTAAATTAGAATTCATAATAATGTACGAAACAATGTTGTACTAAAAGTTTGTGCACCAAACTACATTAGGAGTACAAAAAATTAGGGGAAACAATAGAGACCCTATCTTCTCTTATACATACAATTTCCTTCTTAAGCACGCGTACTCGTATTATCCAGGTATCAACTTGTCGGGCGGACAAAAGCAGCGAGTGTCGCTCGCGCGTGCGGTCTACTTCGACGCCGACAACTACTACTTGGACGACCCTCTTAGTGCAGTCGATTCGCACGTCGGAAAGCATATATTTGATAAGGTTGGTTTGTCGCTCTTATTCGTAATTTGATGGTGCTACTACCTCAATCAGTGTGATTTGTCTCTGTATATTTATTTTATTACTAGCTTTTGCGCGCAGCTTCGTCTGCGTGAATTACCCACGGGAACAGTGCTTTTTCCCGGGATGAAAGGAACCTATATGTCCTTCCCAGTAACTACTTCTAACTATGTGTATGCGAAATTTTAGGAAGATTGGTTTAGTAGATAAAGCGTAAAGAGGTAACAAATAAACAAACAAACATACAAGCAAACAAACTGACTTTCGTATTTATAATATTAGTACGGATTAGGATTATTATGCTTCAGGAAGCCGTAAATTTTGGTTGAAAAAGAGCTCACTGGAATCTCATCAGATCTTGGAAGTTCAGTTCTCAGATATCTTGGAAGTTTGATCTTACGTTTTTGGAACAAATTAAAATCCTTTATTTATTTATTTTTTGGTTAGTTTTTTGTGCATTTGCTGTAACTATCTTTTGTTGAATGCCTTAAAAATGTGAAATAAAATTTGTATTACAGTTAATCGGCCCCAACGGACTACTAAAGAACAAAACCCGCGTATGGGTAACGCACAACGTATCGTACCTGTCCCAGACAGACCTGGTGCTGGTACTGCGCGACGGCCAGGTGTCCGAGGCGGGCTCGTACCAGCAGCTGCTGGAGAAGAAGGGCGCCTTCGCTGAGTTCCTGCTGCACCATCTCAGCGACGCCGAGCGGACCTCGCCTGAAGGTAGTCTTATAGCCTGGCAGGGTCGCCATGTGAGGATAGGACTAGTGATTATGACGATTGTTTGTTTTAGACTACTTTATTTACATTTTATATACTTTATATCTACACTGACAGTGTAGTTTTTGTAAAGAATTTAGTCAAAAATCTTCAGTACTATGCGATTACAATACTATCGATTTTTGTTAAGTTGTCAGCTTGTCATTCGAAACTAACTTCACTAAACTGACTTTTTGTACGGTGTGCAAAAAATATTTCAGAGGAAATTAGAAATAATAATAATTTTTACAGCATTTTTTTCTACTAAATTAATCAAACAAATTAAAGGTTAAATTAAATGTACATATAATTTTAATAATTATATATTGACTCTTACAATTTTGGTATGTTATTGCCACTAACGCGCAACAACTAAGCGCGGTCATGATTAAACAATTTAGAAATTTTTATATAAAAAAATGAGTACGTACAGTCTGTCTATTAAGTCGTGAAATTAAATGATGGCGCCACTGGTATGCATGTAGCAACCCTATATAGTGTGACCAAAATGATTTTGATACTAGCAGTTCGTTCAAGTAAAGTGAGTTAAAAAATAAGACACATTATACAGTCATTTATTTACAGTAGGTAACCTCTGCTTATGAAAAGTTTTACTAAACATTTTTAATTTAACCAGATTTTTTTTTATAGTTAAAACTAAGATTGGTCACTTTCACTTATCATCGGATTCCAAATATTCAACAACAATAATCGTTTCGTTGCTTTTTCATCAACGGCACCGTCATCACTACAGCTGCTTATATCATCGCCTAAGCGAACAAACAATTCGTCTATATCAAGATACTGGTAACGTCCTCGCTCATAGTACTCTTTTTTAACGTCTCAACGTAATGGCAGCAGTTTTTCCATATAACGATGTGATGCTGTTGAAGGCCTCTTCAACAAGTTGCTTCGTCGACTATGGGCCTAACTGTACTCTTTGGTTTTCCTAAAAAAAAAGTAATAAAAATTGTAAAAGAATAGAAACAATAACTTATTCACAAGAAACAAATAATTCAAATTCGAAATTGATAGAAAACCCGAATCGACTGAGATGTGCCATAATAATGTATCAAAAATTTATTGTCCTACTATAATATGACCTATTTACAATTTCAGTCTAACCTAAAAGTGTACGATGTAAACAATACCTTTTTTCTTTTAAAAATCGTAAATTCAGTATATTTGTAACTTCAGGTAGATAAAAAACAAACAATAACACGATTACATACCCATAATATATGTTGTTCTCCCATAAATATCATCGAAATCTGACAAAATTCGTCCAGCCTTGCACTCCGCAAAACATCGCTGGAAAACTTTAAAAATCAATTCCCGCGTGCGACTCCGATTTACTTTCCTCATTTTTCAAACTTTTCTGCGTAGTTTGGTCTTAATTTATTGCAATTTAACCAAAACAATAAAAATACAAACGAAAAACAATTCAATATTGTTGACAGCATTGTCAGCTGATGTACATACTAGTGTATAGAACCGGGAAATCCCGGTACTGAAAATCCCGGGATTTCCCGGTTTTTTTGTGGCGGTAATAGAACCGGGAATTAAAATACAAGAACCGGGATTTTCGGTACTTTCGGGATTTATTTTTTATTTATTTGGTTTGCCAACTGGCTTTGCAACACACAAGTTCATAAAGATATATGTGAAAGCATCCAAGTTGTCAGCCTTTTTATACTATTATTTAAATCGTTAATTGACATCATTAAAAACCGCATACAACTCATTGTTTGGTTTTGTAATCAGCTGAAATTTTTACCCTCATAGTTTATACGGACAAATCCGTTTAAATATATGGCAATTGATAACACTGACGCTTATGTGATTCAGGAGGATGTTAGATCGACGCAGAATGACGACCTCGAAACAAATGTAAAAATCGAGGTGGCTCTTTTCGAGAATGGAGGCGATCGTCGGCGATATTTATCACAAGCTTATGGTCATCTTCTGAGTGTTCCATCCAGCAGTGTTGAGCCAGAAAGCATTTTTTCTTCGGCTGGCCTGCGCTGCGGTGTGATAAAATTATAGATCGCGTTTAGGTGATGTAACTTTGGAAGCGTTGATTTTTTGAGGACATGTATTACAAAGAAAAAAAAAGCTTTAAAAAAGACCAAATAGTTTATCTGTGATCGCTAGGTTTGATTTGATTGTTATATTTTAATCAGCTGGCTCAGATTTTATTTGATTTTTATATCTACATATTTGATTTCAATTTTATTTGTAATTTTATTGTAGCTAACTGAACTTTCAATTATAGTCTGGTTTTAACTGGATAATTAAAGAATACTAAGTTTTACTATTGCTAAAGGCTAATTGTTAATTAGTCATTAATTATAGTTAAAGATAAATTATTTATAGTTGAAAAAAATTTTAAGTACCGATAATAACGGGAATCCCGGTTCCAGCATAGTCCAGTACAAATCCCGGTTCCTTGAAACATATCTGGTTCTCTATACACTAGTACATACGTTTGGTGTTGCCAGACACATCATCAATGTTAGTTCCTCGAACATTCATGTCAGGACTTTCTAGACAAGCTGTAGTTATAGAGATGTGTGTATGTTGGGTAAGTATATTGGATATGATTTGAAAGTCCACCAGTTCTCAACACAATCACTATTTATTGTTCTTATGTGTAACACGGAAATCACGAATTCACAGATAAATCGATCGGGCCTATATTGACATAAGGAATTACATATAGAGTACAATTGAGCTACCGCGACGGCGAGCGGGGTGCAACTGGCTCGCTCCTATCGCGTTGGTTAAGATTGCAGCGTAAGCTTTTTACATATTATAGGTAGGTGAGTACACCTATATCATTTCCCACCTTTTTTAGAAAAATTTTTGAAAGAATAAGAAAATTTTTACAAACGAAAAAGTAAGTACATTAACTAATAACAAGTCATATCTAAAGTTCTGCGTAATGCAGCTTGCCTACGTGCAGAAATGTGCTACGCTGCGTTTTATAGTTACAATAACAAAGGTATAAATTTCAAGAATAACAATGATGAAACGTTATCAAGTTACTGACCAACAATTACAATTACGAATGCTTCTGCTGAATGTAATATGAACTGCTAATGATAAACATTAATTCAAATGCAATTTGTGTTTCTTGAATACAAATTTATGTGTACAGTACATCATACCTATGATATAAGGATATATTTTGCGTTATACATAAAATTTTGAGAAAAAAAATTTTTGACTTTTATACTAACTAATTAAATGTAGGTCCGTATATACTATTGGTATCGTACTCTGCTGTACCGTCTCGGCTTCATCGTGGCTGGACCAACGACACGCACTCTGCAGAACGTCCTACGATTGTACAACAAAATACGATACACAAAAATCACACATAACACTTACACATAAGAGATAAGTTTATATAACAAATATTTACGAGTGACCGATCAGGTGAACACTACTTTAGGCGTCGGAGTTGTTGAAACCGATTGTTGTGGTACTTGTCGAGTATCCACCTTAATATTATGTAAGGTTGTGTTACTGACAACTTCTTTCCACATCCATTTTCTAACACTTTTAATGCAACGTCTTTTTGCACAGTAGCACAAGGTAATTGCGAACAAAATTACGATCACAATCATCACTATACCAAGTATGTTTAACTTGTTGTCTATAGTGACATTAGATAAATTCTCAGTGACAAATACATTTTCTTTTGTCTGACTTGCACCCATGTTGTGAAAATGTTAGTTCACAATAACGATTGCGACAATGGTTAAATGCACGAAAAATAATTTTGTAACAATGAACCTGAAAAAGAAAAATTAATGCTTTATACTTTGTGCTACGTGATTATAATAATTTATAAGTTTCCTGTAATTTTCGCTAAGATGACAAATTGTATCACGTTGTATCGACGCTGGTATGCATGATTATAAAATAAAAATATAGTAAGTACAGAAGTGTAACCAAAATGTTGGTTTGTATTCTACAAAAATCTAACTGGTTGCTTACTAACTCTACCTGATCGTGTGACATAAGATGATTTACTAGGTTCACTCGTCTGAATTGTGACTTTCTTAACAATTTTAGGTTTTTCTAAATTTAACTGATAGTCTTTTTTCAAATAATCTTTAGATAAATCATTACTTTCCATGTCTTCATTTAATACATAAGCTGGTTTTAAACGATCTATAGATACTGAAAGTTGTCTGTTAGGTAACTGAATTTTAAATACTTTATTTGTCCTACTGATGACGTGGTATGGTCCGTCATAAGGAGGTTGTAACGGTTTCCTTACTGCGTCATTGCAGAGAAAAACATATTCGCTATTCTGTAAATCTTTGTGCACGAATATCTTACGAGGATTTTTATTTTCCCTAGTTGCAGGTTTAAATTCGTCAATAATTTCTTTTAATTTACGTACATAGTTATATTCATCGCATGGAATGTTATTTATCTTATTGTCACATAAGTCACCTGGCAACCTAATATTATCACCATAAACCATTTGAGCTGCAGTAACACCTGAATCTAACCTAATTGCACTTCGTAACCCTAACATAGCAGTGGGTAATTCAAGTACCCATGACTTGCTATTTAATCGGGCTTTAAGAGCGTTTTTCAAAGATCTATGCCATCGTTCGATTGCTGAATTACTCGCTGGATGGTAAGGAGTTGTTCTAAGTTTGTGAATACCCAGTAATTTCATAAGCTGTTTGAAAAGGTTGCTTTCAAATTGCCTACCCTGATCGGTTGTGATTTTAATGGGACAACCAAAACGACAAATCCAACCATCATATAATGTTTGGGCTATAACTTCAGCTGAAATTTCTTTTACTGGGAATGCTTCGGGCCATCGAGTATACCTGTCTATTACTGTAAATAAATATTTGTTCCCGTCGGAAGTTTCGGGTAATGGGCCTACCAGGTCGCAATGAATTTGTTGAAAACGACCTGTGGGTTCAAATTGACCTAAATCAGAAACAGTATGTCTTTGTATTTTTGCTCTCTTGTAGTGATAACTACAGAATTATTTTGAACTTCTAACTGGTCAACTTTGCATGTCATATTTTAGGTGAAATAGTTGATATATTGGGATACTATTCCTGTGGCGTATTACCTGCATGATAGGCTCTCGACTCACCACAATAGCAGGCATTCAAATCCATTAGTCTCCAGACAAATTGAATGGGAAAGTGACACACCAGTACACAAATTTCATATGTTGTTTTTACAATACTTATTAAGAAAACAGGGAGACCCGCACATCAAAACGTTCTTTGAGTCACGCCGAAACCATTGGTAGCAATAACTCGACGCGATTTTGTGTACTTACGGAATTATATCAAAAACTAAACATTCTTAACAAAACATTCTATGATTAAATTAGACTGTCAACAAAATCTGCAGAGTTGGACGTCTGACATTGACAGCTGGTGACACACGTTCCGTCTCAGGGTCCTAACAAACCTTTCTTATCATAAAAAAATAAGAAATCATGGTAGGATTGTTGTAGAATTTTAATTATTCTCCTTTAATATCGTCGACTTAGATTATTATAATATTCAACGAATAAATACCTTATTTAAACGTTAGTTCTTTTAAAGAATATTAAAGGTTGGTTTGACGTGCGTCCGAATTATGCGAAAAGGAGCGTGACAAGACGAAATGTCAAATCGAGTGGAGTGGATTCGCTCTCTCCCTGGAAGGCCGCCACGACATGTAACATGGCTTGAGCAATTATTAATTTTTTGGGGTTTTTTTCACTTTCGCCGCCCTCGGCACCCCGTCATGGGACTATAGTTTAACCTTTAGCTTTAAAATCCGCGATACGCGCAAGGACACAGGGGATATTTGCCGCCACGAAGTTGTCAGGAGGATGAGCTGTTGATATCCACGTGCCCGCCCGGCCGTATGAATTGGCGCTTCCTGGAGTGTCCTCCCATCACCAGAGGGTGCGGTTCTCCCGGACCGTGGACCGCATGCAACGGCGCAGGCCCCGTCGTCGGCGACCCCAAGGTGCGACACACGGATCCTAACCTTATTTCCAAAGGCCGCGTCGCCGCCTTCGATCCGATGTCCGTGTGTGGCTCAGCGCAAACCTCGGAAGGCCCAGCCAGCGTCTACTATCTCGCATACAACGGAGCGTGCAGGAGCGCCGCGTCGCTTTGAGGACGCGACCAGTACCAGTGCTCGAACCCAATGGATCACAAAACGGTGAACGGGACAACGTTCTAAGTGCGCACAGACGTTTGTGTACGGACCTGGCCAGGTACCTTATATTTGGTTTATGTTAATTTTAACTTTTAATTGCGGCAAAGACTTATCAGATTTTGGTATTAGTATAACATGTGCCCGCCCTCAGCGGCTAGTGTGTTTATGGAATAAAATGCTATATTCTATCCCAACCATATTGTATTAATGATATCACCCTGCCCATGACTCCCAGGACCTAAGGCTTACTAGACAAGAGGTCCTTGTACTTCAAAAGTACGAGGCTCTATCCTGAGCACTACATCCGGCTCTCTCTAAAGTAATTGTTCGTGTATAATCGCACTGCGCAGGGATATTGCCCGTCTTCGCTTCGAATAGTTGGAGACCCCTGCGCACATGCACCAACATACACTTTTTATTTTTTTTTATTTTTTATACACGACAATGGCGCCCGAACTACTATATTTTTGAGCCTTTGAGTCCTGTGAGAGTGGCAGTTTTTTCTAAAAAATAGTTTTTAAATTTTTTAAACTCGCTCACTTGTTATTTTGAAATTTTGGTGATATCATTGACTGTAAAGTTATTATACTTATTGTGTGTTAGGTTTATATGCGACAGGGTTGTAAGCATACATTTAATACAATTCATAGTAATTATTATAATATTACTAAATAATATTATAATTAATAATATAATAATTAATATTTTATTTGGGCTTCGCTATGAATAAAAAGCATAGCGCTCAGCCATAATTCCTATTTAATCTCAATTTGAGAGCTAATTTATTTTTATTGACAGGGAGTAACCTGTATCTATTTAGAAATTTATCAATTATTATAACCTATTACATACCCTGACACATATAACCTCACATTTTTGTCAACATGTTGGACGGCGAAAGGGAAGAGCAATATCACGAAGTAAGTGGGGAGGCAAACAAACCACCTACCACTACTACTTCCTCATTTGTTAATACACGACCACGGGGAGGTGCAATTGACACCCACCCACCCGGCCCTTCCACACTTAAAGCGTTACAACCCACATTGTCTCAACTAGGAGCTCCCGGTTTAGTACGTCAAGCCAACTCAATGGGTAGGACTACCTATGTTACGGAGACTAGGGAAGATGACGAACGCGTTATTCACATATTAAAGGAGGACCATTTGAGGTCGTGGAATTTAAAATTTTCTGGTGACTCAGACGTCACAGAATTTTTTCTTAGAATTGATGATTTTAGGCGTAGTCGAAATACTTCAGAACAGAAAGTACTGAAATGTTTTTCTGACTCACTTAGTGGTAGCTATCTTTGAATAGCATTATTAATGTTGCCACCGGGCACACACCATTTTTGTTAGCTAAAGGTCGGGAGATAATGACGGATGGCATGTTGCCGAAAAGAGGCGGCATTCCAAATTCGTTAATACCTTCAAATGACCAGTCGTTCAGCTCATTTCTTCTCCGCTAAACTAGCACCGCGCTTTGTGATGTAATGTTGTCAGGAAGCATTCGGATGTTGTTTACGACCTTCAGGAGATAGAAACCGGTAAAGTTGGAAAATATCATGTCAAGGACATAATAAAAAGTCTCACAAGGTGTGTCCCCTAGCTAGCAACTTTCTTATCTTGAACTTTGTTATTTTGGATTGGTATAACCAATTAGAGGCCTCATTTTTCACATATGACATGACTCACATGTGAAATTTTTTTTTGTCAAGCGTTTTCATGAAAACCAATTTCTTTTGTAACTACACACTCTAGGCGCCAGAGTAAATATAAGGATATGGATTAATACTCCTTAATTTTTGAGAAAAAAAGGAAAATAAGTTTTTTCCCTTATACAATGTCAGCCCAACGGCTATACATTTTAAACTTCAATTTATGTGAGAACTCTCCATTAGTTTAAAGACTTTATTAGGTTTACAATTTAATTACTAACTAGTAAATTATGTAGGAATGCTAGATTACATATATTTTAATTAAATCTTAAATAGTTTTTCTTATTATACATAAGTAAGAACTATATTACTTTAGATAATTCTTTATTATTAGTATGCTACTTGCGATTATCTCATTAGAAATCCAAGTATAATTTTTTTAATGCAGGGGAATTGCAGCGGTCTGGCCAGACGCTGTATTCCTGACACTCAACATAAATTGAGTTAGTTTTAGAACTCTAGAACATATATTTTAGTTTAATGTATGAAATAGCAAGAGTTAGTTTCATATATAGCTGATAGTTTTATATTTAGAAATATATTGCCGTAGGATAGGTGAATGTTTTCTCCGGTTACCCCGGCTGTTTCGGCTAAGTACGACTTAACCTCTTTGCCGAACAGGGGGGTATTGTAGTGATAACTACAGAATTATTTTGAACTTCTAACTGGTCAACTTTGCATGTCATATTTTAGGTGAAATAGTTGATATATTGGGATACTATTCCTGTGGCGTATTACCTGTATGATAGGCTCTCGACTCACCACAATAGCAGGCATTCAAATCCATTAGTCTCCAGACAAATTGAATGGGAAAGTGACACACCAGTACACAAATTTCATATGTTGTTTTTACAATACTTATTAAGAAAACAGGGAGACCCGCACATCAAAACGTTCTTTGAGTCACGCCGAAACCATTGGTAGCAATAACTCGACGCGATTTTGTGTACTTACGGAATTATATCAAAAACTAAACATTCATAACAAAACATTCTATGATTAAATTAGACTGTCAACAAAATCTGCAGAGTTGGACGTCTGACATTGACAGCTGGTGACACACGTTCCGTCTCAGGGTCCTAACAAACCTTTCTTATCATAAAAAAATAAGAAATCATGGTAGGATTGTTGTAGAATTTTAATTATTCTCCTTTAATATCGTCGACTTAGATTATTATAATATTCAACGAATAAATACCTTATTTAAACGTTAGTTCTTTTAAAGAATATTAAAGGTTGGTTTGACGTGCGTCCGAATTATGCGAAAAGGAGCGTGACAAGACGAAATGTCAAATCGAGTGGAGTGGATTCGCTCTCTCCCTGGAAGGCCGCCACGACATGTAACATGGCTTGAGCAATTATTAATTTTTTGGGGTTTTTTTCACTTTCGCCGCCCTCGGCACCCCGTCATGGGACTATAGTTTAACCTTTAGCTTTAAAATCCGCGATACGCGCAAGGACACAGGGGATATTTGCCGCCACGAAGTTGTCAGGAGGATGAGCTGTTGATATCCACGTGCCCGCCCGGCCGTATGAATTGGCGCTTCCTGGAGTGTCCTCCCATCACCAGAGGGTGCGGTTCTCCCGGACCGTGGACCGCATGCAACGGCGCAGGCCCCGTCGTCGGCGACCCCAAGGTGCGACACACGGATCCTAACCTTATTTCCAAAGGCCGCGTCGCCGCCTTCGATCCGATGTCCGTGTGTGGCTCAGCGCAAACCTCGGAAGGCCCAGCCAGCGTCTACTATCTCGCATACAGCGGAGCGTGCAGGAGCGCCGCGTCGCTTTGAGGACGCGACCAGTACCAGTGCTCGAACCCAATGGATCACAAAACGGTGAACGGGACAACGTTCTAAGTGCGCACAGACGTTTGTGTACGGACCTGGCCAGGTACCTTATATTTGGTTTATGTTAATTTTAACTTTTAATTGCGGCAAAGACTTATCAGATTTTTGTATTAGTATAACATGTGCCCGCCCTCAGCGGCTAGTGTGTTTATGGAATAAAATGCTATATTCTATCCCAACCATATTGTATTAATGATATCACCCTGCCCATGACTCCCAGGACCTAAGGCTTACTAGACAAGAGGTCCTTGTACTTCAAAAGTACGAGGCTCTATCCTGAGCACTACATCCGGCTCTCTCTAAAGTAATTGTTCGTGTATAATCGCACTGCGCAGGGATATTGCCCGTCTTCGCTTCGAATAGTTGGAGACCCCTGCGCACATGCACCAACATACACTTTTTTATTTTTTATACACGACACTCTGACATCGTACACAAGTTTTCGCCCATCTGTTAACATCTTGATTCATGTTTGGCCAAAAATACCTTTCGCTGACTAATTTAACACTAGCTCTAATACCTGGATGGCTCAAATCATGTAAGGAATCAAAAGCAATACGACGAAAATTTTTTGGTAAGTATGGTCTGGCTCTATCCCTAGATATATCACATAAAATTGAGTTTTCATTATCGTAAAATTGAATTCTTTTAAATTTAATACTGGACGTGTCATTTGATTCGTTCAATAGTTTTGCAAGCTGTTCGTCGCCTTCCTGCGCGTTGGCGAGTTCGTGGAAGTCTATAACCGTGGGACAAGATATGGTTTCAATTCTCGACAATGTATCGGCTACTATGTTATTATTACCACTTATATGACGGATTTGTGAGGTAAATTCGCTAATGAACATTATTTGTCTAGCGCGTCGAGCAGTTTCTCTATTTGTGCCTAATTTACTCATAGCAAATGTTAAAGGTTTGTGATCAGTAAATACTGTAAGTTCACGACCTTCTATCATGTTTCTGAAATGTATTATTGACATATAGATAGCTAAGAGCTCTCTATCATATGTACTGTATTTTCTTTTGAGCTTCTGTTAATTTTTTGGAAAAATATCCTAATGGCTGATACGTATTATTTACTTTTTGCTGTAAAACAGCACCAATGCAAGTGTCAGATGCGTCAGTCATCAAAGCTAAAGGACTATTAATATCTGGATAAGTTAACATTGCTGCATTTTTTGAGATCGTTTTTACACTGTTCAAAATTTTCCTCAGCCTCGGGCGTCCATTTAATAGGAGTTTTATCTTTGCGTTTTGAGGAACCTAAATATTTATTTAATTCTGACTGATGGTCAGCTGAATGAGGTATATGAGCTCTATAAAAATTTAACATACCTAAAAATCGTCTGAGTTCCTCAACATTATTAGGTTTTGGAAAATCAATTATAGCCTTTACCTTATCTTCTAATGGTACAATCCCTTCAGTAGATACTTTGTAACCTAAAAAATCTACTTCTTTTTGACCAAATTTACACTTTGAAAAATTTATTGTTATGCCATATTTATTAAATCTTTCGAATACTTGTTCTAGATGTTCTTTATGTTGTATTTCATCATTAGAAGCTATGATTACGTCATCAACAAAATTGAATAAAAAATCTAAACCATGGAGAACAGTGTGATGCATAAAACGCTGAAAAGTTTGTGCGGCATTTCGTAGACCAAAGGGCATTTGCAAGAATTCAAATAATCCAAAAGGGCAAATGACGGCTGTTTTTGGAATATCACTTTCCGCGACTGGTATGCAATTATAGGCTCTATTAATATCAAGCTTAGAAAATATTTTTTTACCAGCTAAAACATATGTGAAATCTTGCAAACGGGGTACAGGATATCTATCTGGTTTTGTGACTGCATTCAAACGTCTGTAATCACCACATGGCCTAATGTTACCATCTTTTTTAGGAACGATGTGTAAGGGACTTGCCCAAGCGCTGCTACTCGGCCTACAAATCCCTAACTCCTGCATAATTCTAAATTCATTTTTAGCTTTAGCATACCTGTCCGGTGGTAGCTGCCTCGCTCGTGCTCTCACTGGTGGTCCCGTAGTCTCGATGTGATGGCGTACGCTGTGCTTGCTGGTTTCCTTATATGACACCGGTTTAGTTAACTCGGGATACCTATTTAACAGATCTTGATAGGGACATTCATTGGTTATCGTTCGTAAAGTTGGCACAGAGCTACTAGAAATATTACCTAAAACGCTTAAGTTGGTTACCTGATCGATCAATCGCTTGCCACTTATATCTATAAGTAATTTAAAGTTAGCTAAGAAGTCCGCACCTAATATTGGTTGCTTGACGTCCGCTAATACAAACATCCAACGAAAAGCTCGTCGTAAATTAAAATCTAAAACCATAAAATGTATGCCATAAGTCCGTATTTCAGTTCCATTGGCCGCATACAATTTATATTGATCACTTTGAGCACGATCTTTTTTATTTACGAAAGTACGAGGTAACACAGAAATGTTAGCGCCACTATCAACTAGAAAATTGAGATTAGATGTCCTATCCCTAACGCACAGACGGTGATTAACATACCGGTCGCTGCCTCCCGCCGCAGACAACACCGTGTCTAGTTTCCCGCTGGAGCCTTGGAGCTGGAGTCGTTCTTCTTCCAACTGCATGGCTGCACGCACTTGTTGGCTCGTTGACGGAAACGGAAATGGTAGAAACACAACCAATTGGGATCTTCGGGGGTTCGCCTACGACTGGTGCTGGGGTTACGTGACCTAGACCTTGAAAACCTAGGGTTCCTGCTTCTTGATCGTCCTCTTTGAGTGGTTTCCAGCTTCTTGAGTCTATCATCTATCTTGGCAATTTCCGCAATCATTGCTTCATCACTCCTTGGTGTAGGCCTGTTGGTTATGGCTGCAATGCTCTGACCAGGGCTCACGGTTTCCATCACCTTGTCTGCTATCGTTGCAAGGGTATCCAATTCTTTGGTGTTGGCCACTGTCAAAATTCCTCTTACTGAAGTCGGAAGGTGATTTTGCCACAAAACTGTCAGTGTGTCGTCGGTGATTCTTCCTCTAGCCAGTTCCTGCATTCTGCGCAATAGTTGGGATGGTTTTTGGTCCCCTAAGTCCATTTCACAAATGAGTTTCTTGATTTTGCGATCTTCGGAATCCTCGAATATAGATAATAATTTTGCTTGAGCGTATCATATTTCTTGGTGGCGGGCGGATTACTCACTAGATCGGTAATTTGTTGAATTACGTCTCTTCCTAATTTGGTGATAACCATTTGGTATTTGGTATCGTCTGACATGTGTTGTGGGTTCAGCACTGCCTCCGTCTGTATAAACCACAATCTAGGAGCATCCTTCCAAAATTCCGCTATCCTGGTAGACACTGAGACTGCCGAAAGGAATTGCGTATCGGCGACTAACGTTGGGTTCTCCACGACCAAAGAAGTTCCTGACGTACCTTCTGTGTTATCCATCTTCTATAATTATGTTCTTCGTTTTTTTTTGGTAAACGGTCCTCGCCGCCGCGGTATGAAGTTGAGTTGCCCCCGTGTTACACAAACCGTACGAAAACGAAGACGATGCGGTATCTATTAATTATAAGTCTATGTCACAAAATTTGCACTATAAGTCCAACGATAAGTATGTTCGATGTTACGCGTTCTTCACTGGGTCACCACTATAGAGATGTGTGTATGTTGGGTAAGTATATTGGATATGATTTGAAAGTCCACCAGTTCTCAACACAATCACTATTTATTGTTCTTATGTGTAACACGGAAATCACGAATTCACAGATAAATCGATCGGGCCTATATTGACATAAGGAATTACATATAGAGTACAATTGAGCTACCGCGACGGCGAGCGGGGTGCAACTGGCTCGCTCCTATCGCGTTGGTTAAGATTGCAGCGTAAGCTTTACATATTATAGGTAGGTGAGTACACCTATATAGTTATGAGTACGTTGTTAGTTTGTTGAAGATAAATTAAAAATGATAATTTTTATTGAAACAATTTTTTTTTCTGCACACCGTACATTTATCAACGAGACCGAAGTGAAGTTGCTAAAGTCCGAGTGAAGTTTAGATTGTGCGGACTGTACTCCTGAATGCGCAGTGACCGTTTTGTATAATTCCAGAACTGGACGAGCTGAAGCAGGACCTGGAGACGAAGCTGGGCTCGGAGTTCCAGCACAAGCTGCAGCGCGCGCGCTCGCTCTCTGAGAGCGCGTCCGAGTCCGACCACGCCGGCGCAGGTTCATACTATGTTAATGTTATCACAATACATACAGCACCTGAGACGAAGCTGGGCTCGGAGTTCCAGCAAGCCGGCGCAGGTTCATACCATAGACATAAAAAATAATAATTCATTCTTTAGACTTACAAACTTGATATGTCAAACTTGACAAATGAGTCTCACAGAAGATATTACCTATTCTTCACCAACATAGGCAAAAACCATATCTGACATCCCGCTTCCTCAGCTGTCTGTATCTCTTAAGGAAAATTAAAAAAATATATGTTCTAATTATATGGGTCATACTAATGCTTAATGTTACGAAAAAGACCTATAAATTTACCCGTATAAATAATCAGCTCCGTAGCTCAGCTGTACTAGAAACGAGCTTTGAACTGCAGTTTGCGGGTTTGATCCCCGGGTCAGATATATTTTTTTTGTTTTTATATTTTTTTTATTCTGTGTTGTGTGTCTACATAAAGGACCATTTAGACGGGTTTAAATGGCTTACTGTTGCTAATATTGTTGTTACATTGTTTTTGATTGTGAAGTCCTAGTTTTCCAAATAAATAAAATAAAGCATGCAACAGGCAAGATACTTTCACCGTCTAAATAGGTCTTAGAAGGAACATTTAGACATGTTCCAAAGATAGAGCCTTCGGAATGTTAGACAGACAGACAGAGGAGTTATAATAATAGGGTTCCGTTTTGGACCCTTCTAGTGTGCGGCTGTGTATGCCTTATATTAAAATTACTTTTATTGATAAAAATATTTTTTTTCAGGAGATCGCCGCGAAAGTATGAAGAAACGTACACCGGAAGCCACTCCCAACGAACTCAAAGAGAAGAACAAGCTCATCGAAGCGGAGAAAACCGAAACTGGAAGCGTAAGTTTCATAGCTTTACTTCAACCAATATTAATACATTAACACCCGACATATTCTCGTGGCTCGGGACCCTAAATGTGGATCTATAATACTTTTTCTTTTTTGATTGTTACATTATAGTGAGTGAATGTGGTAAACGCCATTTAAGACTTAAATTGTAGCTGTTGGTCTTCCTAAAAAAAATAAAATAAAATACGATTAAATAAATAAATACATATAACGCCAACTAGTAAGCGTTAATACGATAACCCTCATTGCGTCAGCACGTGACACTGACCAGTATCTATTCGTTATGTGTGTTCGTATTGTCTAGCTTTATTTTGCTAAGTCCCACTGCTGGACCAGGGCTCTTCCCCTCCACCGCCCTGTAGTGTGCTCGATAACGCACAATACAAATACACATGACGGCAACGTTGCGTGCCTCTCCTCCGCACGTAACTGTACATCACAGCCAGTACTTATTGATGTTCCACCGAACTAATCACTATCATATTGGATACAAATCGTAACAGTCCATGTGCTTAGGCACCGGTCCGTACACTACGACGATACTGAATGTAATGAGACCCCGCTCAAATTAGAGACCTGTGACGTGGCAGAGGAGATGACGAGCGCGCTCTGACGTTACGTCGCCGCGCTGCTATATATATCTACATACATCACACTACCCTTTTTTGCGTATCTGACATATGTTCTGTATTGCCCTCAGGTGAAGTGGGGCGTGTACAAGCACTACCTGATGAGCGTGGGCGTGTTCGCATCGCTGGTGACCGTACTCATGAACCTGGTGCTGCAGGTGTTCCAGGTCGGCTCCAACTACTGGCTCGCGCGATGGTCCAACGACGACCAGATGGTGAGTGCGAAATGGCTGGTTTCCATGGCATTTTCAGGATGGATTCGTTTTATTTTATATTATTTTCTATTACCGTCAGATTCATTCTAAGTAGGAAATCTTACAGGATTTCACATTTAGGTACATTAGTTGAGCTGGCGTATAAAATCCAATTTAACTTTTCTAATGTTACCATTATTTTTTTGTCCTTTTCGGGTATTTGCCAAGCTTCGCTGACACAAGAGAGACTCTTCATAGAATTTAAAGAACAAAAATTAATGCAATATAATTTCCTTCGACAGTTGGTCAACAACACAGTAGATACTTCCAGAAGGGACATGTATTTAGGAGTGTACGGCGCGCTCGGCGTGGGGCAAGGTAAGTTCCTTGTATATATACATATATATACACCATACACTGTGGTTAACATATTCACGGGGGACAATCACGAGCATTTATATCACCTGTGTTACGTTAAGTTTAAATTTTAAACGTATACTTCAATTTTATTTCAGTATCAATTGTGTCAATTACAGTTATATTCAATTTTGTTGAATATATGCTTTATTTACATACTTAAATCCAAATTTCCTAGTCAATAAGCATTTATATTTTTAAACTTAAGTGGCAGTGGGCGGGGCAAATAGCTCGTAGAACAGATAGCCGTTGGGGCAGAAAAGTTCTCGAGTGGCGACCACGAACCGGAAAACGTAGTGTTGGCAAGTCTCACACTCGGTGGACCGACGACCTGGTGAAGGTCGCGGGTTGCGGGCAGCGCAGGACCGGTCGTTGTGGAATTCCTTGGGGGAGGCCTTTGTCCAGCAGTGGACGTCTTTCGGCTGAAAGAAAGAGCATTTATCAGATACCTAATAATAGAAGCTGCTTGCATTACATACAAAGTTAACATAAAAAACGGGTTTAAATACTATTATTATATATTTACATTCACGTTTTTAAACTATGAATTCATGTTATATTTATAATTGAAAGTGATAAGAGACTTATTCATCGCCTATAGATTAGAGACTTATTCATCATAAATGCTCGTGAATTTCAAAATGGCTCTTAGGGGGTTTAATTAATGTTTGTGTTATAATCAAAGTGAAATAACACTATTAATGATGACGTAGGACTTTTAAAATATTTTTGGGATATGCAGCAAAGCACATTATTTCCACGCGCAGTAACAGTCTACAGATCTTACTTGTTAAATGAAGTTTAAAAATCCTATGTCACTTTTTATTATGTACAGAAATATTGAGGAACTTTTATACCTTTGTAATTAATAGGGTGTGAATAACTGCGGTCTTGTAAAATGCTAACTGGGTTATTGAAGATATGGTGATGACTTGATAAAAAAATCGAAATAAACATCCTCTTTTACAAACCACACACGTACACTTAAGTCAACATATATTATAAAACACAATAGACCCGAAAAGTTTTCATAGACACTTTATTCAATCACACTACAATAAAAATGTAAATAAATTAACGACAATTTACTATTAATTTTGTAACAATTGATTGTCAACTAACTCGTTCGTTCTGAACTATTGAAATTGATAGTTAGTGTACATAACAAAATTTGTGAATCTAAATTGGGTATTACTAAATTCAAAACTTCATTGTAAATAAAAATGGCCGGGAAGACGCGGTTCTCAGGTAAAGGAAATTTAGTAATGAATACATTGTTTACTTTTGGCTGTTTCCTATTTGGTCTTTTCAGTCTCGATTTTGGTTTCTATTTGGACTTGCCCATTTTATTAACAATATCAAATTTGCGTTCCATTTTAACTTATCAAACACACACATTCTATATTTCTTTTTAATAAGCGACATTGCATGGTTTATTGCATGATTTTACCATATGCCCATTTTTATGTTCATATTTAAAACGGAAAGCAGCGAAGGTGTCTTCGTAGTTTTCTCTAAACCATTTTATTAGTGCATGTTTTAATGATATTCTCATGTGATTTGTGAATATTATGTCAAATTTGTGGATTACATGGGGACTCGACAATCATGGACCTCGCGCCTATTTATTTTTAAGGACCACATCCAAATTGATTCTTTTTATATGATACTACAAGTGATTACAATTTATACATTTTAATATAGCTAGGCGGTTCTTTAAACATTTACAATACAAGCGCGGTCCTACGCCAAAATTTAGTGGAAAGCAGGGGTATTAAAACTATATAGCAGGTGTTGAGGGAAATTTCTTAACCCTTTTGATTTCCCTCCAAGACCCTTCCAAGTATGGTTATAAAAAAAAATTGTCCGCGGCCACATGGTTCTTGATAATTATACAACTTTAAAGTAATCTATGTCCTTCCCGAGATTTCATACCGCATTTCCACGATTAAAATGAAATTCAAAGAAAAAATAAATAAAATGGCATCGGTTGTATGGACCGCGCTTGTCCTTGAATCGCGATGTGGTCCTTACGGCGCCGGGCCTAGCGGTGTCGGTGTAGCGTGTGGGTTCGCTGGCAGTGGTGTCGGTGTCGGTGTCGTCGCTGGCGCTGTACCTGGGCACGCTGCTGGCCGCGCGCGCGCTGCACGCGGCCATCCTCGCGGGCGTGCTGCGCGCGCCGACCATCGGCTTCTTCGACTGCACGCCCGTCGGCCGCGTGCTCAACCGGTTCAGCAAGGACGTGGAAGTGCTGGATAACGTGCTGCCGATGACGTTGCGCGGATGGACCTCCTGCTTTTTTGCGGTAAACGCCAGCCGCCTGCCGCTGCATTCATTCGACTCGCTCTTCAAGAGATTTTCCATATATGTTTTGGAATCCATGTAAACTAGATGTTCTTTGGAATAAGAAGTTGAATACGCGTACCTGTGACTTCGGCATACGGCGAGCCGTCACATGGAGTATTTACATTTGGTTTGGTTAATGATTGACTTATAAAATTGTATCTTTTTGTACTGATTCTTTTTAACAAGTATTTAAAATCTCTTTGAGAGTTGAGTCTTTTACCATAGAATGTGCCTCAACTCCGAAATCTTCATTATTTATACAATCGATTAAGATTATTCAAGCTGTCATATATCCGTAAGAAGTTACTGGATGAAGAGGCATATTTTAAAAGGTGATCCTTCATTAAATAGGGGATCTCTTACTCCAAGCTTTGGAAATGAATCGCTTATATCCGTGTGCTTTTCATTCAAATATTGGAGTAGGA
Source organism: Ephestia elutella (assembly GCA_018467065.1). Lineage (NCBI taxonomy): Eukaryota > Metazoa > Arthropoda > Insecta > Lepidoptera > Pyralidae > Ephestia > Ephestia elutella. The sequence continues at coordinate 4,938,700 of CM031575.1, forward strand.
AATGCCGTTAAATCATTTTCTAATGTCATTGCTGTGGTGACTAGTATAGTTAATAGTGTTTCGTTTCCTATAGACCAGCATAAAGGACAGAAGGAGACTGTTAGACGATGGCAGTCACGACTGATTTGGGATCAGTTTATAAATTTCCGACGAGTCACGGCACAAAACTTTAGTAGGACTAATATGTTCGTAGTGAATTTTTCTCTATGCTTTTCTTCATTCCATGTAACGTAGGCTGAATAGAAAACAATGTTTGGCCCGCTTAGGCTTCACACTAAAGGCATGCTTAACGTACGTTCCTTCTGTATTTCTTGGTGTGTCTTCGTCCTTAATATCTGTAGCACGCGTGCACACGTAGTCCGTAGCCGCTTGCCCCGCACCGGCCGTCCGAGGACTCGTAAAGAATGTATTCATTATATCCCGAGCCCTCCCGAGCGTTTGGAGAATTAACTTCCTGATAAAACAGTGTTCGTGGACGTTGTTGCAGCGATCTCGTCGTTTTTTTCGGATTTAATGCCATACTTGGCGTGTTGGCGGGCGGCGCGCATCCTGCACGACCTCTTGTTGAGCAATGTGCTAAAGACACCGTTGCAATTCTTCGAAGTGACTCCCGTGGGCAGGATACTCTCTAGATTTTCTAAAGACGTAGACGTCATGGACTCGTCGCTCCCCTCGGAGTTCGCTGACGTCATTTATTGCTTTTTCGAGGTAATAATAACTATTATGAATTGGTTTCTTTTCGGTTATCACTATTATTTGGCCGGTAATTTAGTTCAGCTTCATTTATTTTGCTCATTAGCCCAAATGTGTTTTATGTCCATGGCGTTTCGGCTAGCGTTGGAGTTGTGTGCGAGCAAACTTGCTGCTTTTTGTTACGTTTTCTGTTTTCTCGTTTTTCTTTGCTTCTTCTTGATATTTTATTTATTATTATTCGTCAATAATTTTCACTTTTGTGTTGTCTATTTTTTTCTTTCACTATTTACTGACAATATGTATTTTTATGTTTTAACCAGTAACCGATAAATACAAGATAAATATTTATATGTTACTAACATTTGTAAACTGATCCCAGTATAAAACAATAATAAATCAATAATACTATACCTACCTATATTTTTATCTATGGGGTAAAAAATATACGTCTTCGTAACTGAAGGCAATCAAATTTTATTATTATATTTATGCTAATGCTACTTTGAGTTCAGATCGATTCTCAATTATAAGAATCACCTTTTACACTCCAATATCGCCGAAGATTTCGTGTGTCTGAATGACCAAACGAACTGAATAATTTTGCCTATCTGCTTAAATACAATTAAAATATCAAAAAACATATCCCATCATTTTTTCCTATAACGCAGCATACTTTACATAGGTACTAGGAACACTGTTTGTGATCAGTTTCTCGACGCCAATATTCTTGGCTGTGATACTGCCGATCGGGGTGGTGTACTACGTCATCCAGCGGTTCTACGTGGCGTCGTCGCGGCAGCTCAAGCGACTGGAGTCCGTGTCCCGGTCGCCCATTTACTCCCATTTCGGGGAGAGCATCACTGGTGCGTCCACGATAAGGGCTTACGGAGTCACGCAGAGGTTAGTTAATTTTTTGTCTATGCCTCAAAATAAAATTCAGCTGCTCTAGGTAGTACGATGGAACATCAGTAAGTCTGGTTGTGATGTACAGTTGTGTGCCCCAATACAAATTCTGATGGGTATATGTATTTGTAATTGTTGTGCCATCGAGTATACTATACTACACCATTGAATAAATCCTAACTAATATTATAAATGCGAAAGTGAGTTTGTTTGTTTGTTACCTCTTCACGCTTTATCTACTGAACCAATCTTCCTGAAATTTCGCATACACATGGCTGGAAGTACGGAGAAGGACATAGGGTACCTTTCATCCCGGGAAAAAGCACAGTTCCCGTGGGAAGTTCACGCGGGCGAAGCCGCGGGCAAAAGCTAGTATTTATATATATTCATAAAAGCATGGCGCGTTACTAATTTTCATATGTCGTCAAATTACCTTTGATAATTCATAATGTGTCCAGATTCGTTGAGGAATCGGAGCGGGGTGTGGACCACAACCAAGAGTGCTACTACCCGAGCTGCATCGCGAACAGATGGCTCGCGATCAGGCTGGAGATGATCGGCAACTTGATCATCTTCTTCGCGGCCATCTTTGCTGTGCTCGGCCGCGACACCATCAACCCTGGGCTGGTCGGTCTCTCCGTCAGCTACGCGCTTCAGGTAACATTGATACTAAATAGTTCCTCACCCAACTGTTATAGTTTCTCATTCATGCTTTGAAAGACTTTCAAATATTCTTGGCATTCTATGTAATAATTATTGTTTCAGATAACGCAAACACTAAACTGGTTGGTGCGCATGACATCCGAGGTAGAAACTAATATTGTCGCCGTAGAACGAATCAAGGAATACGCAGAAACAAAGCAGGTATGTAATTATTGCTTTAAAGATTTATTTTTCGCCATTATTATTGCATTATTTTTGAATATTTGAGAAAAGGACAACGTCGATAGACGGATTCGCGCACTAGCCTTGTTTGGTTAAACTTGTTGATGGTTGGTCAAGAGCATAGAGCTAGAAAAAAATATATTTTTACTTAGAGGCACAGACAGCTGAGGAGGCGGGATATCAGATATGGTTTTACCTATGTTGGTGAAGGACAGGTAATATCTTCTGTGAAGCCAATTTTTTGTCAAATTTAGACATTTTTGGTGTGTTTTGGTTCCATATAATTTGTAGCCAATCTGTAAAAAACATTTTTGAAGGTTTTTGGGCTTCATTTGACAATCAAGTTTATATGTCTATTAAAGAATGAAATTTTTTCTATGTCTATGGTCAGGAGGCACCATGGACGATAGGCAGCGGGCCGGGCTCCACGTGGCCGGAGACGGGCGCGCTGCAGCTGGAGCGGCTGACGCTCGGCTACCGCGCCGGCGAGCCGGCCTTGCGTGACGTCACGTGCGTGGTGGCGCCCGGCGACAAGCTCGGCATCGTCGGCCGGACTGGCGCCGGCAAGTCCACGCTCACGCTTGGCCTCTTCAGGTATTGGATTTGGTCCAAACTCCAACCTTTGCAGTCGTCTACAGCATTTGATTCGGTTCATCATTTTTTTTATAAAAGCAGTGAGACAATAAAGGTTCAAAAAAAATTACAAAAAATTATTCACGATCGTGTAATGTGATGCCACAGTCGTCAAGACATGTGCAGCAAATTCGATATTTCCTAAACATTTTTTTATCTTCGAATTTAAAACGCGTTTGAATTGACATTCTCTTACTAAAACATATTTACAATCGCACCAACAGGATAGTAGAAGCCATGGGCGGCAAGATCCTGATTGACGGGATCGACATCGCGACGCTGGGACTGCACCAACTGCGCTCGCGCATTACCATTATTCCGCAGGACCCCGTGCTGTTCTTGGGCACGCTGCGTATGAACCTCGACCCCTTCGAGGCTTACACTGATGATGAGATCTGGAGGTCATTGGAACACGCGCATCTCAAGGCGTTTGTTCTAGGTAGGTTACACTTCATCTCATAATAACCTCATAGATTAGGTAAAATAAAACACACACGACTTTATGGCAATGTTAATGGACTTTTTTTCCATTTGCTTTCTATTTCACACATTTGAGGAATCACCTACACTACAGCGCAGGTTTCATAAACATTGTGGTCATATCAGGTCTGCCGGCGGGTCTTCGGCACGCGATCTCAGAGGGCGGTGAGAACCTGTCGGTGGGACAGCGGCAGCTCGTGTGCCTCGCGCGAGCACTTTTGCGCAAGACGCCGCTGCTGGTGCTGGACGAGGCCACCGCCGCCGTCGACCTTGAGACTGACGATCTCATACAGGTATAACTAACAAAGCTAACGGTCAAAGTTAGTACGGTGGAACATCAGGAAGTCTGGTTGTGATGTACAGTTACGTGCGTTGGAGGGGCACGCAATCTTGCAGTGTATGTGGAAACTTCTGCAAACGTTCCGGTCGTGGTCGAGCTTAAATAAAAATATATTTATATAAATATACAAATATATATTATATATTTATATAAATATATTATATTATAATACATTACTAGCTTTTGCCCGCGGCATCACCCGCATAAATTTCCCACGGAAACAGTGCTTTTTTTCCGAGATGAAAGGTACCCTATGTCCTTCTCAGTACTTATAACTATGTGTATGCGAAATTTCAGGAAGATTGGTTCAGTAGATAAAGCGTGAAGAGGTAACAAATAAACAAACTCACTTTCGCATCCATACTAATATTATAAATGCGAAAGTTTGGATGTGAGTTTGTGAATTTGTGAGTTTGTGAGGATGTTTGTTACTCAATCACGCAAAATCTACTGGACGGATTTCGATGAAATTTGGTACAGAGGTAGATAATGACCTGGAATAGCACATAGGCTACTTTTTATCCCGGGAAAAAGCACTGTTCCCGTGGGAAATTCACGCGGGCGAAGCCGCGGGCAAAAGCTAGTTTATAATTTTAATAAGGATTAGGATAGGAAGTGTAAACACATCGTACGTAACGATAATTTCTAAATTGCTTTAAACTTTGAACAGAAAACGATCCGATCGGAGTTCGCGTCGTGCACGGTGTTGACAATCGCTCACAGATTAAACACGATCATGGACTCTACGCGAGTGATGGTCCTCGACCGCGGACAACTCGTCGAGTTCGCGCCGCCCGACCAGCTGCTGCAGGACAAGAATTCCATCTTTTATGGCATGGCGAAAGACGCAGGACTCGTCAACTAAGCGTACACCGTTCACACTATGACCAATCACAACACTCGCTAACGAATCATTTTTTGAATTCCAGCCAGCGAGTGCTATTGTGTTTGTTTTTAATTCGCGTCATTGCCAGCCAGTGTTATTGTTGTATTTTTGTTTTTAAAAATGTAATGATATTTTTTAATTCAAATACTACATAGTGATTCGAAATTTGATTTTAACACCAACAGTGCCAGATTTGCAAATTATTTATAAACATCAAGAATTAATTTTTAATTTCGCGCGTAGAAACACTGGAATTCGAAAATTGAATCGCAGTTATGATATTTTCAGTTGTAATAAAACATTAATGCGTGTGAAAACGAACAAAGTAAAAGTGTTCTTCACATAAACTATTTATTTACTATACGTTATACCTCTAGCGGCGAGGTGCGGAACTAATTCGCGACAGATAGGCACGATGAGTTGAGGTACAAATACTGTTATTACACTAACCCTAATTTAATTTTAATAACTTTAAACAAAAACCATCAGATTGTTTAGTGCTGATAAAAATATCTGTTATGCATCAGTTTCGTAAAGCGTAACTAGGAAGGAATCACTTGATACCGGATTTCATTTCATACCTTATTTTGTTTTTTTACTCGCCTCATATTAAAATGTGCCTATAGATGTTTCTTTCTTGAGTTGTAAGCGGTTTCAGCGCAAGTGGAATGTAGGGTATTTTTTTTATTTCGATTGTGTGCGCATCGTATCTTCCACACACACATTTTGGATATGACTTCCTTCACTTAACAACTTCACAATTTTTTTATATGAAAAAGAAAAAAAAAATTAGCTGGTGTTAGTAACTAATTACTTAAGTAATGTACTTACCTACTTATTTGATTTGTTAGTAAAAGTTCCAGCCATGATTGTTTATATTTCCGAGCTTTTTATACAATTTGTATAATAATGAAAGGACACTTTCTCACACATCACAATAATATCACACTATTTCCACGCTGTGTATTTTCTATGATCGTAAAATACTTCAAATAAAACTTAGCTGAAGTCGGCAAATATGTTTTTATGTGTATCGCCATACAAATGTATTATTTTCATGAACTTAGATTAATATTGAGTTTTATCATTAGACTGCATGTAAAATAACGTTAAATGTTTTACATAATACTCTTAAATGTTTTATATTTTACACTTTTGAAATTTTATAATGAAAACATGGAAATGCGGGTTACCATTAACTTAAACAATTTATCCTAAAAAAAATTAAAACAAACATACTATAAGAGTTATCGAATAAGTTTTTATTGTAGAAACAAAATGTGCTAAGAGAAATGTGTACTTATGTATGTAAATTGACACAGATTTATACGATGTATTGTTATGTTAGTGTTGTTTGTGCTCGAAAAGTACTTATTATTTCCTAGTTCCGAGAAAACAGTCTGTATTGGTGTTTGTGTTTACAGAATCAAACCAAGTTTGTGTTTTCAGCCAACTGCCTATTTACAGAATATTTATTCCATGTATATTGTATAATGTATATATTGTACTTAAAGACGTAGTGTACAGTTATTATTACTCTGAACAATTTGAAGTTATGCAAAAAAAATACTTATTGTATTTAGTGCCTACCACAATTAAGGATGGGTAACCACTTTGGTTTAAACCCGAGATTGGGTTAAAACCCAGTTATTACCCATTTTAGTCCATATATTGAAATGGATGATAACTAAGTTTTAACCCAGTCTCACGGTTTTAACCCGAGTGGTTACCCATCTATAACCAAAATATATTCAAGTTACTGTCAATTTGAAGTACATACAGCAATAAAATGTGATAACAAATAAATTCACCCCTAAATGTCTTATGTAGTGTCACATCAAATGTGGTAGATATGTTAAACCTACTATGATATTAGAATATTATGTTCGTGTCTAGTGGTAATACAACTACCGCTGCCTTGTACTTGTTAGATGTGTTCACTTCGCTAGGGGACTAATTTCTCGCGATTATAAGTTCTATGCTTTGAGCAGACCGACGCGAATTCCGCGCCGCGTGCAACTTTTGTATATTTGCGTCCCGCTTACTCCTTAGAGCAGCTCATAGGTCTCTCTCGCTCTAATTCGCGGCGCGAGCGATTAGCGCGCGGATTCGCCTCGGTTTCACCAGGGCCCTTTAGTAAATATAAGAGTATCGAATATCACTAAAGTACGTTTCATTTTATAGTTCCTCTGGCGTCATGTTGGTAGTAAAACTTATTACGTGGATTAACTAATAGCATCGATAAAATATTTACTTGTAATATTTTATCGATGCTAATAGGTATTTTTCATATCCAGACCAAATCAAGGATTGTATGAAGCCGGCAGGAACAGTTAAAAAAAAAATTAGTTTTACTGCCAACATGACGCTAAACTAAAAAGAACTAAAAGATGAAACGCGCTTTGTGCCCATAACTAAGGAATTTATTAATTATTGAACATTGTGGTCGTTTGCAATTCGTTGTACTAACAACAAAAAATATTTGTTTTAATTTAGTAGTATGACTGGGTTGTTCAAACATCTTACATCTTGGGGTGTTCAAATGGCATTTAATTGTGTCATTATTATTGCCATTTTGTTTTACCTCATGTTATTGGAGTTAATGAATAATTTTGTGGACAATTTTTCTTATTTCTGCTCAAATGTATTTTGTAAGTACGGTCCATTGAACGAATGGCCATGTGTCTACACATATTTAATTTTCACAACAAAAATTAAATTCTTTAATTGTTATTGGCTGTTTTACCAAGAGTCAGCCTTGGCCGTACATTTTGATTATTTAATTTTTTTATTTTCTTTGTTTGTATTATTTCCGTTCTGATGCTATTATTCCCTATTGTTACTTAATTATTAATGAAGGTACTTGTTATGTACTTACTTATTTAAAAAGGGAAAAGCACAGTAATTTAGACATTTTTGTATTTTGCTAAGTAAACCCCGAATTTATATTTGAATGCGATTTATTTAACATAAGATTCACTGCAAATAATGTACGAATTTATAAAATGCAAAATTTACTTACAGTACACAAAGTTTGAATGTTCGAGTTTTGTTGGATGCTTAGTTTATCACTCGCGCCTTTAATAAAATCTCGATTTTTTCTCTAGACAGGCACTGGACAAATCTGATCGCTAGTATAATATATTTGAACAGATCTATAAAATTACTTTTGTAATATTTTACCATGCTCTTACCTCATAAGGTTGTATAATTCATTATATTCCACCACAAATCTACGGAACCTCCATGGAATCCTAACGTAACTCGTGCATTTAATTATTATAGGCGGAAAAACGCACTTAGCCAAAATCTCATCACTTTTCTGATGAGATTATTCTTGCCTGCATTTTGAAAGGTTCAGTACCTAAACTGTGTTCTTGTTGAGGAGTAACTTGTTTCTGGGGGTCTCAAATTGCAACATTTCGGAATATGATTTCTCATTTCCTAAATACTTAAAAATGAACCATAAAAGTGATGTTATAAGGTTCATTTTTAAATATTTGTTTCGTATGTCAATGTCACCATTTGAGACCCCCTGTGCACAATTTTAAATGTGCACTACCCAATGTATGTTTTGTACCAAGTGACATGTGTTATTTAGCAGTAAATATTAATGTTAATATTACGAATTGTAATGGAAATTAAATAGATATAATTTACATACGGTCTATTTAAATATTTTTCATAAGGTTACCCCACAGAAGTAAAATTTTTTTAAAAATATAAGCAGAAGGAACACAAATTTCACACACACACTGATGATATTTGACAATATTTGCATCCTGTTCATGATAAGGACTGTCACATAACTCTGTCCCTTTCCTTCCTTAGCATTGCAATGTATTGCAACACGAACCACTACACTGAAAGATTTATCATCCAAGCCGGATTTTTCATGCGAAATGATCCTTAACTGTCATATTTGTTGTGTTGTCACAGTTGTCATAAATATTTAAAATTATTTTTTACTGTTTTGTGCTTTTAAACTCAATAGAAATGATAAAATGCAACGTGTACAATATGTGGAAGTGTTTCATAAAAAAATATTCGTGGAATATCGTTCCTTCGGTAAGCAATACATGTTTTTTTGACGTGCCCAATGATAATATACAATTTCGTATTATTTTTGAAACAATAACCATTATTAGACTTTTGAATGCTATTTATCAGCAATATCATTATTTATTTTATAAAGTAGTGTATTAATTATAACCATTTCATAAGAAATACTACAAGTAATTTAATAATTTCGTAAATAGCATAGATCATTTGACAGATCCAGTTTTGTATACTATGGCTGGGCCGAATCTAGGCAAATATACGAATTTAGTACCTATTCTATAAAAATCTCAGGAATTCTTTCTTGAAGATTAAAATGCACATTTTATAAAAATACTGACAGTGAATTTTATTTCAGGACAAGGAAAATATGCCAGAAAATAATACCTCAAGAAAGAGAACTGTTATGGGGAGTATTTCTCTTACGTACTACGAGTACCAGGACAGCGAATGGACGCCAGCAACCATTAACATCATTGCAATGTTTCATTGCACGTGATTTTTAATAATTTAAAATAAATTTTATTGATTTAATGACTAGTATTTTTTCCCAAAAGGGATAGAATTTCCCATCGTAAAAAGCTGATGCAGATCCGTCCGCATACCGCGCACGGCTTAAGATTCAGCATCTCAAAATTTTTGGTTTTGCTACACTGTACCGAATATAATTAAATATCTTAGATCCGACCCTGTATTCTGTCGTTGTGTGAATAATAATCTTATTGTGTGTTTTTGCCATGCAATTTCAAATGACATGTTCAGTCTGCTTACTATTATTATATGTCTGTGGGTTACCCTAGCTTATTGATTTTTTTTATTTAACATTGTCACACATTTTGTGGTATTATTACCTAGTAAATAAAAAAAAATCCGTGAAAAAATCCCATCTGTAAAATTATACATGTAGCCCAGCAAATCAAAACAGTTACAATATAATAGTTACTACGTACATTCTGATTCTTCAGACTGTACTTCTCTTTGGTAGCGCCTACACTTTGCTCCCGCAACTAGAAAGGGATGCAGGTATATGGTAGAACAGGAAGTCAGACTTCTCTTTTTGTATATCGTCAACCCTTTCCAGTTGCGGGAGCAAAGTGTAAAGTGTGGAGGCGCTTTTGGTGCACAGCTGAGGTTTCCCCATGCCCTTATAGGGTTGGCGGTTAGGAATAACAAAAAACAACTTCTTTCATTTTAAATTTTATTGATAAGAGACATTCACACATCAACATTTAGTTTAAATTGGAATAACATATTTATCATACAACTTCCACAGTGCTATGAGGAATTTAAAATTTTTAAATCATATTTTATACACAAAATACATTGGAAATAAGAGAAAAATAATATTTTAGCATACTAACTACAATAAAGTTTTAGGTCTTGTGACAAAATAGCTCTGCTAGCTTGCAATTGCAACCATTGACAACAACTTTGTTGGGAGCGGCTTGATTATGGTTAGTGCTCTAAACTAGAGGTGGGAAGGGATCACGCCGAACACTGAGCTAAGAGTTAGCGTTTGATATGGAATGTCTCACTCATAGTTACTGCTAATTTTACTTGGAGGACGACTCCCAGTCATGCAGATGTGCCACTTCAAATTTCTTAAAAAATGTATAAAATTACAAAAATGATTATGAAATCATAGTATTATTGAACTTGAAACACTGTAGAAAAATTACACTTGTATAGTAATATCAAATTTATGAGCCGTTTATCGCACGAGCCGGGTCGAAACGACATTAACTAATGGCAGCTATCGATAACTCTGCCCACTAACTGTTACACATACTACGAGTCTAAACATTACAGTATAATTATATTAGTTATGTATGTATATGCATAAAAAGTGTATATTGTAATAAAAAACTTGGCCGCTGAGTAAAAATTCTAAAATTTCACATTGAAGGGGTAACCTATGTATTACCCGGCTATTGGTGATCTTTAACCAAAGCTGCCTAAACCTTACTGAATAATTACTCACTAAGAGTGAATTCCAATATACTTAATTTTGAGTTCGCAATAAAGAGAGCCGTAAATACAGAGCTAGATTTATACAACTTAATTAAACTAATAATATGAGCAGAATAATTATAAGTGCATAATATATAACACACTGTTGAAATAAAAGAAATTCATTATAATTATCATAGTTCATAAATCGAAACGTAATATGTAATTTTAAACATCAATTGGACACACATTTAACATAAATATTCGAGTAAGTAATGTAAAAGGGAATCAATGTTCATATATACATTATAATAATGTTTCGAACTACTAAATAAAACAGATTATACTTCTATCATCGTCGAGCGACATAGGTACTTTCCTACGCATTGACACTGTATGTTCCTGTCCACACTGGATTTACCACTTGCCGTGGCACCCTCTTAGCATTCACACCGGACCTACGATATCTATCTAAATTTAGGAATGCATCCGCAACATATAACTAAATCTCTGTTTCTAAAATAATACCGACATTATGAGAACAACATTCAATTTGTTCATTTTCCTAAATAACTGAAAATAAACACAGCTCAGTAAAATTGGTACATGTTGAGATCGATTCAAATCCAATAGCGAATGTTACATTAAAGTTGTAAGTATTACATTAAATCGATGATTAAGTCACCAGAATCTATAAACTTGTCGAATTACAATAATTTAGGAGCTCGTACCACGCGACGACGTCAAACTAATACCCCTGTAATAATGGCACCAACTTATCGCACCGTATACTGCCTACATAACTTTGTTATTTATTGTATATAATTATAAAAGACTCGATCCTAGCGAATAAATTGTATAAAATCTTAATTTTACAAAAGCAAAGCACGCTAAACTTATACTATGTTCAATCTATACGTCACGTTTGAAACTGAAATCCACATGTTTGACAGTTAAAATTATCAATCGAACTTAGTTCGATAATCGCCACAGTAATCATTGTAAATAAATTAAAGGCTCGTTACATGACACTACGGTGCCGCGGCCGGCGGCCTAGTTCACGGCCACGTCGCTCGTCGTCTCCTGCAACCAACAACACGGCAGTTACACCACACTACTAGGCATAGGCACAGGGAGGGCACTTCATACAAACGGGGCGTCATATATACCTCTCACTCTCTCTCTTTAGTCGTATTTCCTCATGGCTGAGGGTCGTGGTCATTATATGGAATAAAACACACAACGACTCTCTTGGCAATTTTAATGGAGTGGTTTGCCATTGCCTTCTCCATTTCACCCACTAGCTGATAGTCATCAACCTGAGTGCAGGTTTCCTCACGATGTTTTCCTTTACCGGAAGCAAGTGGTGGTCGATGAAAACTTACATGAGTCAGATTGGTATACAAACTCATGTAGCCCGGGCAGGATTCGCACCTGGGATTTTGCATCTACAGGCGGGCGCCCTACCACTCGGCCACCACCGCTTCGATACCATATACCTACTACTACTACAAATGATAAAAAAATGAAACTACATCCGTGAACACGTCAATGTGTGCGTTTTCATAGTCATAGCGTCCTAATCCGCAAACCAACGGAGAAGTGCCGGGTACGCCATATAGCGGGAGGGGCAGGGAGCTTCCTTTCTGTACGTAGTACTTATATTAATTCTGTGATTTAGGGAATATATGAACTAGCAGAGCCCCGGGGTACCGCTCCCGTAAGGATTTCGGGATAAAAAGTATTCTATGTGCTGTTCTAGGTTATACCCATGAACCAAATTTCAGGTAAATCGGTTCAGCAGTTCTTGAGTTGTAACGTACCCGACTATGTTTTATGTATAAGATTTCAGAGACATTAAAAAAACTCTTTAGAGTATGTGCGATCTAAAACAGATACCCTTACAACTTAATAATGTTCTAATAAAAGTAAAATAGTACTCACCGATTCAGTTTTCAACTCAGGTACAACGGGCACCTCGGGAATCAAGTCCGCTATTTTATCGCTGACCGGGAGTGGCTCCTGCAAAATATCAACATTCTAATAAAATTAAAAAACTTATAACAAATGCTATAGGTATATATTGTACTATACAATTTAGTATCCAATGAAAATTAATAATAATTAGTTACAATACAATGAATCGTGGCGTATGGTGTGGTGACGCTATATAAAAAATTAAGGCGTGACTATCATACTGATTTGAAGCAGCGATTAAACCAGATATAAGGTGCCTCAACATACTCTAACAATGTCTGTTTTATATGATTATTTACAAGATGATCGAAGCGAGCCCATAATAAATTACGCTAGACTAATCTAAGGTTTTTGCAACCCAAACTAAAAGTGCTCCCTTCGTGTACGTTTCTCTACAAGGTCCCAAGTAAAGTTCATTTATTCATAAATGTCCTATTATGTAAACAATCTATAACAATAAACAATATAAAATAGACCTTTTAGGAAATTACTTTCGTGGTAAATAAATGTTTTACTTTAGAATGTTAAGGTTTGAACTAATATTTGATTAATTTTCAACAAAATTCATCAAAGTACTGTGAAGATTGTTTACATAATAGGACAATTATGAATAAATACATTCATGATTGATTCCCAAGGTTCAGCCGAAATTAAATGAAAATTTCATTAGTAGTGGAGTATCTGATGGACTTAATTAAATGATCAGTTATGACTTTTGTACAACCTTTTAGAAGCATAGATTTTCTAGAAATTTTTTTGTTCTTTAAATATTAGTTTTTTATTGTAGTCCATGCAAATGTTTTGGTGAATTTGTTTTACTAAAAACCACTCTACAATCTTTTTCAATATATGTAATAAAAATTCATTATAAGTAATAATGAATTTTGTATATGTGGTAAATGACGAATTGTATTTTATTTATTTTATATGGGTCTAAGAAACCTGAAATAAATGAATTTTAATTTTTAATTTTTTCAGTTATATTATATATATTTTTTTTATGAATCACCAATTAACAAAGTGAAAACCCAAATTAGTATAAACCGTGTCGTTTAGAAAAAAAAGGCTGTTGCGCAATAATATTGTTCGTTTAAAATGTAGTAGGCGTGCTTGTCGCAGTCCTATTGTTAAACTAAATCATGGATTATTTTATCACGTAAAAAATTAATAATAATGTTAGCACTAAGCATGTTAAAAACGCAAGTGAAAACTACATGCTGATGTAAATATTAAATGATTGTGTAACTACATTAAATTTCAAGCGAAAGAGGAAGGGAGGAAAGGAAGGAGAACAGCATAGACCATGTCGCGGGTTCAATCGACTCGAGCACACTCCATTTCTTCGGTTATTGACGATCCACACATGCTGTAGATATATGCACATAACTAGGTACGAATACGGTTAACGGGGGTTCAAACGCGCTTAATACGGTTCTAATCCACTACAAGAGCAGTCCAGAGCAGTACCTGAGCGGGCGCGGCGGCGGGGGGCGGGGGGGGCTGCTCCGACGTCCCGTTGCACTCTACTTTTCCTAGCGAATCCTTGACGTGGTCTCCCTTCACAATCTCATCCTTGTCTATGCCGTTGATACTTTCTTTATCAATACCGTTCGTCTCGCTAATAATCTCAGATACATGATTAGAAATTACTTCTACTTTATCAGAAACTTTGTCGGCAGTCTCTAAATTTTCAGCGATGTCTGATGCGACGAGTTCGTCTGCTGGGGGAGGAGGAGGCAAGTCTTCGACGGAATCGAGCACGTCGGGATTTTCAGGAAATTCGGGTTCGGCAGGTGGCGATATGCATGGTTCGGATTCAGAAATTTCATCAGTAATTGTATCTTCTGTAATGGGCGCTGGCAAATTTATGGCTTCGCTTTGAGCATTTTCAGTGGGCTTTTCATTTGATTCATCATTTGACTCGATTTTATCAGCAGTCTCAACCGATTCATTAATTAGCGGCTGTTCTGGCTCGGGCCTAACAAGTTTAACAATCTGTTCGTCGCCAACTTCATTTAAAGGAAGAGGAAGGTCTTTTTCGGGTTCTACATTTGTGATAATTGGAGAAGACTCAATTACTTCAGCAACTGGTACAACATTTACCTCTTCAATAGGGTTTTCTTGACTAATTTCATTTAACCGAGGAGTAAGATCAATTTCAGCTTCGATATTTTTTATTATTTGAGATTGCGCTTCATTTTCAGTGTTCACTACTTCCTCAAGTTTGCAGTTATCCACTTCCTTTAAGGAAGGGGGTTGTGAATTAAGATCAGATTCTATATTTGTGACCAATGGAGTTTCATCAGGTTTATTTTCAATAGGCAAATCTGGTTTAGTCTCCAAGGCTACAAAGGACGGTGATATAATTGCGGACTCTGTGATGTTAGCTAGCGAAGCGTCTGTCAATTCAGGTGCCATAGTGGTGGCAGCAAATGAAGCCACTGAAGAAGGGGGAGGGTTTGCTGGGAGTGGGGGTGGAGTGGACTCTAAAGGCATTTGTTCAACACAAACCTCTTTTATGACAGGGATTTCAGGAGCTGGTGTCGATTCCGTCGTTTCAGCGATGGGTTCCTCGGGTTTGCTTTCCTCACTCTGTGGTGCTTCGGCAGGCTCATGTTTAGCCTCCTCTAACGAGAGGCCATTGACGGCGAGTTGTTCGGGCTCGGGCTCCGCCTTGGCCTCGGGCCTGATCGTCTCGGGGATCGCGACCGCGGGCTCCTCGGCCGCCGGGGTCTCTACTTTGGACTCTGGCGTGGAGGTTCCGTTTGTGATGGGTTCAGTCACCGGGGTCTCCGGCGTTTTTTCGTCCTTGCTCTCAGTGTCTGGTTTAGGTTCTTCAGCAGTTTCGGTCTTCGGGGCTTCAGGGGTGGCTTCGGCCGCCTGTGAAATAAAGAATATTTAATTATTAATTAATAGGTAATAAAAGTAAAAGATTCAATTTTAGAGATAGAACGTCATGAAAAGGACAAACATTATAGTGGTAAAGGTCCGTAAATAAATTATTTTATGATAAAAGCACTGAAATCCTAGAACTTTGTGGTACTGTTGGTAAAATTACTGATGCTACACTTAAATAAAATCAATAGGGAGAATCACATTATACCTTATCGTCGGCCATCGTAATAAAATAAACTGCACAAGCCACAAATGATCCTAACGAGAATCCTAACTAGACTGAGGGGCGTTCGATATGCGTAATATCATTTATAGTGCCATTTTTGTCACGGAAGATTGGACTTCATTTTTAGATTGCGTAGTTACCCTTCAATGCTCATGATCGAAGATATATTATATTGCACTGCTTCAGCACAGTAGGGTTGGTGCACATATATTAAAGACTAGCTTTTACTCGCGAATTCATCTGTGTGGAATTTGATGTTGTTCATCTCAGGTTCTAAACGGCGTAAAATGAAACTTAAGTTGGACATTTACTGTCAAAACAGCATCAAATTTCTACCTTTTTGCGTCCTTTTTGCGTGATGCGCGTACAAGAGACAGACAAAAATTCTGCTTCTATTATATTTTAATTGAATGTAGTAAGATATGATATGCTATGCGTAGCACACAAGTAAAAAGCATCAGCGAGAAAGAAATTGTCTCCTACTAGGTTCGAAAATAATCTATAAAAAAAATAATGAGTGAGTGCAGTCCTGTCTGTAACCACAGGGCTGTGGCAAACAATAAAACGATACTGGTACACAAGGTCGTCTTTGTTTACTGATGTAGAAAGATACGCCTCGAGGGCTGCGCTAATAGATGTGGATGTTTGGCAGGAGACGCAATACAGAACACATAAATAATTATTAACGACCTACTAAACTAGTGTTTAAAAGATTTATTTCGTAATTTAGGGACGTGCCAACTGCTTCTTCATTATGTATTTTTTCCCTCAGAACTAGAAAAAATTAGGAAATCGTTGACCCGAATGATTTTGAAGGGCGTGCGGCGTTTTATTTATGCAAAATTTCTATGGCTCCCTTCTTGCTCCATTATCAGGTCAGCTTTAAGTCGATACATTTACATAGCACGGACATTTTTTTACTCAATTGGGAACCGAATGAACTTACTTAATACACCGAATAACATTTTTACTATATAAGTATATAATAAAAATGTTATGCATTAAAACATGTTGTGATGATGTCAGTCTATGTTCGGTGTATTTTGTAACTTCATACAGTAAGTAATATAAAATCTTGCTAAAAATGTTTAAAATAGAATTACATATCAAGATTACATTAATTAAATAATTAAAACGGTGTATGAACATGCGGCAAAAAACTTTGTTATGCCATGTATCTACATTGTCGAGGCCTCTCTTTCTCGAGCGAGACCATCGTGAACACTTTAATCGTAATCAAATTACAAATAGGAAAAAAATACAATTATGTTAGTAACGGGCCATTTAACTCTCCCACACAAAACACACAAAAACGAGTAGCGTACTACGTTACACATTAGTGAATGAATTAAATATATTCATGATATTCACCTATTTTCGTTAAATAGGGTAACCTTTCTATTCAAGTATGTATCTGTCCGTCATAGTTCTACTTTGTAAAAGGCATTTCAAGTTCACTTCGACATAGGTACATCAAATATCAAGCTGTCTAGAAGATCCGTTAAAGTTCTGCAAAAGGTGGGTACATTCTTTATCTACATAAAAAAAGAACAAGGTCAATGAGGTTTCTTTTCCACCGCTGCTGCGAGGCGATGCGAAGGTCTGTGCGATAAAGCTGGATACAATTATGTTAATCAAAATCTCGACATCCAAGCTTGTTTTTTATAGAATAGAAGGCAAACGAACGTGCGGGTTGCCTGATGGTAAGCAATCAACCGCACTCCATAGATACCAGCATCCCTAAAAAGATCACTGATGCGTTGCCGTGCACAAGTGTGCACAAAAAACATTAATTATGAGATGGTTAATAAAAATACAGGGCAGTGTTGTAAGATATGGCTAATTTACTTGCAAAAGAGAATCTACTGCCTAAAATTAAATAAAGAATTCCTCCATTGTCATTTCGCTAAATTTGCGTCTTTGACCTGGAATGGTAAGGCAATGTTGCGTGACAAGTGACAGACGTGATGAAAAAAAAAATTCACTCGGGTCGACCATTTCTGACTTCATATCTCTAAAATGGGAGGAGCATTTGTGACCAGCAGACTTACTGTCATTATGATTTCATGATATTCAAATACCGACAAAAACAAGGCAAAGCTGTACCTGTTATACCCAAGGATAGATCCTCTTATGACTTCCTAATCTAGTGTATGTATAAAGATAATAAATAGCCCCTCTGGCATATTAGGCGACCAAGACTATTTCATGAGTTTCTTTCGGCATTTCTTCTCAGCAGTGGTCGTTCCGAAATGCTAGTAGTTTGTGGCTTTGAGACATTATATATTATAATTTTATAATTAGTTTAAACGACGTGAAAAAGAGCCTTCTTTGAAGGCCAAGTTTCAATAAATGATTTTGATTTTCCACTTTATCGTCTATTATTTTTATCATTAAAAGCGAAAACATTTTCGCCAAGCTAGTCTCTACATTGATGGAAAAATACCTTTAAAGTTAACGGTAAATGTACAATGATGACGATATGCGATGATTCACTACACCACCACCAGCGATATACAACAATACATTACTGTACTTATGGAATTATGGAAATCATTTTCTGCTCCGGAAAGCATTTTGTGCGACTAGCATCACAAACAAAAGATGACTTTTTAACAATCGCATTTTTCGGTTACGCTAGACAAGCAAAATACAAAATATTATTTTTAGACTACAAAGTACGTTTAGTAGGTATAGTATATCTATATTATATCGCATCTAAAAATAATAAATCTATTAAGAAATAGATTACTTGCACTCTACTTTTTTTCACTTATTTTTCCTCCTACGGTTAGCGGGAGAAAATGCATCTATTACAGTTTTATTATATTTTATCCTATTTTTTTTGTTGCAGCAAATGTTGGAAATGTAACAATGTAAATGAATATATCATTTACATTGTTACATTTCCATACATATTATAACACCAGTGTCCATTCCTGTCCCGTAACGATTAGTGGCCGTGTCATTACGGTGTAAGTGGAGGAGTCCTAGGAGTCGCCTTACGGACGGACGAGAGCAATTTGCATGGGCAATAAATAACGGTGGAGATAGCATCGCGGCCGGGGTTCAGACGACTGTCATATGCGTACGTACGTCGGCTATCAGCGGTTGAACGCCCTGTCTTGGCACCGATTACGGTGCAGAGGCATTCACCAGCAACTTGCTTGTAATTGTTTCACTTACAACATATATAAATATTATTTTCATTTGCTTGTACAGTCAACTGTATGTCATGTTACCCTGCATGAACCCTATGCGCCGGTAATAGGGACTGCAACGAATTTGGTCAAGTTTATGTGCTGTGTCTGCACTATATATGCACTGCATAGGATCTCAATCTCAACTCTAACTGCTTGAAATAAATGCCATTTCATAAAAGTAGAAAATATTTATCATCTCATTCAGCTGCCTATGGAATGTCCGCCACGGAAAACTTTCTACAGCTCTTGACTTCTAATGTAGACATAAAATAAAATTAATACATTAGCATAATTTAAGTCATATTGTCAAGATGTAAAGTGATGCAATTCTATAGTCTATCTATTATAAATCCTCTTTATTTAAGAGCCATGCCACATCTTATTACCGTGGCCATGCTATTGACGGTGCCGGAATGCGAATAAAAAATACGGTAAAAAATCCTCATTTTTTTTGTTCAATATGTTAAGTTTACCTATATTCAAAGGAGGACCAAAATCAGGGCCTGATACAAAATTCACACAGGCGTTGCCACAGGCCAGACCTAGTAAAAATGGCCGCCAAATAGAATAATTAACATAGGGGTCTATGCCCGCATCTTTGTTGCTAGCCACCAATAGCCCTTCAACACAAAGCAGTAACAAAATTATCACAGTAATAAAGCCCCTTGTACCGCGGAAAGCATCAAACAACTTTACTTTGTTCATGAATTTACAAGTATTGTTATAAAGAATTCTTTGTTTTCTTGTGTTGTGATAACAAAAACTAGTGCATACGAATAATCTTCTAATTCATTTAGCGTCGAGGCTGGCGTACCACAAACATCATTTCTTTAAAAAAAAAAAAGAAAACTTATGTATTAGAAGGAAGAGAAACTTCATTTAAACGTACGAGAATAATTTATAGTATAAATATTTTACGACTAATACAAGTTTTATATTCTAATTATTAGCCCAATATAAAAATGCCTATCGTTTTAGCTGTAAATATGCAAGGATTCAAGTTGCGTGGTGAGTATGGCAAATCCCCCAAAATCTTGGGGGAGACCTTTATCCAGCAGTGGATATTTTGCGGTTGTAATGATGATGCAAGGATTATAAACTCTATTTCAAAACATTACATAAAATTATTTTATACTAGCTTTTGCCCGCGGCTTCGCCCGCGTGAATTTCCCACGGGAACAGTGCTTTTTCCCGGGATAAAAAGTAGCCAATGTGCTATTCCAGGTCATTATCTACCTCTGTACCAAATTTCATCGAAATCCGTCCGGTAGATTTTGCGTGATTGAGTAACAAACATCCTCACAAACTCACAAACTCACAAATTCACAAACTCACAAATTCACAAACTCACAAACTCACAAACTCATCACAAACTCACATCCAAACATTCGCATTTATAATATTAGTATGGACACAGCGTAGGAATGCATGAATGTATCATCGAGAAAGGCCTTACGCACTAAGGCTGTTGATTAATTAGAGTGAGAAAAATCTGCAAATTTTCCACTTTAAGAATTTAAAAGCCCTTCCGTGTTATTCCATTGTGCAATGTATAAGCGTGTTATTTATTATGGAAATACGACAGTCAATCCAGTAGAGCGGTCGCATGCATTTAGTAAACATGCAATGTGAGACGCGCACTTATGTTACACTACCGGTACTGACTTTTGATACAACCTGTCCGTGTAAGCACTACAACTGCTCTTTAATACGCACGGGGCGACGAATACACTCGCCAAGTGCATATTTTCATCGGACTTATGCTGTTTAAAGCAAAGATATTCTCGAACTCCACTAACTGGCATGAGGGCGCCGGTTTATGTTGACAGTTCCGAGAATACACATTTATTTATAGATTTACACATACGACCGTGAATCCCAACTTGTTTATATTTTACTTCTTTCTCTAAAGCTTACTTTAAACGGATCAAGTCAATGGTAGAATCAACAGCCATATTAGTAGATATATTAATATCTTAACGTATTTTATTAGAAAACCAGCTTTTACCCTCAGCTTCGCCTTCGTGAATTTAATTTTTCACCCCTAATTCACTCTCTCAGGGGAGGAATTTCCAAAATTCCTTTACTAGTTTTCTAAATTTTTCTTCTTTCTAAATAACACCCCTTTTTCATATCGCCACGCTGTATATGTAACTCAAACAGAATCTTCTTTCAATAGATAATGATAATGAAACATGAACTGATTTATTCTTTACTAGCTTTTGCCCGCGGCTTCGCCCGCGTGAATTTCCCACGGGAACAGTGCTTTTTCCCGGGATAAAAAGTAGCCTATGTGCTATTCCAGGTCATTATCTACCTCTGTACCAAATTTCATCGAAATCCGTCCAGTAGATTTTGCGTGATTGAGTAACAAACATCCTCACAAACTCACAAACTCACAAATTCACAAACTCACAAAGTCACATCCAAACTTTCGCATTTATAATATTATATTCTTTATAAGTATGCAGCGGCCAAATATCTCGAAGTAGAACAAATCGAAAAAAGAAAACTAAACTAAGTCGAGGGTCAGTTAACTCTTTTGAGAGTTGCTGAAAAGAATTTAAATTAGCCACATGAATAATTAGCCGCAAGAATAACACCGGAAGTATTTGATAGTTTGTATTACTCTACATGTATGTGGACGAAGTACTGTAAAGTGCGGAAAGAATGTATGACTGGCGCGTTGGATAGAAAGTCGAGTAACTTGTCAACGGTATTGTATTAGTGACTACACAAAAAGGAAGACAAACGCAGAAGTACTCGTACTTAACGTAGAATCGAGACGTGGAAAAATGTTCGGCCATCTTGACCTAATGATGAATTTATTAATATAGAAGCTAGAAGAGGATGACGAAAGCCAAGAAGGGCTTATATAAAAAGTATATGTTATGGATCAAATAAAGGAGAAGGCAAAAGTTGTGTCGTACAAGCAAATCAAAAATGGCTGAAGACAGGAAGAGATAGAAACTCCACCGACAAGAACAATGTTCTTTACTTTAAATGAACGAAATGAAAAATGTTTAAGCAATGAAGTCTTAGAGTTTGTATTCTCTATGGTCATTTCCTTGGAGGCCAGGCTAAAGACAAAGTATATTACAACAAATGGTTCACTCAAATTCAGATGTAATATTCAGATAAATGTAACTGTTTATGCATGTCATTAAACACAGATTCGATTCGGAGTTATTCGAAGGTAATTTAAACGCAACCAAATCCCTGACGCCCTTTCTTCAAACGAGTTTCATATCAATCAACATAATTATGTAATTACAGTTCACATTCGAATGTTCCGTTAATGGTAACTATTAAAAGAGTTAACATGTCTAACCGAATTTAGAATGCTAACTCTCAAACTATATAAAACATTCAACTAATGTTTGGACGTCCTTTTGGTACCATTAAATCTTTCCTACTTCTCTCTAAAATGTTGTATGCCTGTCATACAAATGGTATGTACTACAAGTCTACAACTTGTATAACAATTGATGACGAAAGGGTAATTTGTATAACTGATACTTTCATCTTCTATATTAATAAAATTGGACGCCGCCGACTTACTTATTAATACTAGAGTCGAAACCGCTGAACGTAGAAACTTGAAATTTTGCAAATAGGTTCTTCAAATAGCATAAGAGTGCACAAAGAAAGGAATTTTGGAAATTCCACTTCCGAGGGGGTGAAATGAGTCACGCAGACGAAGCCGAGGGAAAAACCTAGCCTCAAGCGGAGATGCAAGGCGCAGTTACGTAGTACTTATATTAATTCTGTGGCGCAGTATAAATCTAATGGTACGTAGGTTTGGTGGGCTCTGTATGCAGGGTTTAAAGCACTCTGGGAGAAGTGGTTGGGTCGCCTCCTACGTATCTTTGCGATCGCTCCCTGCGAATGTCGCCCACGAGTGGCCGCCGCAAAACCTGCCGTGGACTGCTAATTTTACACTTCGCAAACCAGTTCCCTAATGCTCCAGAGGCCAACGTCAAAATCTCGATGCGATTTCTATCTCAATGAAACTAAATATCACGGTTTAACAAAATTCTTATAAGGAAATATAAATTTTTTGGTCGGCAAAACAAAATAAGAGATAATCTATGGACTGGAATAAAAAAGAAGAATAAACTCAACGCTTAACCATAACTTATGTTCTACAGGCAATTTTAAATGTATTGCTATTATAAAATTTTAATAAGCACGTGCCGCGACAGTTGATTTAAACCAAGAGCGACTCGAAGCGAACGGACTTTAAAAGGCTTAGTATTGTCTGTTTCATTCTAGTAGATTAGGTATCTACTACTGTTGTGGGAGACTGTAGTTAATGTTAACGACCGCCAACCGAGCACACATTGCGCGTGTGTGTGTGCCGAACGAACCCGGTTCAAATAAATAAACATTTCAATCAATTACACACTCCGCTATTCAGATTCATGTTAATGGACATACAACATAAAGTTGGTACAATTTATCAACAATCCATATTTGCGATGCCCTTCCAATAATAGCATTAGCAGAACGCATTTAAATTGCAGTTTTTAACACATATTCATTTGTATCTGCCCATTTACATCAACATAAGGATAAGTGCGTGCCTTCTCAGATTTGTTAAATTTGGCTAGATAAAAACAACAATGTAATAATTTACATGATTAATTAATATACAGCATTAACTGATGAATTAAGCTAAATATTTAAAAATAAAAAACACGACTGACAAATTACATCCTATGTCACTCGGAGGAATGCAAAGAATCTAACAATACCTCTCACAACAAAATCTGTTAAGCCGTTCAGGACTTATGGGGGTATAAAGAAACTTACATACATGAACCCTGAAAACATAACACTCCTTTTTTGGTCAGTCGCGTAATAAAAAAATATTGTGCTGTACTCAGACTAGCCGAGTTCGATCAGGACATAACTTATCGAGAGCGCAGTAGAAACATCTTCAAAGACGGACGTGTGTTATTTAGGACATATGAATCAACCGACGTCACACAATGGTCGTCAATGAGGTGGCAGGCAGCGTTATCCTCGACAAAAGCGGCTCACGTTTGGCCGCGCGGATATAGCACCATTTTGAATTATAATGAGCATTGTTCTCGACTGCCCCGCGCGCCTCGGGTGCAATGCACTGCGTCGCAATACTTGTCATAGAAATCAGTTTCCATTCGGCTAGACAAGGTTAATAGATAAATCGGATTGGGTTTTCATAATCGTCCTTTAGTTAACTAGTCGTTCGCTGCGAACGTAGACCTCGCGACTATTAAAATACAATATTTATTTTCACAAAAAATTAAATATCTCAAAAACGGCTGGACCGATTTTGATGCCCAACGAACTTGAAAATTCTATTAACCATCCCTACATATATTCCAACTTTCATCAAAATCGGAACAACGGTTCGAGAGTTATCGCGGAACAAACATACATACATACATACAAACAATGTGTTTTTCCCTCCAACTTGATTTATAGCCCTCGCTCGCTTCGCTCGCTCGGTCAATTACAAAGATCTTTGGTTTATTAGTCTTGTGTCTTGTCTAGTACAGAATTAGTTATTAAACTTTGTAAGGATTAATATAATCTAGAGAATTACTCTACAATTTACAAACCCTTCTGTAGAATAAAGTCGATCTCTATCCCCAGACAATTTGTAGTATTATCAGTTCACAAGGTAATTAAGTTGAAAAGTTGGAAAGTAATTAACTACTTGAGCCATTTAACAATAGGTACTAAAATCCAATCATGGTTTAAAACAATTGATTTCACTGATTTCACTCCTATTGAATTTAAGAACTTAATAATCCTTAATTAACTTTATCTTAATTAGAAAAAAACATTAAATTTATCGTGAAAGAGGTAGGTATATCCCACCATCTTTTACGTTTATAAATTTTAATATCGTATTAGTAACTTGTGAGTAACGGTAAATGAAACAAGATGTGGGGCATAAAGAGGCAATACCAGTTCTAACAGCATAAAGAGCACGATTTCCGATACATTAGAAAGTATTATCGCCGTATTAAACATTAGATCCTTGCATTGCGCCATGGTTAGAAGTAGAAAATAAGTCTATCTATGGAATAGCTTTGAAAACTTCTTGTGTTGTTCCATGATTGTTTCCTTAACTAAGGAATAAGGATTTTGTATGGACAATTATTAAAAACAAATCTAGGGCGTCCTGCTACTGTTAACAAAGTATTAAATACGCTACTGTTGTTTTTTAAATTAAATTATAGATTAATATTATCACGATAATCATAATTTCTCTTACAAATATTATGTTTGAAATAGATAAAGTATGCCTATTCACTCTCAGTAAGAATGTTTTATGTAAACACAAATTATGAGTACAACCTTGACATTGTGAAATTTCTTCCCACACAATGTCTAGCCGGAAGATCATATCGGGCGCTGTGGGTAACATACTAGACATATCACTAGCTTGTGCCCGCGAACTTCGTCTACGCGTTTATATCTCAAGTTCTAAATGACGTTGACGTTGATCAAGATGAAACCTACGCCAGATTTTAGGTTAGACCTTCCACACAACAGTGAACACCGCATCAAATTTGATCCAGCAGTTTTCGCGTGATGCGCGTACGAACATAAGAGTTTTGGCTTCTATTGGCCCTATAAAGACCCCCCCATAGTTTTTTTTCTTAAATATCTCTAAGTACAGACACAGACCAGTTACAGTATTTACACGACTGACCAAAAAAGGAGTGTTATGTTTTCAGCGATCATGTATGTATGTAAGTTTCTTTATTCCACCATAAGTCCTGAACGGCTTAACAGATTTTGATGTGAGAGGCATTGTTAGATTCCTTGTATTCCTCCGAATGACATAGGCTATGTAAATCGTCAGTCGTGTTTTTTATTTATAAATAATTAGCTTGTATTATATGTATTTGATGTGGAGTAGACAGAGCACGAAAGTGGACCATTCATCAATGCTACATTGATGGAAGTACCTACTACGGATAGGACCACGAACGGTGTTCGCGCAACCGGCCATGTTCACAATCGTTGTATTCCTTTCATTGCAAATTCAATGGCATTGCCAATGCAATTCACGTCATATGTACATGTAAACACCCAGTAGACATTTATACCACGTCATTTACACGCGTCCATTTTATTTACATAGATATTTATGTACTGAAAACACTGATGAAAGTATTCCATAAAATAATGCGCTATCTGTCTTTGGGGCAATTATTTGCCTATACTTAGTAACATTAGAACAAACCAACAGGAGCTAAACCAATACGAGCGCTTTCTATGCAAAATTCTGCCACTTTCGATGGGAGGTAGCGCTCACTAAAGCAATGCGTATTGTTAGACAATATAATTTATACACGCACACATTTATAATGCTGACCACAGCTAAAAAACTACGCACACAAGCGCAAACAGTATGAGCAAGATCATATGAAATTTGGGAACATTTCACGGAAATTGGTTGAGAAATACGACCTCTAGAGGGGAACACACAGATATACTAAAGCATTTTTGGCAAAGCTGAAACGGAGACCTAGCTAGCTCAATCCTAACTAATATTATAAATGCGAAAGTGAGTTTGTTTGTTGGTTTGTTTTTTTGTTTGTTTGTTACCTCTTCACACTTCATCTACTAAACCAATCTTCCTGAAATTTCGCATACACATAGTTAGAAGTACGGAAGAGGACATAGGGTACCTTTCATCCCGGGAAAAGGCACGGTTCCCGTGGGAAATTCACGCGGGCGAAGCCGTGGGCGAAAGCTAGTAATATTATAAATGCGAAAGTGAGTTTGTTTGTTACCTCTTCACGCTTTATCTACTGAACCAATCTTCCAAAAATTTTGCATACACATAGTTAGAAGTACTGAGAAGGACATAGGGTACTTTTCATTCCGGGAAAAAGCACTGTTCCCGTGGGTAATTTACGCGGGCGAAGCCGCGGGAAAAAGCTAGTAAAATATAAATAAAATTCCTCACTCACCTCTTCCGGCACCTTCTCTGGCTCTCCGTTAGTTTTCGGCTCTTCTTCCTTCTGTTTTTTTTCTTGCTTCGGTTTTTCTTTTCTACTGAAACTGATCGACCTGAGCGACCATTTCTTCTTTACCTGCCAGCATTTAATACAATTAATGTATTTCATTCAATGAACAATTAAATAGGTATGCATAATTACATTTTTTTTTAAGTTTTAATTTAAGTTACAATGTTTCTGTTCCATAATATGCTTTGGTGCTAGTAAATTTACTTACTTAAATTCTGAAGGTCATGTAGTCCTTCTTCAGAATTCCCAATGCGGGTGAGTAAGGCATTGGGGTGAGTACAAAACCCAAGGTTTGAAGTACTTCCGGACTCTGACCCCGCGTGTTAAGATACTCAAATTAAAACTATTTTACATTCTACCTACACCATATTCAGCAGAACACTATCACTATGCATCCGCATCATCATCATCCACACCACAGCCTTCCGTGACCCACTGCTGGCTCCTTCCGTCTACGCCAACCTTCTCGGTCCTGGGCCATCCTACTCCAGTTGTTGCCAGCGATATTCATAATATCACCAACGGCGGATCCAGGATTTTTTTCTGGGGGGGCTATGCATATTGGGGGAACGCAACAAATTGCCGCCCGCCTTGAAACGAATCCTAAAGACTTGCTCTCACTACGCCACTGCAGGACCAGATTTGCAAAAAATCAAGAAATAAACCAGATAGGCAGAAAAAAATCTGTTATTTCTGATATGGGGGGGGGCACGTTTCTGTTATTTTTTAATTTGATATGCACTGTCATGGAATTTCCCTCCATAGTACCACAATAAAGCAGTCTGGGGGGGCACGTGCCCCCAGACTGCTTTTTTGTGTACCTAAATCCGCTACTGAATATCACTATGCATTACATACCTTTTCTTTCTTGGGTTTCTTGCCATCTTCGGGCGCCGGCGAAGAGTCGCCGTTTTCCTTCTGTTCCCCGTTCTCGCCATTGACCACGGGAACTGTTTCCTTGTCTTTCTCTCCCTCTTGCTCCTTTCCCTCTTTCTCTGTGGTCGCGTCTTTTTCGTTCTCTGGAGTACCGCTGTCTAGTTGTTTCTCTTTGTCCTTAAAAATTATATTTGTTTAGTCGCAATTAGTGACTAATTAGATAATAGGTCCATTAGCGAAATACTACCAAATATTTGGAACATAATTAGAAGTTGTTTATATTTGCATATTAATCCGCTGTTATCCAAACTAATATTATAAATGCGAAAGTGAGTGTTTGTATCTTCCTGAAATTTCGCATACCTACACATAGTTAGAAGGACTTAGGGTACCTTTCACCCTGGGAAAAAGAACTGTTCCCGTGGGCAAAAGATAGTTAACTGATAATGCTTTTTTTTGTGTCATTTCACTGCAATATCGAAATCACTGTCCAAGAAATTCCAAAGGCTTAGTTCGAGGATTGCATTGCGTGCAGTTATCTGGACAGGAAGTCGTGGGCTGGCGAGCCAGACATTACGAATTTCTCAAGTAGAACTGTATCAGCAAAGTCAAAAACGAAAGTAGGTACAACTGTATCTTATTGCCGTTATAAGTAAACAACAATAGATAGTAGGTTCCTCGAAAATTAATCATGACTATTTTACTATAGTAGGAAATACTAAATGGTTTAGAAAGCTAATTCTTGTGTTCTCTCTTGATGAAATCAAGCATGTACCACGAAGAAATTATAACATTTTACAACTGTAACAGAATCAAGCAGACTAAGATCTATCACTGGTTGATTGGAAGAAATAATACATAAACCTTTTTATATACTTCTAAACATGTATTATTTTAATGCTAAGATATAAAGCTATAGCATTTAGATCAGAGAGGCACCTACACCTCACAAAAAAGCAACTCACCGATTGTTCATGTATGTGCGCGTCACCATTGACTTGGGGTTTGAGCGCGTCCGCGTCAGCCAGAGGCTCCATCCGGCCTTCGCCCCCGGCGCCCGCGGCGGCGACCTCTCCAACATTCTCCGCCTCCTTGCCGCTTATATCGACCGAGCGCTTGCTCTGCTTAGCACCCATGCTAACTTCAAATCCACTACAAAACAAAGATTACTTACATTACATACCATAGAATGAATACGCCATGTTGTCGACGTTTAAGAATGGAACATTACATTCATATTATCACGCCTTATGCCGCCGTGGTAGGCAGAGACTAGACTTCCACTTGCTACGATCCTTCTCAGACTCTCGCTTCCTCTACACTCATCTCTCTCTTTATACATGCTCGCTGTATATGGGTCCTCCTAATATCTCCCTCTTTAAAATAGTAATTTTCAAAATAGACTAATTCTGGCTTGGTAATGGCAGTTTATGCATGAGCTAGTAAAAGGCACATACAGTTTAGGTGAAATTTAGACGCTCTAGTTTTTATAATGTCTCCTATAATATTATATAATAAGACTGCCCAAACATACCTGATGATTGTTTGATATTGAGATAACAGCCCGCTAATAATAAAACCAATTTTACTACATTTTTATAAAATTTAGACGCTCTAGTTTTTATAATGTCTCCTATAATATTATATAATAAGACTGCCCAAACATACCTGATGATTGTTTGATATTGAGATAACAGCCCGCTAATAATAAAACCAATTTTACTAAATTTGTATAGTGTCTGATAGATAAATTGGAACACGGAACAGATTCCGAATACAATACACGTCAGTGGGTCAGGTCAGGGCGCTGGGAATAAGCTAAAAATAAATGCTGACTGGTGACGAAAATAGTACCTCTCAACGAATCTGTCACGGATGCATCTCCACAGCAAAGCTTTGATCTATACATAACCGTCAAGCTAACGCTCTTGGCATAGGCTTATTTAAACGACGCGATGCATTTTAATTCAAGTAAATTAACATGTTAAAATCAGTAAATGTCCACAATATGTACGCAACGACGTACAATTTGAATGAAGTGCATTGTTGTTTTCTGGTTAATTTTCACTACAATAGCAAGTTTCACGCACCAAAAAGTAGGGAACAGACAGGAAGCGTCGACGAACCGGCACAATATTTATATTAGATGAAAGAGGATGTTCGTTAACACTTACATAAAAAACAAAGATTCTTTATCCTAACAAACGCATACGTAATGTTGTTAAATTTACAATAAAACGTTATTGTTTGAATTCATTTGACGGTGGGAAAACTCGTCACAAATGTAACAATATGATTAACGCACAATCGGTCAAGAGTTCAAGACATAAACTTATTCATAATAGGGCAAGAATTAAACAAACTCACACAGAATTATGGCAAATAGAGAACACAGAAGACGATGGTATCGCGTTGAAAACGAAACTGAGAGTGGAGCATAGCGTGGTTATCACTAACTGGTCATTAGTGGTGAACAAATTCCTAGAGCATCAGTGCATTTATCGTCCATTATGCTGCTCGTTACTCCCAATACAAATATATAAATAGCAGGGACATTAGTCACGCAGGACTATACCCTTATCTCGGTGCAGACAAAAATATCGCTACCGCACCAGAGTAAGCGCACGCACGAGGAATCCGAACTTGCAGGAATTTTGCGATAACAAATCTAATTTTTGATAAAGTGCAGTTTCCAAAAAAGGAATCAATAGTATGACTCGTTTGTCTGTATAATATGTGTCACGTCAATTAACTGAGTCTGAATGTACTAAACCGATTAAGCAGAAATGTATGTGTGTGACTCACAACACGTTTACTTATTAAACTTAATTTTAAATCCATTCAATATGCATTACAGTAAAAACTTTAAGAAATCAAGCCAGCAATGGTAAGTTAACTCGAGTAGCTTAGTTTCAATTCGTCGTCCAGTAAACCTAAACCACAGATTAGATATGCCAAAACTAAAAGTTCGAAATGATACACAATGATCCTTTTTAGTGACACAACATATACAAATTGAAACAAATATGTAGGTACCTATGTATCCCTATTTTCCCGAATAAAATATAAAGTAATATGCTAAGAACATCGGTGGTCAACAGTCGACCGTGAACTGCAGCTGACCTAAAAGCGATGTCAACCGATACAGAGTCGAGATACCATGCGGACTGGATACCAAAATAATTCTACAGGTTTGACAGAAAATGACTACAAATCTTCACTATCTGGTGCTACCTGATAGGAATAATTTAATGTTTGTGTGAGACTCGGTACGTAATCAAATATTTACTCTGCTTACAGGAACTGGATAGATTACTGATGGTTTAATTGGCTAAAAAATATCAAGAAATTATAATTTCGTTCACTAGGTATGGTAAAAAATATTAAACTTATGATTTATAATTATACCTTGATCGTTTTTACAGGTTTACTTTTGAGATAGGTAGGCAGGTAGGTACCTATCTAATACGTTCTAAAGACCACACTAGTCCATTAAATTAATTCCGTAGTTTTTTGTGCGTAGACTTGTAGAGTATTCCGTGCGATGGGCGTCGTCATCTTATAATCATTTCGAATTGGTTCACGCATTGAGGTTGTTGACCTGTTTACGGCCCCCCCTACCCCTGTACCATACGTTTTTTGGTGCGCGCAGTCAACCCAAACTTATTGTCGTCGGGGCACAATAGGAGGCACTTCTCGTGGGTCCGATTCAATTTAAATAAGCTCCAAGCACATCGGCGACCTTGAGTGGAGCGCTTTCAAGGTCGACGGCTGAGCGAGTGGGTGCTGTGCCGAAGCTCGACCCGAGTAGACATAATTCGTAAACGTTACACACGCTATTATCTACAAACGGTTGCATTCGAAAATATCAAACACGTGGTTGTCACAATTAAAATCGTAGGGGGTATCGTTCTCAAAGATAATTCCGTAATAAGGTAGGTACCTACCTACATAGTACAACATGCTTGTATTCTAAACATAAATAGGCAATTTTTGCAGCAGGTAGGTACCTACCTATCTTACATACATATGACAATGTAAGACACGATAATATCCAAATTCTTTAAAAGTTGAGGTGAAAATAGTAAGTTTTACTTACTTCGGCATAAAAAAAACGAAAACCAGTTTTTCAATGAGAAGGACCTAGAACTTTGTCCTTATTACTCGCACGAAAAGATATGTTAATTTTCAATGTGTGTCCTAATATTGAACTACCACATGTAGCGCACATGGTTAAGTCTGACTGACATTATTTTAGGATGTGTATTCAACTCAAGGAACTGTTTTTTAGTTTCGCCATTTCGCCATCCCGTACGGCTTGACATGATATGTACCTCGGAGTTCGTAGACACTCAACAGTAGAGTGTCTAAAATACGTAGTTCCCTCAAATAGTATTAGAACCACCTTCTGTTACACAATTTTTTGATCTCCGTATGGAGTTCTGTTTAATTCACGACATGATGTTTGAACTCGATATCGCTAGATATTATACCCATCTAATATCTTCTAGGTTTGTCATTAGTTTGATTTTTCTCTACATATAAACAAACAGCACTGTAAATTACAGATAACCCACAGCGATATTCCTTGCCACCGATATCCGTTAAAATTAGAAACTCTAATTAGCATCAATGAACGAGTTCAATTACTCGAATCGTGTTTAACAGAAGCAGAACGTTCATTGTGAAGTGCGTTACAAAATATGGTGCCAAGGAGTTTTGCTAGAGCTTGAGCTATGCTTATTGGACACAAAACAAAGGGAAAAACCTATTTGAAATTTTTACAAAATCACTTCGTGAAGTACAAATATATAGATGAGCGAAATTGTTTGCTATCGGTACTTATTGCAAAATAAACATTGATGGCAAATTAACTATAACCATTACCTACCCGTGGCAAATATCCTACGTATAGTTTTATATCGTGATAGCAAAACTTTCAATGTATGGAGATTTCAAATTGATGGCAAATCTTCGCGATGGCAAACTTACAGTAACCCCGTGAAATACCTATTTATCTTTTGATTTAACTTTCTCTTTTTAGACGTTTTCCTCATTTAGAATGAAACACATAACGACTAGGTACTGGAGTGGTTTGCCAATTTTGCCATAGTATTAATGATAATTCTGATAATCAACCAGGGCTGATAATCAACCAGAGTGCAGGTTTCCTCATGATGCTTTGTCTAGGGCTGAATTTTGCCTTAGTCTTCTCCATTTCACACACTGGCTGAAAATCAACCAGAGTGCAGGTTTCCTCATAATCCTTTGCCCCTGTCAGGGCTGCCATCCGTTCGGGCACAGATTACTAAAAACTATAGTGCGGGTTTGCCGGGGTATGCCGGCGTCCGGGCGCCGGGCGGGGTTTTAAAGTGTCCGGGTAAAACCCGGACGTTTTTTTATGTCCGGGGAAGCCCGATTCCGCAGCGCGACTTTTTTTTTTTATATATTTGGGAGTACCTAATTATTATTTTTTATTTCGAGGCGTCGTCCGTCCGGGGAAAAAATCTTTATTTTATTTCAAACAAATGTCTGTGTTTTGTGAAGTTTTGGACCCGAGTCCGTAATTTTGCTGATGACAGGCCCTGCCCCTGTCTAAATACAACTGACACGTATGGAATATGTGCATTGTGCGTGCCTATATGTTGACAGTAAGTAGAAAATCGATATGTACCGGTCGGTTGCGGATTCAAACCGCAAGCAGTAATTCTGCACCGCTCATTGTCGTCTCATAACATGCAAGCTATCAAACGACAATAGAAAACTGGAGGGCCGATGAATGAATACTGGACAGGCAATTTGTTGCTAAAGTGACAACTTTGTTCTATAAAATATGTATAGAGGGATCATCCCCTTTTATTTTCTATCGAACAATTGTTATTAATTTAACTGTTAAAAGCAAAATAATAAAGGTTCATACTAACTACTACTACACTACTGTATGTTTTACTGTTTCCGTCAACTTCAGCAGATTACGCTTTGCAGTGATGAATCAGTCGGTCAGCAGGACATGCCGTTGACACTATTTTATTTCGTAGCTACCTACGTGATTCATCATCTTATCCTTAACTTCGTGAATTGGTGAAAACTGGATAAAAATCCGTGTTGGGTAGGTACTTACCTACTTTCTTTGAGTTTTCATTTGAACTTTAGGTAGAACTGTGGTAGAACCTTATTCCGGCAGAACTGTGGTAGAACCTTATTCCGGCAAGTTGCTACCTACCTATGTAGCAAAACAAATAGCGTAGGTACTCTTTCCAAGTCAATGTATTAGATTATACCAAAGGACCACATACCTATCTGGCTGATGAATGTCCTAATAAGGAATACCTACCGGAAGTTTGAAGGTAGGTAGCGCCTATCAATGAAAAAGTATACCTAGTTTGACCTGGACTACTGGATACTGGACGGATTTTAATGAAATTTGGTACACGGGTAGGTAGGTATCTATCTATACCTAGATAAATACCTGGAATAGCATAGGCAACTTTTTAATTAAAAATTTCCACGCGAGCTCAGAATTAATATAAGTAAGTAAAGTAGGTACTAAAGGGAGTAAAGCCCCTAGGCGCTGTTCGTATAGCACCGTGTGTGTATAGTACTTTTAAAATAGCATAGAGTAAATATTAGGCATATAAAAAATAATTGCAGGTAGTTAGGTAGTTTAGTTACCTACCTACCTACAATTTTTTTTTCAGCCACGGTTGACTTTCTGTCCTGTTCCACCAGTGAATGGGGTTCATGAGGAAGGTGATGGAAAACTCTCGCGGATAAAAGTGAGATAAGGTATTTAGGAGGTAGGTAACTACCTACCTAGGTACTTAGAAATCGATTTGGGCGCATTTGCTAGCTTCCTGCCTATAATAGTCAAACATGATAGGACAACAACTTGTAAATAAGTATCCAAGTACCAATCTAGGTACCTACCTACCTATTTAAATGGTAACACCATTATATAGAATTTAATCACTTGCTTTTACCAATGAGTAACAATATAAGTAACAGTACACCTAGGACATTTTAAATAGGTAGGTTAAAGAAAAATCGCCGCCGCCGGCCCGCACCCTGCCTCCCCTTGTTTGTTACTCACAACGATGAATCATCATCGTGTCAGTAATTCACAAAGGAAATTATTCGTTCCGAGAACCTTTTGTTCTAGTAAGTAGACACATCTTTATAATTAATAAAAATGGATATAAATATACTATCACGGTTCTAAGATCATCAGGTTAAAATATAGTTATTTACTATCACATTATTTTCCACATTCTACCTCCCAACGTTCCAAAAATTTAACCATTTAGAATAATGCATCGAAGCTCAATTCTAGCTGTATTCGAAATCGATACAACTTTTATGACATAAATGTACCTCAAAAAAATCCGTTTCTTGTTTCTTCGAAGGAATTCATGCTTGAGAAAATGTAAAAGTAACGATCCCAACTTCTTTTCACCAAAGCTAATTGAACATAGCTTATTGAAATTCAAAAGCCGGTATTTAACGTAAATTATTACCTACTAAGTATGCGTATGTCACATAACTTGGGAAAAATAATTACAGCAATTTAGAACTCACCTTAGGTCTTGGCAATCCGAAATTTATTGACAAAGAATTTACACAAAAAAAATGTAAAATATTCACTTCAAGCACTCACAGCCCAACACAATATGGCGGCAGGATGAATCCCCCACTTTTTAGAAAATTTTAAAACTCGACATTGATTGGTCAATTCAACACGACGCTTCAATAGGAGCTACCAATATAAAGATGGAAAAAAAAATGTGCTATATTGTCTATGATGGAAGACTTCCGCTCTCCATAATGATTTTTTGTCTATTGAAGTATGATTCGATTTCTTCTCAGGAAAATAGGTACAGTCAACAGCACATCAACCTACTCAAATTCATTGCAAATTCGACTCTGCGGCCGCGGCATAAGAGATCATGCAGGGTAACTTGAGGTGCGGTCGACTGTACCTACCTATTAAATCTGAGGATTTTTTATTTATTCCATGATATCGATACTTTCTGTGATTAGATCACAGAAATATTTTTTTTTTATATGTCTGTGGATTGGATTTCTATTTTTCTTCTACCGGCCTTCTTAAAGGTTAACGCAGACTTGTGCCGCACCGCAGTCCCCGCATTCGATTTCTTTATATGAAGTTATAGCCTGACCAGGAATATAAAAACCGTCGCCATGTTCCGGAAAAGCAATAGAACTAATTTCTTATACTGGCAACCAGCTGGCAACTAATTAAAAAACCCATCTGTCATTTCTCCTGTCAAAGTTTGACTTTCAATCAAGGGCGGATCCAGTAGGTATTTTTTTTTCTGGGAAAAGCAGCGTTTTCCATTCTCGAGAATATTTCCAAGAAATTTTTAAAAAGTTTCCGCTAGGTCTTTGAAAATTTGATACCTTCAGGCGTTCCTGATAAAAAAAGTTTGAGAGACAGACAGACATACCGACAACAAGAAGATCTTATAAGGGTTCTGTTTTGAGGTACAGAATCCTAAAAATATTGAAATATTATAAATTTCAAAAATGCAAAGAAGAATTTATATACACATAATAATAGCCTCTGTAAAATAAATATGAATTCTAGATTGTCTTTTTTTTATTTATTTTTTTATAATAGAGGGCGGCAAACGAGTAAGTCTTTCTTTGATTGACATTTATTTGATTTTATTTAATGTTTTTAGGGTTCCAAAGTGAACAAGAAACCTTAATATCTTGATATTTAACGACAAGTGTTGCATCTTATTAACTATTTACATTGAATATGAAGGTATCATACATACTTCTCTTATTCATTATTTATGTAAAACTGGGAGTAAATACAGGTTCATATGTCCGCAGGATAGGCATCGTCGGAACCCTATGCTCATGGCCCTAAATGTGCTTGACCAATTTATTGTTATTTAACAATATCCTAGCAAAGTTATTTTCAAGTATGGTATGACAAGTATGTTAAATTAGCGTTGAGTGAGGGCGCTACCTTCGTAATAAAAATGTAGTAAATTAGAGACATCCATCTTTCATCTTTCACCACGTGCCAAATAAACTTGGCCATTTCATTTTTTTATCTGAAAATGTCAATATTGTAGGCGATAATATAATAAAGAATAGGCTATTTCAACTAGAGATGGGCGCTTGGATAAATTTCGGGTAGGTAAAAATGGGAAAGAATGGGTAGAATGGGTAAAAATTAATTTATACCCATTTATACCCGATATTTTTTATTTATACCGGGAAGAAATTAAAATGAAAGTAAATTATCCTTATTTTCTTTAATACTGATAAAATAATAATTAAAATATAAATATTAGGTGTGTTTTGATTATAAGGAAGATAAATAACTAGTTGTTTTCGGTTCAAGTATTAAAAAAACAAAAACATATGTATTCAAATAATATTTTGAAAATAATGATGCATATTTAGTATATGGCTGTTTAAAGTAGAATCCACAAAAAAATCAAAACATCTAGACTAACTTTTGCCCGCGGCTTCGCCCGCGTGAATTTCCCACGGGAACAGTGCTTTTTCCCGGGATGAAAAGTATCCTATGTCCTTCTCAGTACTTCTAACTATGTGTATGTGAAATAGGAAGATTGGTTGAGTAGATAAAGCGTGAAGAGGTAACAAACAATCTCACATTCACATTTATAATATTAGTTAGGATTTGGAGGTAACTTCGCAATATTTTTCTATTGAGAAAATTTTATGCAAGCGTGTTTTTGAGAGAGTTAGTAATTAAGTTGGCTGACATTCGTGTACGGCGGGCCTTACGATTCGATGATCGCCTAGCTGTTCAATAGAATTCCGGCATTTAGCAAACTTGTTCGTCGCCCCGGCATAACATTTATTGTGTAAAACCAGTTGGCTGCGAATGAGTCAGAATAATCGGGTTCATAAACATAAGTCGTTGCATTTTTTAAATTAAGATTGAATAATTCACATTACGTAAGAATATACAATTTTGTGGACTGTAGAATTAAAAAAAAAATTATCCTATCAGGTCTTTTTGTAACCAAAACGTAAATTGTACACTTAATAAGTACTTTTTTTACACAGTACTTAATTTAAAAACTAAATATGTGCTTAAACACTTTATTTCATAATAAATCTTAATGATATATTATAAAATATTGTAATTACAAACATTTTAATTGATTTTAATTTTTACCCGGTATAAATTAAAAATTCCTGGGAAAAAATAGGTATAAATGGATAAATTTCCGAGTCTCGGAAATTTATCGGGTAAATGCCCATCTCTAATTTCAACATATAGAGATGGAAACACAGCAAAGCACATCAATTAATTTAGTGATGAGATATCACAGTGACAACTGTCCATATTATCGATATATTTACCAACTGCCTCAGGAGGTTCAGTTTTTCACGATATGTACTGATTGGTGGGGTGGGTTATAAGGAAAATCTTTGTGGTATTATTTGCGCGGGTGAAGCCGTGGGCAAATAATAATTTTTGAAACGGCATGTCAGATTTTGATGGGACTTTCGCTGGAGAGTTAAGGAAGTTTTTAACACATGAATTAACACATAGGGTCACAGACATTATATTACCTAGACCCCGCAAGTCTCATCGCCTGCATAGAAAACGAGCGTGTCAATATTTTTTTACCTACTGTGACGTCACATAAGCGATTTAGTGATGGGAACGCTCGCCATCCATGCAAACGATTCAAAGGTGTCGCCGCCGCCGCCCTTTACTTTCCAAATTGATACTGTAAGCAATTTTACAATACCGATATTATAATCGATTATTCGAGTTCATCGACAGGGGAATGAGAAAACGGTAGAGAAATGATAAATCATTAATAACTTGTCTTTTTCTCTACTACTGCGAAGCTAAAAGAAAGGTTAATGATTTTAATCAAGTTGGATAAAAATTACATTGTTTGTATGTATGCATGTTTGTTCTGCGAAACTCTCGAACCGTTGATCCGATTTTGATGAAACTTGGAATATACATAGAAATTATGAATAGAATGTTTAAGTTTGTTGTGCATCTAAATAGGTCCAGCCGTTTTTGAGATATTCGATTTTTTATTTAAATACATATTCTATTTTAATTTTCGCGAGGGTTCCGTTTTTACCTTTTGAGGTACGGAACCCTAAAAAAAAATACATGACACAGAATATCATTCCTCTTTCATTATCATTCCTCTGTTTCCAAATCGATTACGCTTTTAGAATCGATTAGCTTTTCTGTGCGGTACAGCACTATTTGCCTTTTTTGACAGAAAAATGAGATTAGTGATCGTACCACTAAGCTAAACGACGTGTGAACGTATAGTTCGTTTTAACATTCATTGCGTGTTTTTAAAGATAAGCCCTACAACACTCCTTTTAAAAGCGGCAATGTATTTTAAATCAACAATACACACTCGCATACATAGTTTTCTTTGTAAAATCGCCAAATCCGTGCCGGGAACACAAAATAATTGTTTTTTTAGTAAAAAACAACACCATTTTAAAACAAAATTACTTACCGATGAAAAGAAATGTTTCCTTTATCTTGTCCCCCTTTTTGTGTATTGTTTCTTCAACTCAATACCGCGCAATTAGGCATTTTTTACTTTTTGTAATACCTCTGACTGCGAGAACGTTCGACCGCGGACTGAATGAACGAGCGTTAAATGAAGTTGAATCATCTTCCTTTTTATTTATTTATTTAAAACTTTATTGCACAAAATTAAAAAAAAATATGTACAAATGGTGGACTTAACGCCATAAGGCATTCTCTACCAGTCAACCATTAGACCAAACAGAGAGTAGTAAGGTGGTGCGATAAAGTGCAACGCGAAGTACATACACTTGCGGGGTCTAGGTAATATTATGTCTGTGCATAGGGTAGTTTTTATCTTGGAACCATTTAGGGATCGTTCGTGAAAATTAAAAAAACTCTAAAACATATTCAAGCCACGGGCTAAATCTAGTGTTATATATATTTTGTAACCCATAATATAAAAACTATGAAACCTACCTCGTAACATTCTAGAATTTTATCGAGGTTTCATCGACAATTCAACATCGATACATTCAAGCACTAGGCTTTCCCCCCACCGAAAACGGCAGACTTTTTTGTATTGAGACTTGCGTTCATTTCTATTCCAGATCTTATTTTTCTGAGAAAAAAATACATCAAAATATATGGAAAATATGGACATAGAAAAACCTTTTTTTCTACGTCGATTGAGACGTCGATGAATCAAAATTAAACAAATTATTTATCTTGGCAATCTTAATATCATAGACAATGACACAACGATGAAATGAAAAAAAAAATCTATAATTTTGTTTATGGTAGATTTCCAGCATCGATGTCGCGTTGCCCTTGACTCCCTCCATTTTAATTGCTGTTTTTAAAAAGTTATTTTAGTGTAATCAGTAAAATTACTTGATAAAATAATAAACGGATTGTGACAAGTGTGTTAAGCAGTGTAAATTGTGCAAAACTAATCTGTAGTGTGTATTATTTGTGTAGCGTCACCTGACGGAGCCCATTGTCGTTTCCCGCCATTGTAGCTCCCTAATCCAAAACCCAAAGTGATTTAATCATGTTGTTCTGTGCGTGAATTGCTCGTAAAACAGCAGTATATTTCACCTGAGTAATGTCTTTACACGGAAATGATGTTTGTTTGCTAGAAGTGGAAGATTACAACTTGTACGAAGAAGAAGCATCTGATCACGCATTTGCTAGGTATGTAATGGACCGGCGTGGTTGCCGAACTTGTGACATATTTTACTAATAAGCGTAGGTTATTTAGTTATTTATTATTGTTTTTTGGTTCATATACTTGTTTATGCATATTGTATACATAAGATCGAAGAGATTTCGCGCGCCATATGACGACGCTGGCGCCCATGCCGGTGTGTAGTCAGCTGTTGGGGCGCCATGTTTGGTCAAATCAAATAGGCGTAGTAGGCGCCACTAGGTACCTACTTATGTATCGAGATAATAGCGTACTATCAAACAAACACATGTATGCACCTTTACGTTTTATCGTAAAAAGAATCATTCATCTGCATATAATAATGGAATTCATGAAATTTGTACTAATTATTCTTTATTGTATTACCTTTCAACCTTTACAATAATTATATTTTACTGTTTAGAAGTGCTGCCTATATCCGCCACGCTAGTAGTTTGTCTTGCAGAATCATAATATTGATTATTCTAAGAATGGGTACAACAAGTTTTATGTTATGGTCTACTTTTTTTTATACTTTCAACTATGATTTGCCTGCGGCTTTGCCCGCGTAAGTTATATCCCTAGACCTGGCTAGCTCACCTACACCTATATACCTTGTTAAAAACCAAAGGGGAATTTGTTTATAACATTAATAAACAATTACTCAAAATAAAAGTCTCATCCCGAAAATCCCATGGGAGCAATCCTGTAGGGCACAGCTTTTATGAATATATAACTAAAAATGCTTATTTTTAATTATGTTAACTTAACAACTTCAGTCAAGATGTATAATTAGTTTGTAAACTTATTTACAGAGAAAAACAGTTGAACTCTGGTGGTAAAACAATGGAGGCAGAGAAGAGGATTCGACGAGAGATTGCTAACAGTAATGAACGTAGACGAATGCAAAGCATCAATGCTGGGTTTCAGGCTTTGCGAACATTATTACCCAGGCATGAAGGCGAGAAACTTAGCAAGGTAAAAGTTCTTTAAAGTTAAAGATTTTTTATTTTTTTTTCTGTGTTTTATCTTGCGATCAGCCTGTCTGGCTATGAGCAGATGTGTTGTGTGATTGCGAGAGCGTGTAAGTTGTTCCCCAGTAGGAATAACTTTTACTTCTATAGTTAGAGCTCAGTCCAAGCTCCTTAGTTCTAGGACTCTAATTAAGGACTAAAGTTAAAGATTTTAAAGAAAGAAATGTAATTCCATTATTTAATATTTTTAAAATATCACTATCCACCTCTCTTTTGAAGATGGAAGGAAAGTAATTCCAACAGACATATAATTCCCCAATGTGTGATGAAAAGGATAGCTTTACTATTAATTAATGTGTACTTGTGTTTCATATTGAAAGAAACTGTTAGTAAAAACAAAATATTTTCTTTTTTTAGGCTGCTATATTACAACAGACTGCAGAGTACATATATTCTCTCGAACAAGAGAAAACAAGACTTCTTTCACAAAATTGTCAGTTGAAGAGGTTGCTGAATCAACATGAAGGTGGTGAAATACCTTTGAAGAAGAGAAAAAGTGAGATTATGACTCATGTTACTTCAATCATCCCTGACTCAACTGACGATACAATGGCTAATTCACGATCGCCGGAACCTGTCGCAGTCATAACAGTGTCAAGTGTGGCTCAGAAAAAGGATGCTGAAGGTGGAGACTTGAGGCTACAGTTGGATAGAGAGAGACGACACCGCCGTTTATTAGAAGAAAGACTGCACGCTTTGGAAGCCCAATTGTATCCAGAGACTGTCTGTGAAGTGACCCATCCCGTAATACATTACGAGCAAACCAAGGTCACAGTAGCAGAATGCAAGACAGAGAAAGAGGAAGCGGAGCCGGTGGCAGCGGCGGCGCCAGAGAAGCCGCTGGCGCCGCTGCTGGAGGCGGCCATCAAGGCGGAGCCCCGCGTGGAGGTGGAGGTGCTGCCCGAGGCAGCGCCGGACGCCGCGCGGCTGTACATCCCCAACACCAGCCGCCAGAACCTGGAGACCATCGTGGAGGCCATCCGGCACCTGGAGGGCGACCACCTGTTCCGCGAGGAGGCCGGCGACGCGCCGCTGGCGCTCACCAAGAAGCCGCCGCGGCCCGGCGTCATCGTGGTCAAGCACTCGTGATTGTGTCCCACAGACTCTGCCCACTTCTGTGCTCGAGCAGAATGA
This sequence comes from Ephestia elutella, assembly GCA_018467065.1. Lineage (NCBI taxonomy): Eukaryota > Metazoa > Arthropoda > Insecta > Lepidoptera > Pyralidae > Ephestia > Ephestia elutella. Next base: position 4,981,632 of record CM031575.1, read on the forward strand.
GCTCCCGACCCTCCTCGAATATAGTTTTAACGTTTTAGTTGTTTAGATGTGTTTCCCAAAGTGACGAGTTGAAATAAGTCTGCCCTGCACTGTCTTACACGTAATGATCGAGCAATTGTAACATTGTTATTATGTAGCTGGTCGTTATATCAAGAATATCAGCCCTGTGCATAGTTTAGTCTCAATTATAATTTTATTTGACTTTAAAATCATTGTTATAAAGATGATAGGATAAAATGTATCTTATTGATCTTCATCAAATATTCTGGACTCAAGAATTGTAGCACTATATTTATTTGATTATGGACTTATGTGGTAGAGCGCAATGGAATATTATGGTGTCTCAATAGACGTGAAGTACCTAGTCTCAATAACACCTTATTACTTTTAAGAGAAAAGCTCCTAAGATTTTTCAGTTAATTTTCTATTGTAAGAATCATTAGTAGGATTTTCATATTATATGCCCTTTTAAATAATTTTTGCGTGGTTGCAAAAATACCTCGTATTTCTTTTCTCTAAAAAAGGAAAGGATTTGTGCATCTCAGTAAATTATCTAGTTTATATGTAAATAGTGATGTGCATATGCTTGCTTTATTACTAAGCATCATTCCTGGCAACTTTCCCTACAACGGGATTGTTTCCACTGGCACATCGCTCGAAACCATAAGTATAGGTTCTCCTTTGTTAAAATCTTGCTGTATTTCACTTTAATATTTATTGTTACCATCTAAGAGAGAATGCGGATTGACTGATTTAAGTAAGGTTTTGGTGAAGTGGGAATGGTTGGTTCATGACGCCGCGTGCCAATTTTCTTCTCGACGTCGATAGAAAACATTAGAATAAACTTTATTTAAGATGGTATTTCTTGTATATGATCGAAGCAATGTGATATTTTGGTTTGGTTACATAAAAATTGAAAGAGATGATATCTTGTGTGAGCAATAAATCTGACAAGGGTTGTTACTTGTGAAGATCTAGTAGCAATATTTATTGAAACAAAAATACTAGGCAAATTTAAAAAATCTAGGTAAATGTCTTTTTGTAAAATAAGGTAATTTTAGGCATGCGGCTATGAGACGTCATTAATTAAGTCCTTTGTGTAAACTATGCATTCCCTCTATAGGGAACCACTTATTTATTAATCCAGTGTAATTTAGTATATACATAATCTTTTTGTTAATTCTGAAATTTCCAGTGCTTATTGTTTTATTCTTGACATTATTAATTATAAAATTATAGCAATTTACCCTTGGTAATAGAATATATGAGCATTCCATATTTCGGATTTTCTTGCATTGTTCAAAGTTAATCCTCATTATGAGATATAGTTAATTAAAGCTGAATTTGTATATTGTACTCAACTAATTAGTGTATCTATGTAATGCTTGTTGTGAGCATATTTCGTTAAAAAATCTATTAGGTCATTACATTACTCAAATATGAACTGGTAAATAGCATCGTGAATATTAATATTTGTATGTATTGTAAGTGCTATAATGTAACAAAAATTTTCAAATTGACTACCAACCTCGAGAGCAACATGTGAAGCACGGGCTGCAGGAGATGATTTGATCATCCTTGCTATGCTGTGCGGCAGTTGCTAGCAGGTTGTGCATAGTGTATTTCAGTAAATTAGGTAAAGTAATTAACAGTGATTTGTTTATTGTTCGCTTTAATGTGCTGACTTTTGTAGGAAATTAACATGCAGTGCTTTTTGTTAATAATTTTCCATGTAAGTCTTGATTGTAACTTATTTTTAAGTTGGACTCAGCAACAGAGTGGTTTCGCGCTGGTTGCATTGTTACAATAGAAACAGAAGACAGTCCTATAATATAGGATTATGATTTTAAGACTGATCATTTTATTCATTATTAAGTTAGGTCCAACCATCATGTAGTTAGTGAAATGTGTATGTGAAATGTGTGTTCTATTTGACTGTATGTGTGCATGCATGTATTTCTTAATATTTGTATTGATTTATGAAGTCTAGCATTATTAGAGATTTATCGTCAAAGAATATATTTATCAGAAGACGTTTCTTACTAGATTAAGAGAAGAATCTCTTATTTTGTTAGACTTCGATAAATAATGACATAAGTTAGCTTTTGATGCACTTTACTGTAATATGACTTTTTTTAGGACTCTGAACTGCACATCTGGGATCGTATTTTTTGTAACTTTGATGCCAAGTATTTCACGAATAAACACTCAATTTATGCAATTATTATTTAAGATTTGTGTAAATTGAGTTTTGGCGTTCACTTTATAAAATAGGTAATTTAAATGGTGAAAAAATATTGTCAGAGTGCTCTTAATATTTTTAAAATCTCACATATGTTTATTCCATGGGTATGAAAAGTTTAAGAAATACGAATCCACAAATTGTGATAAAATTGTTAAGTATAGTAAGTTTTTCCTGAGGATGAAGTGAAAATGACAGGTTTTATTAGCTCTTGTTTTTGTTTCGTCCAACTTTGTCACTAAAAATATTTTCAAATATAGGTTGCAAAGACAGTTTTTAATATGAAATTTAAATAATATTTGGTGAATACAGAGAACTTAAACAGTGTTTTTTTTTTTGTTTTTCAAGGTGAAAGTAAGTTTGTTTTACGAAATTTTACTGCACTCTGTTTCTGAGTCATAGTTTTAAGAAGTTGTCTGCCTACCGCCTTTTACATTATGTCAGTATAGGATAATTCAATTGTACCATAACGGACTTGGTTATATTTTTAGTGTAGTCAAATAGTAATAAGAGATTTTAAGTCAAAGAAAGCAAGTTAAATTGTTTAAAATGTGTTATTATTTATGTCTTAAAGTATTAAAATGGTTATTTCTTATTAATTAGTTTGTAAACGATGATCATCTGCAAGAACGAACTGCACAGTTTGTAATCAAGCGAGAACCAATTAAACCATATTTATGTTTTTTAATCTCAATACTAAGAGTACTGTATTTATTTTTGGATTTTTGAGCATCTCAGATGCAATTAGTACTAAAGTATTCCTGCTCGCATGGAATTTTTTCACCATATCTAATTTCTGTATGAGAGTACTTTAGTACTAAAAGTACTGTATTATTTATCATTATATTCGTGAAAGTTAACTCGGAAACCATATAAGTTGCATTTAAAACTTATTTTATACTTACGCCATTTTCAAAGGAAATTTTAATAACTTTACACAATTTATCTGGCATGTAGAATAAATTAAGTACATTTCTTTATTCATAAATAATGTTTTATTGGTTTTACGCCCAACTAAAGTAAAATTTCTATTTTCTACACTCTATCATATAAATCATTTTATTTTATTGATTTACTAACTACAGATAGGACTTAAATATCATGGAATTAAGTTATATTTCTTGTTTATAAATAGTAAAACTACATTTGTATTGCATTTATAGTATTTTGTTCAAGGCTTTCTGCCGAGTTTGCTGATTCGGATTAGTCTTAATGCGATTCAGATAGTGATAGGGTGGCCGGTGGATATCGAATTAAAAAAGTTTATATCCTAATTATTTATGGCGAGTGATCTTTTGATTTTCTTGTCACATACATAATCGCCAAACAATTTCATCACATTTTAAGAAGTGCTTCTAACATAATCTTTTTTTTGTGCTTATGCGTTTGATTTATTATAGAAAGCCTTATTACAATTATGTACGCATCATGTTTTTATTTTGTTTGTACATAAGTTAAAAAAAAGAAGTATATTTTTAATCCTGTATTTTGTTTGTGAGAAAAAAATTTCGTTTATGTCACCCTATCTCTACCTCGCTTATGTTCCTAGTTAAATAGATACTAAGTATTATGCGTTACAATTAATTAAGATAAAGTGTAGAAAATAATTCATAAACATTTCTTTTTTGATATGAAATTGATAAGAATATTTCGTCTGATTTTAATTGTACCACATTTGACCTATATTTACGAATATTTATAAAAGATTCATAATTCACGTGTTTTATTTTGTTTAATACCGTCCAACAACTTTTCCTCTGTCGTGTCCACTGAAATCGTAATTTCCGATTTCTCTGGTCAATTGAAACTTGGCCTTGATGATTCATCGCTGCTGCCGCGAAGTGTAAAGAACCAATTACAACAAGAAATTATTCCAATCAGCAGCAGTGTGTAATCAATAGGGTATTACACCATTTTTTAAAAACTGTTTTAAATTAATCCTGAGATCGTAATGAACTAGTAGAAATTTTGTTAATTTTTTTTAAAACCGAAAATCGCCTTAAAATCTGTTTTTTATTTATGATTTTGAATTTTCGCGCGGAAACGCTAGCCGCCATGCTTTTTCATCTCGTGACGTCACTCGGTTAGTAAACAATACGACTGCGAAAGACCAAGTAATAAGATTCGTGAAAATAATGAGTTATCATTGGTGTCTTGTGCCTGAATGCAAAAATACAAGTGTAAAAACGCCACAAAAATTATGGATTCAAGTGCCAAGTGATGTAAAAATGAGAAATACTTAAAGTATTAACCATTGGCAGATTTGTACTTTCTGCTTTCACAAAACCGTCTTCCATAGTGAAATAAAGGCTAGAAGTCTACAAACGTGTTAATAACTCGTAAATTTATCAAAATAACAGCGCACAACTTATTTTCAGTAGATTGTTTACTATCGGAATGACGTCACGGCGGGATCCAACATGGCGAATGGCGTTTTAGACATTTGAAAAACAGATTAGAAAAGACGATTTTTAAAATGGAATTATAAAATTAAAATTGCAATTTTATGAATAAATATCGACGTTTCTTGTTTACTTTTTTCGAAATCTATTATGAACAAACATTTTTATATTTTTTCTTACATAGTGTAAAATACCCTATTCTAATGTGAATTCAGCAACAGTAATTCTATGTGGCATATGTTGCAAGGTTTATGTAAATATCGACTGGCGTCAAGTCCGTTAATATAATGTACGACCTCTCGCGGACAGTACTACACGGCTATCTACAGCTGACTAATATGAAACCGCATACGGAACCAGACGCCCCTACTTATGTTTGTGATGTTAGTGTAGTACCACTAGTACGGTTGTTGAATCGCTCAAACGGCCACACGCGGCGTTGGGCACTATTTTTTATCATTTCATTAACATATCTTCTACCTACATGTGTTAAAGTCAAGTATGTATATAGGTACTTAACTGTATTTTGATCATATGTGTACCTGTCCTTTGTTGTGTCAGCAAACAGGGTCACGGCTATGTATTATGTAGCTATTCGCGTCGCAAACTTTTTACCTGTTTCGTCCGCGGTGTTAATGGTCATGGATATTCCTACTATCTGTCTGCAGTTCTAGTTACGGCAGTTTTATTTCGTTTACATTTTTACAAGCTTCTAGCACTATTGCCGAGATCACTAAAAGTTGTTAGATTAAATTTTTTAACAGCTTAACCGATTTGTATCAAACAGATACTTTTATAGGTACTTTTACCATTGCATTTTGACAACAACTTGAAACTAACATTTATTTCACAGGTTTACAAAGTTGAACTTGGTTGAACATGTGTAATACACAGGTTGTGGTGGTTTTACTGCTAAGTGCTAACATTTTGGGTCAAGTCACCGAAGACGAGTTGTAAGTACCTATCAATAATTATAATTTTATTCGCCTAACTGCTCATAATTAATTTTTTATGCTGTGTATATAAATTGTGTTGATAGAAGGCTAGCAAAAAAACAGTGGAACCTATCTTTTACTTTTGCGACGCAACAATAATATTTTTACATGGCCCTTCGAGCCGGATACTACGAAAAATAAAAATTAAATACTCTTCTGCTACAAACAGAAACCTAAATGTTTTAGATTTATATCCATTCTGTAGCCCAAGAATTAAAAGGACAATTTTTTTTTTGTATCTGTACCTATCTATTATTATTTTCAGGACTACAGAGCGCCAAGAAAGTTTTGCAACAAACTGTAGCGATAATGATAGCCAAGTGGAAACTCTAAATGGACTTGGATTCAGACTGATGTCAAAATATGTGGAATACCATTCCAATAACATCGTGATGTCTCCCTTGGGTGTTACAGGTAATATCATTTAATATTTAGTAGATTCAAATGTTCCGGTCGTTATGGAAATCCTTGGGGGAGGCCTTTGTCCAGCAGTGGACGTCTTTCGGCTGAGCTGAGAGAGAGTCAATGAAGCAAAAACGAGACATTTTGATAAACAGCTCCGATTTTAATGATATCTTTTTTTTAAATATTAAATCAAGATTAAAAAAATCATCAAGATTAGAAGAAATAGCTGTTTTCTGAGGGCTCTTTAAGAATATTGATAGAGCGGTAATAAAAACAACATCCAACATGAATTAACATGATATCTCAATGCATATATGTATAGGGGGCGGTGCTCTCTACTATGCAATTTATAGTTGATTTTTGTTTTTTTTTATATTTTGCACTAACTTATCAATTATATTATGTAACCATGAATCTCAATGGTCTGAAATAAAGATTTAATTATTATTAGCTTTTGACCGCCGCGGCTTCGCTCGCGTTAATCCTTTCTTAGCGGATGCCTACGCCATAACATCTACCTGCATGCCAAATTTCAGCCCGACCCGTCCAGTGGTTTGGGCTGTGCGTTGATAGATCACTATGTCAGTCACCCTTAATAAGTTATATATATACACTAGCTTTTGCCCGCGGCTTCGCCCGCGTGAATTTCCCACGGGAACAGTGCTTTTTCCCGGGATAAAAAGTAGCCTATGTGCTATTCCAGGTCATTATCTACCTCTGTACCAAATTTCATCGAAATCCGTCCAGTAGATTTTGCGTGATTGAGTAACAAACATCCTCACAAACTCACTAATTCACAAACTCACAAATTCACAAACTCACATCCAAACTTTCGCATTTATAATATTAGTATGGATATATATATTTACGAATTTAACATTTAATTTAATAAAATCCTCTGTGGGTTTTGCCAGTATTGCTGAGCATGGCTCTACTTGGAAGTACTGGAAGCACTTATGACGAATTAGCGGACGTTCTGGGGTTTTCCCGCGGTGAGTAATATCTACCACAAATAATATACTAAGCTATGTACAAGGAAGAAAAAGACGAAGGACAGAGATGAGCAGAGGGAGAAAAAGGGAGGCTTTTAAAAAAATAGTACGAATGAAATCCTTTTTTTTTAACCATTGTAACGACAGTAACTGCCTCCAAGAAGCCTCCCTTCCTTGACGCCGCGCCTGTTCGAATTCTACTTTCATGAGAAGGAAAAAAATCTGTTTTTTTGGTGCAGATACTTGCCTAATTAACAAGAAAAGCTGTAGTAATATAAGGCAGAAGAGTTCTGTTTATATTGTACGTTTAAAAAAAGTTTGCTAATAATATCCAAATTCAGAAATTATTACCACGGGAGTGCAACCCTGTGATATCCATCCTGAGGTATTAGTCTCGTCAGGTAAGAGATGAATGATGCGCAGTAGGCGATTTATCGGGGGTCGGGCAGGTCTCGTCCGGCGAATGCTATTGGTTCGTCAGTCGTACCTACGCGCCCACCCCCTCTCTCTTCCATCATTCGCACCTAGTTCATGAATATTTTACAGATATCCTAGAAAACCGCAAACGTCATGAAAGCCTAGGCGGTCTCATTAAATCCCTGAGCGACACTTCCAGTTCCAAGAGCAGGTTTGCTGACGCTGTTTTCGTGGGCCGAGGCAGTCTCCGCGAGAAATATCGTAGCTTCGTGGGCCGCGTGTACGGGGCGGAGGCCCGCCGCGTAGACTTCGCTGATGGGGGGGCGGCGACGATGGCTATCAATGAGTGAGCTTTCTTTCTTTCTTATCGAATGTGTTATTACTAACACTGGTACATAATACATTATGGTAAAAGTAATATCTACTGGTGTCAGATTTTATTCAAGTCACCTAAAGGCATCTGACATGACTTTTACGACTACCGCCATCTAGTGGCAGTAGCCGTATACTCACTAGTAAACTAAACAGTCAGCCAATGTGCAGGTTTCCTCACGATGTTTTTCTTCACCGGAAGCAGGTGGTGGTCTATAAGAAAACTACCATACATGAGTCAGATTGGTCTACAAACTCATGTGACACAGGATTTGAACCCGGGTCCTATCCTGTTCCTGTCTGACCTCAGGCTTACCACTTGGCCACCAGCGCTTCAGTGAGCTGACTTGGCTCTATTTTGTTAATAATGACTAAACTAAAACCGTTTAACGTAGTCTAGAAGTTCATTAACCCCTGTATACCAGTGTATAGTTTCCGTCACGTAAAAAGGCCGATAGCGGTTAAGCTGCGCAGTAGGCGGATATATCGGTCTATGCGGTGAGCGGGGGTCGGGCGGGTCTCATCCTGCGCGCGCGATTTGTTCGTCAGTCGTACCGGATGGGTACGCAAGTTCCACCCCCTCCTCACCCTATTAGCGACCTTTTTACGTGATGGGAAGAATATCCTAATTTTACTAACGACACTTTTGAATAATGTATGAAAATTATTAATTAAGTATCGTGTGAAATTCATTTAGCGATAATTTTTATGTCGTTATTAAAATTAGAATACACTGGTCAGTGAACTTCTATATAGGCACTTTTAGTATAGCCATGAATGTGGTTTTTAATTTTATTTAGGCCTGTTCATGTGTTCATATACAGATGCCCACAGATTACACTATATATTATCTACATCAATAAGAATAATTTCTCTGTGTACTTCACGTTGCGTTTTGTAGTTGCAACCACGTCGCATCCTAATGTGTAGTAATTATCAACTTATCACTGTTTATTTTTTGCATTTTTGTCACCAACACTGTTTACGGTTTATTTGCAAAAATATGTTTTGGCTATTTGAGCTAAAAAACTATACGAGTTTCTTTCGATAATTTCTTCTGGAGCGGTGGGTCGTAACCCAAGTCGGCCTGTCTGAAATCACCAACCAAACCTATCTGAAAGTCGATCTGACTTTCACAGGTGGGTGAAGGCGCATACAGACAATGAAATCGAGACCTTTCTCAGCGACAACCCTCCGCCGTGGACCAGACTGGCGTTAGTCAACGCTCTCTACTTCAAGGCGCAGTGGGCGAAGCCTTTCAACCCAAGGTTTACGATGAAGTAAGAAAGGAAATTTTTTGTTCGGCAAAAAAACATACTTATTTTCATACTAATCTGAGTAATATTGTAGTACTAGGAGAACACTGCCAAAGAGGTTACAGCTCAGCTTTATGTAGTGACATAAAGCTACAACAACACGCTGGTTTTTAGCTGGAACCAGTATTAAGAATACAAAAAAATAAAATATATGCAAATAAAAAAAAGTTGTACTACAGTAGTTTTTATATCATTTACGAAAGTAAGCATTCACTGGCTCACTTATGTGTGACTGAATTGACTATTGTAAATCTTATTTTTTTTTACTAACTTTTGCCCACGGCTTCGCCCGTGTGAATTTCCCACGGAAACAGGATTTATCCTGGGATGAATACTTAATACACATAACCATGTTATATGTCAATACAGAGAAAAAAATAATAAAAGGTAATAATTATATCGTTAAATAATATACAAGTTTGTATCAAATCGATACACATAATAAAATGAAAGGTACCATATGTCCTTCTTAGTACTTTTTACTATGTGTATGCGAAATTTCAGGAAGATTGGTTCAGTAGATAAAGCGTGAAGAGGAACAAACTAACTCACTTTCGCATTTATAATATTAGTTAAGATTTATGTTATAATTTGTTGCGCTTCGGGGCTTCGCCCCCGTGGGGATTTCAGGATAAAAATCCCCTTTGTACTTTTCCCGGTATTTTTCTGCCCATGTAGCAAATTTCATCGAAATCCGTCCAGTAGATTTTACGTGATTGGGTAACAAACATCCAAACATACACTCGCATCCAAACTACTTTTTTTAAGATTTCGTGTTGCATCGCGAAAACACCTATTCTCTGACGTTTCGGTCTTGTTACAAAGACCACGGTGCGGTGGTCACGAAAATAAAAATCCAAACAGCGCATTTATTTACATTCCATCCACACACAGTTTAAGTATAAAAAAATAATAATTGACCGATTTTACAGAATGGTGTTCCGGACTCCAGAAAAGGATGTTACTACGGATTTTATGTTGAACGCGGGGCGATTCCGCTATGTTTCGTCTAAGGAGGATGGTACGTACAAATGTAATAAATTATATCCTGCTACTATCTTTTGCCCTCTGCTTCGCCTGCGTAAATTTAGTTTTTCACCTAGTCTTACGCATTTTTTTTTCAGATATACACATGGTGGCTATACCTTACAAAGACAATATTACAACAATGTATGCTCTCAAACCATTGCTAACACAACGCTCGAATATAACAACAGTTGTAAAAAATCTCAACTACACAAAAATAGATAAACTAATTAATAGAATGGAGGATGAGAATTGTGTAATAAGATTTCCTAAAATGAATATTGTAAAAGATTTAAATCTAGAGAGATATATAAAACTTGAGGCGCCATCTATGTTCAACCCTAGCAAAGCAAACTTCGCTCTTATGGTAGATGGAGCAGATGTCATGAATAATTCTGTGGTGGATCTGATATCGAGGTGGCAAGGAGCCGGTAAATCGGAAGAGCTCAAAGACTATTTGAACAAATTACCCAATCCAGGAATACACGTAGATTCTATCATACAGAAAGTGAAAATTAAAATTGATGGTAAGATTGTTTTTTGCTTCTCAATTTTGTAGCTGTAGCCTAGTATCTTACTAATATCACAGGGCGGGCGCTTCATAGAAACGGCGCGTCAAATATGCCTACTACTACCACAGAATTAATATTAGTACTACGTACAGAAAGGAAACTCCCTGCCCCTCCCGCAATATGGCACCCCCCCCGCTCCTTCCGCACTTCTCCTCCGCTCTTGTGTAACTGTGGGACGTTCGACTATGAAAACGCACACATTGACGTGTTACTGACGTGTTCACGGATATACAGTTTCATTTGTAGTAGTAGTAGGCATATTTGACGCGCCGTTTCTATGAAGCGCCCGCCCTGTGCTACTACTACAAATGAAACTGTATATCCGTGAACACGTCAATAACACGTCAATGTGTGCGTTTTCATAGTCGAACGTCCCACAGTTACACAAGAACGGGGGAGAAGTGCGGAAGGAGCGGGGGGGGGTGCCATATTGCGGGAGGGGCAGGGAGTTTCCTTTCTGTACGTAGTACTAATATTAATCCTGTGCTAATATTATAAATGCGAAAGTTTAGATGTGAGTTTGTGAGGATGTTTGTTACTCAATCACGCAAAATCTACTAGACGGATTTCGGTGAAATTTGGTACACATAGGGTACTTTTTACGCTCACTAATTTGTATGTTCTTTTCTGTAAATGGTGCAATAAAGTGTTGATCTACCTTTCTTCAGTCGTATACCTCATGACTGAGGGTCGTGGTCGTTGGAATGAAACACACAACGACCATTTTGGATGATCACCTTTGATCTAAGATTGATTTCTTCTTAGCCGTTCACTCTTGACAGTGGTCGTGATTATGTATCAGCCTTGTATGTTTCCATGCTGGTCTGGGAGCGAAACAAAACATAGAATGTGTCAGCTGCTTCTCTTCCCGCGCAGATTGAAAAAGTCAATCGAGGAAAAGGGCTTTAAACTGGGGATTCTTCCACTCATAGGCGATGGGCTAGCAACCTGTCACTATACCTGAATCTCCATTCCATCAGAGCTCACTATTCAGCTATGCGTGGCCTTAGAGTCTCACGACTCTTGGCTCTGTCTACCCCGTAAGGGATACAGACGTGATTCTATGTATGTATGTATCAGCCTTCTCGGACTGCGATGATTAAGATTTAAGTTTAATTGTTACAGAATATGGCACCGAGGCGGCGGCGGCGACGGCCGGGGTGCTGTCGCGTACGGCTGAGCTGTTCTATGCTGATTCCCCATTCTTAATGTTTATCCGAAACGAGAAAACAAAGCTGGTCACATTTAGTGCTATTATATTTGATCCCACTGATAAATAAGTTATTATGCTAATTTATCAATACCGAATTAGATAATAAATCCTAACAAAATTCACGCGGGCGAACCCGCATGCAAAAGCATTATTAAATAATTTTGAATTTACATCGATTTGTAAATAATATTCCAAGAGGAACCTTACCTACTTTAATTGTAAATAAAACATGTTTATATTTTAAAAATTTGTGATAATATATTTCATGTAAAGTTATAACTTAAGAGACTATAAATAAGATTTCTTTTTTACGATACAAGTCTATTTCATTGATCTGTGTATGAGCCATCACACACATAGATATAATTATTGCCTACATAGACGCTAACACTAGGTCAATATACCTTTTAATACTATATTGATTAGCTTGCATATTTACTAGTTAGACTTATTTATTTATTTTATTTGGAGAACATTACAGCTTTGGAATATCTATAAATATTATTATACATATATGATTGCTAGATAGCCAATTACATTGTTCTCGCTGATAGGTAAGAATATAAGAAAAGGTATTAAACTACAATTAATAGCAGTACTAATTAATATATGCACATAACAAAAAGACACATGAAAAATTTAGCACCAGACAAGTGAAATAAAAGTATGATTGCTGGGATGCTAAGCTATGGGGAAAACTCCGAGGTTAAGAATACTAATTTCTTAACTTTTTCAGTGTGATACTGAGCGATTCATTAGTGTGTCCATTTGTGATTATAAACTCACATACCTACTCTATTTTGAGTAAACACATTCCGTGGAACGGTTGCAAAACTAGAATACCACGAAGAGTCGATACGTCGACTAGCGTTATTAGCGCTTTAATTTTCATTCAATGTCTGATCCAAATCAGAAGCGTTGTGTGATCATAGACGAAATTCATTATCTTGTGGATACCCTCAATCTGAGGACTATCCTACAGCTGATACGCGAAACTAGGCTGGTTGAAGACCCAGAAGAGGTACGCAGAGCCCAAGATTCAGGTGAATCTGTGGTAATTTTAACACTCTGCAACAGTACAGAGAACCATCATCAGGTAGAGTTGCGACGAGAAGGAATCTCAGCAACTACTCAAGTACTTGACTCAACAACTAGTCGCACTACCGTTATAACAACGCCCACCGTAAGTCATGGAGAATCAGTCTGCTCAAGCTGTACCGACAGTGGCTGTAGCACCCCAAGCTGCACCCACGGTTACCAGCTCCGCGCAAGAACGCACTCCGTTAGTACTAACGAATCCGGAGTTGCGTCTGCAATTCGGAAGGGTCAGAAGTCGAAGGACAAGGGTAAACCTTGAAATTCAGGTCGGACTATTGAAACACACAACATCATGGAGTATTCACTCCAGGGATTATTAGTAGCCCCAATTACACAGGCAAACTTCGTGAGGGTTGTGAAAACTCTCGTCCTTAAACGGTTGCAAGATGTTACCGAGGCGTACAATTGTGTACGACCCGCAAACATCATCAATATTAGCCGAGGAATAATGGTTCCTCAGCCCATTTGAGAATTACTCTATGGACTGGGCAACTATTATTGTGACTGGAACGGGATCGATTACACGATGTCGGGTCCAACACAACCTGCGGCGAACCTACCAGGTTACTTCACAGCGGATGCTGCCTTAATAAGTGGATTCAACACTTTCTGTGCACTCTGTTCGAAGTATAAAATGGTGCCGTTTCCAAAACAATCAGAAACCATCGGTCTACCGCTTATGTTATTAACAAAGCGTGAGGCAGGAGGTTCTGCTCAGGTCAGGGGCATCTCAATGACCCCGACCCCAGCGGACTGTTTCCTTCGTTTCGTTCACGAGGAACTATTTACCGCGCCACCCTTTACATGGGACGACTCCCAATTCATTATGACAGATGAACTGCCAGTCGCCTCTGTAGTGACCCAACACACGGTCATATTTAAACATAGATTTGTAAGCGTGCTTTACAGATAAATGTTTCTTAGATTTTAAAAATTTTAATCATTGTAATTAATATCATTTAATTTCTTATATTTCTTTCATAAAGTGATAGAGGATTATCACAACAATCATAATCATTAATTAGATCAAGTTGTAAAATCTCTTTCGCCTTAATTAGAAAGAGATTTTTCAGCACGCAACAGTGCTAAAAAGAATCCCCCCGAACGGGTTCCCATTTTGTAGCGATGGGGGGCTCAGTACCAGCGGCTAATGTCCATTTTGTAGCGATGGGGGGCTCAGTACCAGCGGCTAATGTCTCGGCCGCAGGGAAGCTAAGAGGAACCCATGGCCCGGGAGTGACGACCCTGGGCCAGGAGGAGGCCGCTGTCAGTGGCCTGGCTGTGAGAGTAGGGGGCACACACTCCCTACCCTCACAGTCGTGGTAGGGGTCGCGGGGGAGGAGGAGTGCCGGTATCGCAGTGCGCCGCTCTCCCTGTCCTCTGCGGCCGACGCGTGGTGGGCCTGTCTCGGCCGCAGTGGATAGGGACAACCTATCCTCTGCGGCTGAGATGTGGTAGGGCCTGACTTAGTCAGGTCCCAAAAAGTTGAGGGCTGGACGGATGGACGAGACGAAAGTCTTTCCACACGTTAAAAAAAAAAAAAAATGGGGAATACTCTGAAGAGATTGAATCCAAACCCGTAGAGTGCTAATCATACACTAATTTAATGTTAAGTTATTGACGTAAGTCTAACTAGTAAATATGCAAGCTAATCAATATAGTATTAAATAAATACTTTTGAAAAGGGACCCTGAAGATGCTTGTCCACTGTCAGAATCGGACAGATTTGTTCCTTTAAAATTAAGTTACCCATTTGTATGGTATGTCTACTCGTACGCTCAGATTCACACCCAGTGGACGTGCAGCTTTTCAGTTACAGGACTAAAATAGAATTTTATGATGTCAGTTTTAATAACCAAATGCAAGTGGAATTTACTACAGAAATACTAGTAAATAAGATCAACAAAAGTAACTAATTTTTGTTATTTTTAAATATTTGAAATTCCAATTCCAAAATTCCATGCTCAGGGCAGCTTTTGAATAAATTATTGATCAATCATATCGTCAATTTTAACTGATTAAGGTCACTCTTTATTCAAAAACCAACCCATAAATCCTTACCTATGCATCATGAAAATAATTTTAAATTTGAAAACTCATATTGACCAATACATGTTTTTAAATTAAAAACTATTGATCATTATATCATGGAATGATCTTTGTTTTCATAAAATAGTTATATATCTACATCATTACTACAAGATCTAAAGCACTTATCTATTACTTCTCAACCTCTCTATCCTGTCTTGTAGTGTTTGCTTCCATTGTTCTTCAGATATGCTTTGGGCCCATTCCGGTATTGAGGATTGTGGGAGTGCAAAATTAGCCATCGCAGTCATAACCTGAAAAAAATAATCATTTAGAGAACACATTATTGCTAGAATGTACTAGCAGTGCCAGCACAGAACTGAGTTTATACCAAGTGCGAGATGTTTTTTCTTACATCCGAAATGCGAAAGTTTGGATGAAGAGGTTACTCAATCAAGCAAAATTTACTGGGCGAATTTCGATGTTTGTTACTCAGGTAGAATAATACCGGGAATAGCACAAAGTACTTTTTATCCAGAAATTCCCATGGGAGCGAAACCCCAGGGCGCGGCTTGTATTATAGTATAGGCAAGCTTTTGCCTGCATGAATTCTACACAAAATCCTGCAGATAGAACTGTTACCAGTTGGTACCAGTAGCAAATTCTCATAAGTACTGGTACTTTCTGGGAGTTCATATGGGGAACTAGCTTTTGCCCGCGGCTTCGCCCGCATGTTCCCATAGGAACAGTGCTTTTTCCCAGGATGAAAGTACCCTATGCACTTCTAGCTACATATATGCGAAATTTCAGGAAAATTAGATAAAGTGTGAAGAGGTAACAAACAAACCCACTTTTGCATTTAAAACATAAGTTAGGATTTCTTACTGTTAACAACCCCTGGTCACACCCATTAGTGAAAACTGCATGAAAATCTGACCAGTTATAGCTATTGAGTTTATATATTCAGAGAGACAGCACACCAGAGGATTACATATTAAGCTGTGACTTGGTACTTTAGAGATTATAGGATAGTCTATGGCCTTCCTCAGCAACAAAAGCATATTAGGCACAAAACTTATTATGTTACCTGTCTAGCACGTTCATTGTCCATCTGTATGGTGTCTGCTTGTGGGGTGCTCCACACCTCTCTAGCGAGGGTAGCATCCATTGGCTCTATTGCTGGGACATTGTTGATGGGGATGGGCCGTTCATCAGTCACCTAAATAGCAGTGGCGTAGGGTGAATAAAAATAAAAGTAAAGCCGGGTCATACCTAACTTAACATGTAAAAAATCATGCAATAAATTACATACCATAAATTAGTGTGTAGGTAGACAACAACCTATTTGTACTAATGCCGCCATTTCTCACCTAACAGCCTACGTGACGACAAGAAACAAACAAACACTAAACAATATAATATACCACAATCAAGCTAATCACTTATCACAATTATAAATTAGGATACGAATGCGCGCGAAACGATGGCAAGGTAGGGTGACTGACCTGAATCGGCAACGCGAATAAGTTGATCTGATTGGACGAAAACATTTGGGAGGCTATCTGAGATCGGGTTATAATCGCCGTCGATCCTCGGCTTATAGTAAGGCAGTGTCATATATGTATATGGGTATAGATTTTTGTGCAAGAGTAGGCCGCGGTATTAAGCTATTAAAAAAATATATATATTTGAATCTGCTAAGGGAAGCCGGTAGGAATCGTGTTCTAAGGAGGCTTCGCCACTGCTAAATAGTGACATTTTGTACATTGTGTAAATAAAATAGAGCTATAGTTTTACTCTTGCTATATAAATAAATAAGTAATTTATAATAAAAATACAAACCAGTGTTAGATTATATCAATGTTTACATGTAGATACATGTAAACATTGATATAAATGTTTATGACAGGGTCAAGCTGGAAGTTTGGGGTATTCATGTTTTTTTAAAATTAATTTCAGCTGCTTATGTATGATGGATAAGTGCAGCATGCAGTCTTTGGCTAGTTTAAATAATGACTGCCCAATACGAGGACATTTTAGGTTACCAGGTACTGCCCCTTGCTGCACAAAACCTCGGTAAAGACAAAAGGAAATGTAGAGCAACTGAGTGAAAATGGGAGGGCTGGGTTAGCTACTTTGATACTTGCTAGTAGATTAGCAGTTTTATTATGGTTTGAATTAGTTACCTCGTCATCATCACTGTCGTGATCCGTCAAAGTACTATCTGGTCCTTGAGGCAGTGGTTCGTATCCGAAGTACTCATTTTCGTCGTCGCTTTCCTCGGGTAGGTTTCCATTCATCATCAACTCGTGTCTTGGAGGAGGATTCAGTTCATGAGGATTATTTTCTGGCGGATCAGGACCATCGCACACCATGATGAAGTGATAAAATTGTATTGTATCTTACTTAGAGATGAGATCGGAAAACAAAGTCATGAAACTGAAGAGCAGAGAGAAAAAATAGGTGATTTTTTCAATCCTATCCTATACATACATAGCATTTTACATTTTCTTTAAGAACTAGTGTTGTGTTGCATCGATAACAAAGAAAGAATTAGTACTCTACGAGATCGATACCATCGATAATTTCAATAGAATCCATTCCATTGTAACCAACGGCGGATCCAGGATTTTTTTTTGGGGGGAGCACAAGGACCGTGGCGGACAATACTTGTTGGGAGGGGGGCGCCATCCGTCCTGATGCTGTTGCCGCCCGAAATGAATCCTAAAGCTGGCCATTGACGATCAGTTTTAGGCGTAAAACTAGACGTAAAACCGTGGCGTCACTCCAAAATTTGATCGTGA
This sequence comes from Ephestia elutella, assembly GCA_018467065.1. Taxonomy (NCBI): domain Eukaryota; kingdom Metazoa; phylum Arthropoda; class Insecta; order Lepidoptera; family Pyralidae; genus Ephestia; species Ephestia elutella. Next base: position 4,999,514 of record CM031575.1, read on the forward strand.
GTGTAAAATCATCACTCCAGAGTTTTAACTGACGACGCGCCACGGAAATTTTCCGTGACTACCATAAAACCAACGGCGCATCGCGCCAAACTGCCCGTGAGTGTGTGATCGTCATTCCAAGTCGTCAGTTCGCTCGCATCGCCCGCGGTGATTGAGCGTGTTTCTGGAATGATGACTCCTAGACGCTGTGGAGATATTGCAGTTGGAAATTTTAATTCTTCGTAACTCATTCCCGATGCTAATTAACGAAGAGTGGTAGTCAATCTCTCATGAGGGCTAATAGCTTCTCTCATATTAGTATCCTGTTTTGCAATATATTGTGGAGTTTATATGTTTCAAAAGCTTGAAATACTTATGTCGTTTCGTCCATCCTTAAATTATTTTGTCCAGTCATTTGGTTCTAGCGATAACTCAATTAACAAATTGACGTGATTGAATTGATTCCTTTTTTACACGACTGACCAAAAAAGGAGTGTTATGTTTTCAGGGTTCATGTATGTATGTAAGTTTCTTTATTTCACCATAAGTCCTGAACGGGTTAACAGATTTTGATGTGAGATATTTTTAGATTCCTTGCATCCCTCCGAGTGCCCTAGGCTATGTGAGTCAGTGTGACCGTTTTAAAATTTTACAAAATACCAAAAAGTTGTCCGGTCAATACTAATAAATACTAAAAAGCAAAATTCAAATAGGTATACCAAAATTGTACTAACATTTTTTTCAGAAATATGCTACGCAAAATACTCATTTCAATAACAAATCCGAATAAACGTTCTCTTGAGACACAATAATAATTGAGACACGATATCGACGTTTGTAATTAGTGGAATCGGCCCCCAGATTTGCAAAAAATCAAGAAATAAACCCAGAAAAATCTGTTATTTCTTTATTTTATTTGAAATGCATGACTTATTTGTAATTTACCTTTTAATTTAATCTATCTTATGATATTAATTGACATTTTTTTAATATTTTAATTGACATGCATGATCTATCAGTAATTTACCTCTTAATTTAATTAATCTTTGATTTTTGTATGCCAAATGGCACAGCATGCAGACCACAGAGCACATATGAAGTACTTCGTGATGCAGACCTGTATTTAATAATTTTAAGACCCTTATGTACTCATGTCTGACAAAAAATAAATAAATTATGAATTGATATGCACTGTTATGGAATTTTCTCTTTACAGTAGGTACACAAAAAGCAGTCTGGGGGGGGGGGGCACGTTTCTGTTATTTCTTCATTTGATATGCACTGTCATGGAATCTCCCTCCACAGTAGGTACACAAAAAAGCAGACTAGGGGGGCACGTGCCCCCCCTACTGATTGTAACTATCGATAGTATTGGATAACGATAGTATCGTGCGTTGCATCTGCAGCCTGCAGCACGCTGTAACAAAAGCAATTCACACCGGCTCCACGGCGGCGGCGGCGCGTCGCAGACACAGCGCGCTGCGTGCGTCTGCGATTTTATTTTCTCCCACAACATAATTTTATTATAATTTTTGTCTTGTGGTCATATAGACATTGTATCTGCGTACTATATCAATTAACTTTTCGCGTATTTCAAAATCCATGATCACTGGTACTTTAAATCTGTAAATATTCACAACCGAAGTGCCGCAGCGGGTGTCGCAGCTGCATCTTCTGCGACACCGTCGCGCGTACTCGGCGTCGCAGATGCAACGTAATGCATCTGCGACACCGTCGTCGTCGGTGGGAACCAACGCGTACAAATAATACAAATCATTTCGCGTGACACCGTTAGGTGTGTGTCAGCCTTAAAGAAAACCTGCCAACCCAAGTTGCTTTCTGTATGTATGAACTCGCGTTTTACAACTCTTTAGAAAATCTCGTCTCGGAAAATCTAATCAAACGCGACTCTATTATAGTTTGTACCTTTGTACTTAAATTTTTTTATTTATTTCTGTGGTTTATGTTTATACATCAGTGATGAGTTGTGCATCGATAGCATCGAGTTGTGCATCGATAGTATCGAAATGAAATACTATCGATAGTATTCCGTTTCGTTCGATTGCCTGCCCAACTCCTTCAACAGTTTAGTTTTGACATTGACATATTTATAAAAACAAATCCAAAAACCAAATCAACCCTCAACACACACCCAGAGAAAAAAATCACTACGTTAAAAGAGACGGGACTTCCATACAAGGTTTTGAAACTCCATTTAGCATCATTAGCAATACCAATAGACACCGCGAAAATTGACATCTATCATATTGACATGTCAGTAATGACATACGTCATTATTTACATGTCTAATACATCATTACCAACATGAAAATTGATATATCAAAATACGTCATACCAACATTAGTGATGCCCTAAAGTAATTCCAGACATCGATATCGATAAATTTCCCGCGACGGGCCTGGCCGGGGCGGCGAGGCCTTATAAGTTTCATTCTTGTACGGGTTTCAACATGTGGTATAACATTTTTGTCATAACAATGAAACAATAAACAATTTAAAATTATCTTGTTTTATTATTTACGTTATAAATTTTCATTTAAAAAATGCGAACAAATCTCTATCCTTACATATTATGGAATAAAACGTACGCCACGATAAACTTAAAATTACCCGGATCACGTTACATTGAAAAAATATTCCTAAATAGCTGAATCGATTTCCATCAATAATGGTTAAGAACACCTCTTATCTCAATTAAAAAAAAAACAAGGTTGAAATTATTATTTAATTACTAGCTTTTGCCCGCGGCTTCGCCCGCGTGAATTTCCCACGGGAACAGTGCTTTTTCCCGGGATAAAAAGTAGCCTATGTGCTATTCCAGGTCATTATCTACCGCTGTACCAAATTTCATCGAAATCCGTCCAATAGATTTTGCGTGATTGAGTAACAAACATCCTCACAAACTCACATCCAAACTTTCGCATTTATAATATTAGTATAGATTATTTCAAAAAAAAAATAAGTTCTCTCTCCTTCACAGCGTTAAGATGGTAAACTAGTTACATTTAATAAAATCTCACAAACATACAGTTAATACACAAAATACATAGATAAATCAAACTTATAACACTTTTCTTTTTGGGTCGGGGTTGAAAAATATATCACATCAAATAAAAAAACCCTTTTGTTGAAAATAATAATAAAATCACGTGTCTTTATAAATTATAAACTAGCTTTTGCCCGCGGCTTCGCCCGCGTGAATTTCCCTTATATGATTTTTTTTTTGTGCTCCAACCAAACTGTAGTAACCTAAACTCCTGCACTCATAAAACTTTTTTCCAAAAAAATGAACCGACTTCCATCATAAAACTTAAAATCATGGAAAAACATACAGGCAGATTTATCAAAAAGAAAAAATGTATTGGCTTGCCGAAAATTATTTCTGTGTTGCAAAGAGTCTTTGGTTTTCATAAAATAACGAAGCGTCGCGTCGCGGGCTTTTGCTCGTATTTTAACATATTAAGGTATCTTCAAAATTAACGAACAGATTCTAACGTGGTTAATATGGGACCAACTTGGGAATAGACTCTTTCGAATAAAAAATAATTTCGGAAATCAGTCCACCATAGGCGGAGAAATCGGCGAACATACATAAAAAACATACATACAGTGGCGTAGCGTGCCTTGTCAGGGCCCCGTATAAAAATTTTTTTGGAGGCCCTTATATGGAGGTAAAGATTTTTCACAAAAGAAAAAAATATTGTGAGAAGAAATATTTATTTATCACATAATTTACCCATTTTACAAATAAAAATCGAATTTTAAATACTTAATATTTAACGCTTAAGGCGGGAAAAAAAGGAATTGCTTTATAGAATTTTGTCATTTGTAAAATAAAATAAATTAGAAAGTTTTTATTCTTTTTCCTTACACACTTTGGGGGCCCCCGTGGCCCGGGGGCCCATATAATTGATACGGCAAATACGGCGACAGCTACGCCCCTGCATACATACATCAAAACATACAACCTCCTCCTTTTTTGGGAAGTCGGTTAAAAATATCAGCCATTTGTTTATCCCGTGCCCCGCGGGAATGTATTTAGTATGGTCCAGTCGACCATTTCTATCTTGTTTCCCCCTATAGGGGTGGAATTTCCGAAATTCCCTTTAAATGTTCACTTACGCTTTATTAGGTATATACCTTTATACAAAATTTCAAGTTCCTACACATGTTCGGTAGTTTTGTCTCTGCGTTGATTTTTCCAATCTGTTTTATTTATACGGTTTTACGCCCTTAAGGGTACAATTTTCAAAAACCAATTAATGCGTCGTTATATTTTAAGAACCAAGAAAGTAAGTGTGCGGTTTCATAAGTCTTGCGTCAAAAATGGCGAAATTTTATACAAATTTTGAACCCCATTTTTAACCCCTTAAGGGATGATAAAAATTAAAAAAACCTTGACGGGAAACCCCAGCAGACGTAAAGACATCGTGTGGCTATACGGCAGGTCATAAAATTAAAAATAAGTATACCTACGAGTATTTAAAATAATCATTATTGTTACTATACTCTGGATCGTGTAAGAAAAAATAAAAGGTCATTGCCCTGGCACCTACAACAAGACATTTTTATTTTGCGATAATTATCGCTTACCATAGATTGGTATCGCAAACTATCGTCCCTCGTGAAATCTTAGTACCGGCGCGTAAAGGTAGTTGAGCTACACTGGCGTAACTCCAAATAAAATAAAGTCGAGGTATAACGTCACGTATTATAACGGCGAAATCTATAGGAAATATTAATTATTATTATGTTTCGAAGTTTATTATGATATATTAAATGCCTTCTTTTACTCAATTCCATCTGTAACTGTAGAACCTAATATTTTTAATAAAGCAAATAAAATAAATGGCCCTTGAATTCGTAAAAAATCAAGTTATATCGGTTTGTCGCAAGTCGCAATGTTTCGTGTGATGTCAGACTCGCTCCGCCTAGTCAGAAGTGCGGCACCTTTGGCTTGGCGGTTATTTTATTTATTTATTTAACCTTTATTGTACAAAAATACAGAGTAAACGTACAATAGTAGAGCTTAATGCTAAAGCATTATCTACCAGCCAACCTTTCGGTTATACAGAAAATTTTAGGTGGGTGTATAATAAAGATATTATTACTAAGTACATATACTTAAGTAAATAATAATATCATACATAATTAAATACGAATACCACAATAAATATTTATATAGAGGTAAATAAATATATATGTAAATAATACATAAGTATATATATATAAATACAGTATATACAAATAATATAAGCAGCGAAACTCATAGATAGAATTTGTACACTTGTGTCTTTCTTTCTTGTGTCTACGGTTTTGACGAGCTCGACGCCCGCCCGGCACCGCGGTCTCGTACGACATATGCTTTTGCAGGTTATTTTTAGTTGTGAATTATTGATTGTTATTGTTTCTCTATTTGTTTTTGTTAATGTTAATAGTTTATTAGTTGTTTTGTTTGATTGAGCAAAAATTGTTCTGGCTTCTATTGGCATAAAGACCCCCATATTTTTTTCTTAGGTAAATAAATATTTCTAAGTACAGACACAGACCAGTTACAGTTTTATTATCTACATTATGTAGATATGATCGTGGTTTCTGATATGTTTAAATATGTTGTTATTGTAACAATAAAAGTTATTCTCCAAAATACTGAATATTTTTTTAGTCACGTATCTGCGTCTTAGACTTACATAGGTACTTTTGTTCCTTTTGCACAACCTGTCATACGTTATATTCAACCCCACATACATAAATACCAATTGGGTTTGTTTTTATTTTAATGTCTTTAAAAAAATGTTTGTGACGTCTGACAAGGTCATTATGCTCACCCCGCCTCCTACTGCGATTCGCAAGGAGACGTATTTGCGATAATTTTGTAAGACATTGTATAGTATCGTTTCCAAAAATGGTGTACATTGGTAGAGAGACGTCAATGACCTTTTGTCCAGATTTATATCGCTTATACTATAATACATTCATTTCATATTAACAAAAACCATTATATATAAAAAACAAAGCATTCAAACTCAATTGCAAACAGTTAATTATCTGCCTTATTCATAAAAAGCTAATGAACGTTGTAGTTAAAATGTGTTTTGTCTCGTTCTTTCAATATCAAATATTGGAAAGAGAGATAAGGACAAACATATTTGAACTAAAATGTTCGTTAACTTATTTATGAATAAAACAGTAAGTCTTTGTTGTGGTATTTATATAACCAGCTTAATTAGATTAAAATTAATTTATTTGCATTAAATGTGGTTCACATACATACATACTTACATCTATCTATTCTACATTCTTTCACTTCGAAAATATTACCCGTCCGTATACAAAACATTATGGCAATTTACTCAGCCGTTTGAGAAATATATAAAATAAAAGAATATAACACATATGATACGCGCCCAATACATAACCCTTATTTTGCAGTCGGCTAAAAATTGCATTCACTTTCACGTGTTCCCAACGTTTATTTTATTAGTTTTAAAAAAGGAGGTTCCACTAGTTCTATATAAAATTAACAAGAAGTTATTTGTATTGCACTGGCCGGTTTGTCTGCAAACAAATAAAAAAACATGTCACTAAAAGAACATTTGAAATTATAAAGACCCGAATACGTGGCACCATGGCATTCTTTCTCAGTGAGAAACAAAATGTGCTATTTCACTTTAGTCGGTAGAAGTGAGTGAGATAGCATAATATGTTGCGCGTTAATTGTTGCCTAGTGTATTAGAAGCTTTATTCGCCAGGGAGTCTAAAACTAAATATCGTAATATGATCCATTTCCTTTGAACCTTATTATTGACATTATAAGGTTCATTTTTAATTTTAATGCATCATGTTCAGATTCGTCAATGTGGCCATTTTAGACCCCAAAAATTAGAAGGCCACTTGACAAATCTGAATATGATCCCTTTTCCCATTTTCGAAAAATTTAAAAATGAATCTGGATTCACCACAAGGTTCATTTTTACACGACTGACTAAAAAATGAGTGTTGTGTTTACAGAGTTCATGTATGTTGTTGATATGGTTAAACTGTACCTCTCTTGACGTTAGAATATAGGTTTTAGTGGGGAGGGGGGAAGGGGGAGGGGGTATTTTGCCTCCCTGGTGCACTCCCCAAATGAGCAAATGCTTATTTTTCGAAAAAATCGAAAAATTGACTAGGATGTCGTCAAGATAGAAAAATAACACAATGATTTACGAAACTTGAACAATTTTTTCTCAAAAACTGTTGCTTTCCGCATCTTGAAATTTTGCAGACAGGCTTGTTTTGTGATTATCTATACACAAAAAAAAAAATATGGAAGGCCAACTCCCTGTCAGAGATGCTACAGTAAAGCAGTTTGTATGAATGTAAGTTTCTTTATTGCACCATAAATTCTAAACGGTTTAACATTTTTTGATGTGGGAGGTATTTTTAGATTCCTTGCATTCCGACGAGTGATATTGGCTATATGACATCATCATAAAAGCAAAATGGCGGATTATATATGCGATAAATAGCAGACCAAAAAAACAGAATTTTATCAATCTTATCGAGTGGGGTATCAAGGGCTTTGAAATGCGATTTCAAAATGTATAGGTATCTATATATTCTACTAGAAAAAAAAAAAGATTTGCTGATGCCCGAAACTTCGTTCGCGTGGAATATATGACCATTGCCATGAAATAAAAAGGTAATATTATTTGTGAGTTTGTTTGTGACTCATTCACGCAAAATCTACTAATCTATTTTGATGAAATTTGGTATACGGGTCAAAAATACCGGTTATAGCACATAGGATAATTTTGATCCCGAAATTCCCACAGGAGCGAAGCCCGGGGTTTGGCTAGTTATTATATATAATATATAGATATTAATAGGGAAGATAGGTGGTACTTAAACAACTTATCATTTTATAATCAAATATTAACTTAACTTACCATTTCTTTAGTCAAATTTTCTTTTGATTTTATTAAATGTATGGACTGGAAATGACCCTTACGAACATAAGTTCATATCGTGGAATTTTCCGATTGGAATATAAGCCAAGTCTTCATATCCATTAATTTGTATCCATTGTCGCAATCTTAAATTAAATTATCAATCAATAAGTACCTAGTAGTTGGTCGTGCCGTTAAAAGAGCATACGTGGGTCGTAGCGATGAGGTTATAAAAGACCTACGGAGCCTCAGAGCTAACAACTGGCGAGAGCTGGTCCAAGACCGCATAAAATGGCGGCGTCATCTCTTGCCAAAGACCAAGCAAGACCCACTTCGGGTCGCTGCATCGCAGTAGTAAGTAAGTAAGTTCAAGGGGACAGAATACTTTATTGTTTCACTCATGTTTCGTTTATCGATGAAGATTTACATCACTATTGATTACAAACACAAAATATATTTATTCTCATTTGAGAAAGATAGCGCATTATTTTAGTCTTGCTGATAGTTTAAGGGGACAAAATACTTTATTATTTTACTGATGTTGTACTCACCGGTCTTCAGAATATGGAATTTCGCCATTAATTTGTTTTACAATAAATTTTCTTGTCAATATCTTTTCTTGTGAATTATTTTATTGTTACACCGTTTAGTCGATGCCATTTTTCTGGAACAATCACTAGGAAATACCTAGTCACTCAGTATTCTTTATTCCAAATTGTAAAAAATCCACAATTTTTATTTCAAATGATCCCAAACATTCAAACATGCCGCGTGCCACTATGACAGGCAGACGACAAAAGTGACAAGACAGCATGAAACGCCATCTTGACATTCTTGACGGCCATAAAAATTGCCCTGTTTCCATACAAAGCTCCATTTAGTTCCTAGTTGCGATAGACTGCACACACCGTCAAATCAAATTATATTTACATTCAAGACTCATGATCGAAAAACATTATCCCAACCACCAGGTTATTCCATGGCATAATTTTCATATCGTGGTATCTATCTTATTAAATATGGCTTGGAGAAGTCACGGAGTAAATAATGCTGATTTAATACGAAACCTGAGAGGTAACGTTGCTTTGGTTGTCATGCAATATATTTATAGTATTATTTGTATGAATTTTGAAAATAATATCATATGGAATGTGAAGAATTTGCAGTTTTGTAGTGTATTACGGAAATTATCACGTTTTACCATACCTGCTTTATTTTATTGTCATCATATTTTTTAGCTAATGGTATCATCAAATCGGATACAGTTGCCAATGCTATGAATGCCGTGGACCGGAAGCATTATTGCCCTTATGCTCCATATCATGATTCTCCGCAGACTATTGGATATTCAGCAACTATTAGTGCCCCACATATGGTGAGCATTTCCGTATTTGGTTTAGGAAAAAATAGAGCATACACAATTTATTTAGCTAGACTAGCGCTCTTTCGTTTCGGGGGCCAAGATTCACTTTGAGGTCCCTGAGCCAGTGAAATACCTGAGTAATTAAAAGTTAAGTAGCACAACAACAAACGCTATCTTAATAAAATATCATTATGACGTTTTTACATAAACTTTTCTTTTTATTGCAGCATGCTCATGCTTTAGAAAGGTTAAAGATGCAACTTATTCCTGGAGAAAATGCTCTAGATGTCGGATCAGGATCTGGTTATTTGACAGCTTGCATGGCTATAATGGTAGGGGAGACTGGAAAAGTTGTTGGTATAGAGCACATCCCAGAGCTGGTAAACTTAGCCACAAAGAATATAAAGAAAGATAATCCAGGGCTACTGTCTTCTGAAAGAATTAAACTGATTGGTTAGTAATATTTACTTTGAACATTCATCTAAAGTAATTACCCAAAGGTTTTGCTTCCCTTTATGTGTTTTGCAACATGGGGACACTGTGGGACATTAATAGCTAGGAAAAAAATATTTTTTAATTTAATAATTTTAATTTTTTAATTTACCTGGCAAGGTATTTTTGAATTATAGATTTTATTTTAGTATGTATGTGTTGAGTATTTGTTTTTAGCTGGAGATGGTCGCTTAGGGTACCCAGAAGGAGCACCTTACAATGCAATTCATGTCGGAGCTGCTGCACCTAATTTACCACAAGCTGTAAGTGCATATTTTAGAATAATACTAATAAATTTGTTTACATAACCAAGGTATCCACATTTTACTGTTCTGCTAAAGTGAAACCATTTTTCCTATCATCATAACCCCAACCCACAAGATTCTCAAGGTTTGCTCTTGACCATAGTCTTGCTCGAGAACATCTTAATTACTTTGCTACAGTAGTAAGTACACCTGACAATAATATTCAAGGTTTTTTATTATAAATTTTCCACTTTACAGCTTGTTGAGCAGCTGAAACCTGGTGGGCGACTCATAGTGCCCGTGGGGCCGGAAGGTGGGGAGCAACATCTTACTCAGGTAGTACAAGTTATCTTTCTCCTTACCTCACCTAGTATTAGCACAGAATACATAATAGTACAAGTAGTATTAGTGTATTTAGTAGAACATTTATGAATATTAATTTATACTTTACCATTGCAGGCAATGGGTTCGGCATTCAATATATAAATACATATGCCTATGCTATTGATATTCGCAGCGATTGGTATAAAACTATATAGATTACAGGGGGCCGATTCCACTAATTACTATGTATATTTTGTGTCTCAAAAGCCAAAGAGATTGAACTAAAGCGACAAGATCTCTATGCACACACAACTGAGGCCCTATATAGTACATAGAATCATAGCCCTCGTTTTTTGTACTAATATTAGAATATTTTAAAGGTTGACAAGGCTGCCGATGGAACCACATCCGTGAAGAAACTCATGAGTGTCATCTACGTGCCGTTGACTGACAAAGAGCGCCAATACCGTGAGTGACGCTATACCTCAGTAGTCCTGGCCGTATTTGTAGTCTCCACAGTAGCTCTCATCTACTGGTGTGCACCAGTGACGTATAGTGACCATAGTGTAGAAAACATGTGATAAACTTTAATGGTTTCTATTTGTCTATGCATAATCTTTACTATTTTAAATTTGGTTATGGAATTTCGGAAAGTAAAGGATCCTACATATGCTCACCAGTGATGGAAAACCATAGTGTATAGAAAATATGTGATAAACTTTAATGGTATTTATTTTTCGTGCATTTCCTATTTTTCAATTTCGTTATGGAATTTCGGAATGCAAAGGATCCTATGCTATTCCAAGTTTTTTCTACCTGCTGTACCAAATTTTAAGGAAATTGGTCCAGCCATTCTAAAGTAACGAGTGATTGGTGTAACTAATCAGACTTTGTTTTATGTGATTTCTAATCAAGGTGACCTTAATTGATATACTTATTAAGTGACTTTTTGATCAACAGAAAAAAAAATCACATTGTGTTCCTTATATGGAACACTTGACCTGACCTTACAGTTGAACAAACCTGCTATATGTATTCTAGTAATATATGAAAATGTATCTACTATCTTATTTATTTGATTAATTGTGTGTTCGTGTATTGTGTAAATAGTAAATAATGTATTTTTCGTTGATCAATTTGTATTAATATAAGTTGGTACATTAGCACAGAATTAATATTAGTACTACGTACATTAGTTATTGTTATACTTTTAATAACCACTTGCAATTTTTTTTCCTAACCTGAATGAATTAGATTCTTCAGTTTTATTTTTGATAATATTAAAAATAACTGCGTGCCTGTGGCTTTCTTTATTTCGCGACCAAATTAATCTCTACAAATATTCATAAAACTTTATTCATCACTTGAAACGTGAAATGATAGAATTTGGAAAGAGCCTTATGAATTTGTATTATCAATAAATAAACGTTATTTTTTTATAGTCATCTCTGTCTCAAAAGCCTTTCTCTCACTCTTCCAAGACTCGAGCTAGGGCTATATCGCGCCACCTTTTGTCAAACTCAAAGGGGGTCACAGCCACGTTGACGAATCGGAGTATCATCCATTTCCCATTTTCTAAGTATTTGAAAATGAACCTTATAAGTACTCTCATAAAGTTAATTTTTAAATATTTAAGAAATGGGAAATGGATCCGATTCGTCAATGTGCATTAGAATTTTAAATTATGTTTTTATTAATTATCTAGTTGGAATGCATTGGTGGATCCACGGATCCATGGGGAACATTTTGCAAAACATTTTGAGCATTCATGGAGCCAAATCCAACATGGAGAGGCCTTTTTGTACTTTTTCTCATTAATGTGGCTGCACCTCATTATCATTATTTATTAAGTTAAATTTTTATTGGCTTTCGAGCTGCCAGGACAGCAAAAATTCCGTTATGTATTATTGTTGTATGGTATTTGTTTGATTTATATGACGTGGACGAGGAACCAATTGTTAATACTCAAATTCTTTAATTTATGTTTGGAGTGTGTTACTGCTAACAACTAGTAGTTTATTTTTTCAATTCACATATAGTTTTAAATCTTTTTTTAGGGGCTTTTGTCGTGATGACACGAGTCCTTAAATACCTATATAACAATGCAGTAAGTCACCTATGTCCATTGTAATCTTTAGAAGCTTTGGGTGCCGGTGGCAACTTTAAGCTACAACTTTGGGTTTACAGATGGAAAGGGGGATAAGAAATAGTGTTGGTTTGCTAGCAGACTATTTCCAAGAAACCACCAGGTACGTTTGATGCACTCTTTGATGGACACTAGACGCAGGGGCGGATTTAGGGGTCATGACCCCTATACGGCTCATGCGCAAAATGTCCTTTCGCATAATTTCCCCTAGTCGTAAAATGTCTCTCGCAAAAATTTTCTGTAAAATTTCGATTTTCAATGATTTTGCATTGAAAATCGAAACTTTATTCTAAGCCCAAGTCGCGACATATTGCTAAAGAGACATTCATTTTATTTTATTTATTTATTTAAAAGCAAAAATTATACTCTTACCAAGATTTCTTGGAATATTTTTCTATACTCGAAATAATCCTGGCACTGTTCCCGGGGTTATTTAGAGAATAGACCACGCCTCGACCATGTGCCCCCCCTGACCGCAAAGCTGGATCCGCCTTTGATAAACAGTTATAATAATTAAACTTGTTTTGAAACTCGTCCAGTGTCCATGAAAGTGTTAACTGACTGAAAGAGCTGAATAGTGCCGTTACGCGTCACGCAGCGGTCGCCCTAAGATATGAGCGTGACAACAGTACAGGGGGTCGATTTTGCTAACGTTAAATCATAATGGTGTCTCAGTGGTTTTTTAATAGTAGACAGTTTGTTACCAAGTAGTATAATCTGATGGCAAAAAATGTATGAAAGTCGAGCGATTTTCATACATTTTTTTGCCATCAGATTCTGGTAACCTATAAATAAACATTGCAATAGAAAAAGTATTAAGACATGATTACGATTCAACTTTAGCAAATTCGACTCCCATTTGTCTTTCGATCTATTTTTAGTATTACCTAGTTTCTAATGTAATATAAAAATATTTCAAAAATCCCACAACGGATCTCTTAAACTAAATGGAGAAAATGTATGGTTTCTCTATTCTGTCGTGGGTAAAAAAAAATATTGATCTTCCTAATCTGTTTTAAATTTTGTTTTAGGTATGTGGCGTTAATTTCATTCTTTATCTAAATTATATCAAGCCACCTATGTATATAGAATAGCGGTGGCTATAGTGTGAAAATAAATTTATCGATATATAAAACTTTGTTAAATGTGTCGTATTGTAACCTTACTTTTATTAATCACACTATGTAAGTTTGGGCATTGAAAGACTTTTGGCTATTACTAGTCAAAACTTCTTTATACTAAAAAAACAATAAAGGACATTTTTTTTCTTTTGTCTGTATTTTATTCGAATAATGCTCGGGACAAACCGACGCGAATTCTGCGGCGCGTGCGAAACTTGTATATGTGCGTCTCGCTCACTCCTAGGGCAACTCTCAAGTCTCTTTCGCTCTAATTTCGCACGCGTCGCGAAATTCGCATAGCTACCAGAGCTTTTTTAGACTGCGATTACACGCATTAGATAATGCAGGCTGTTAACATGGCTATTTGTTGGTGCTTTTGTCTCGTGTCCATGAATAGCTATGTAATAATATTTACGTCGATGAGATGCAAACTCCAAATTGCCATGTGAAGAGCTAGCATATGGTTTTACAAGTCCTATGTAAAATGTCCAAAGTATACAAAATGTGCACCAGGGATGATAACAAAATAACAAAACTGTAAAAAAGATATATTTATTGCATTTTCTTCTCAATTTGTGTAACATTATAAATTAATAAATAAATAAGCTTATGACTACTCACGTTTTTTTACTTCTGAACAAAGGTTTACCCGCATTTTTTTTCTTTCCGTATGACTTGTCATCCTTACTAGCATCCGATGGTTTCGCTTCAATGTGAAGAATAGAGTAAATAGTTTCGGCTTCGTTTTTATTTTCGGTGATCTTTGTTAATTCCTCCTGAAATAGTTACAAATTTCATATATGTATTTTTCAGACATATTAAATTTCTTAATTTGTCCCCCGAAAATGACCCGATTTGGCCCTGTAGATTCAGAGCAAATTGGCTGTGACAGACACGCAAGAATGATCCGTTTTTTTTGCACGGAACCCTAAAAGGATAAAGACACTAGTATACAAACCTTGTTGAGTGTGACTAAATGGTCAAGCGAGCCGCCCCTGTTCATAACCCGAGCAATGTTCTTGGAGGTGACGCCCGGCAGCCTCATTACGAAGTCGTGTACAGTAATGTTGTATCTCTCGTGGTGCATATCATCGTCCGTTTATTTGCACGGAACCCTAAAAAGGTAAAAGAAGACGGACACTAGTATACAAACCTTGTTGAGTGTGACTAAATGGTCAAGCGAGCCGCCCCTGTTCATAACCCGAGCAATGTTCTTGGAGGTGACGCCCGGCAGCCTCATTACGAAGTCGTGTACAGTAATGTTGTATCTCTCGTGCATATCGTCGGCTGCGTGTTCGCCGCTGAGGGCCAAAGCTTCGGCGATGTTCGGATTCTTTCGGTTTTGCTGTAAGTTGTACGTTATGATACAAGTGTGCTATGTTGGTCATTACGATACGAGGCGTTGAGGAAGAATCAGTGTTTGTAATGATCAATGCACATGTATGTATCATATGAAGTTTTTTAGCACACTTCAAGTCAACATTTTTGATAATTAATTAAGCGAATAATCAACATTTTTGTTATAATCGAAAATTTAAAAAAATCTAATGGTTTGGCTGTCTGAATTATTATATTTGCATTTTGACTAAAGACTGATGTTTTTTTCTCTATTCGATTTCTTAAACTGTATTATGCGATTAAAATTAAATTAAGAATGCTTGAAGGACGAACTTATTGTAACATTGTATACTTTATGGCACTCGTTCGGTAAAGAGTGAAGCACACGTGCGTAACATAAGGGATTAAAGGTCTATATACGAGGGAATAAGAGCTATTGCAAGTCTGTTGGTCTTTGTACAATAATGAATTTTACCTTGAGCTCATAGAATAGTTCGGCGGTGGCGTAGGGGCTGGGCGACCACACTAGCTTGAGGCGCGGGAAGTGGATCGTGAGCAGCTGCAGCTTCTGTTGCACGTCCGCGCCCGATATGTCTGATGATACCACCAGGTGGCCCTGGACAAACGAATAGAATATAGAATAAAGAACGAGGTGGTTCTAAAAAGGATTGGAGAAACAAGGTATGTTTTATTATTATTAAAAAAAACACGACTGACAACTTACATAGCCTATGTCACTCTGAGGAATGCAAGGACTTTAAAAATACCTCTCACATCAAAATCTGTTCAGCCGTTCAGGACTAATGGTGAAATAAAGAAACTTACATACATAGATGAACCCTGAAAACATAACACTCCTTTTTTGGTCAGTTATGTAAAAAGAAACATTATCAAAACTATTTAAAGTAGAAGAGGGATAATGTTGGGTCACTTGATACGACACGATGACTTCGTATGACACATCATAGAAAGAAAGGTAAAAGGAAGAAGGGCCCAGCCCCCCTAGCATGACCACGCGTCGTAGATATACGATAAAATATATCGTATCATATATCACCAACATATTTATCGATTTCGCGAGCATGACCAAAGTAGCAACATGATATGATAGAATTTACCACATGATACGTAATTATTAGCTTCGCGATATGAAATAACAATGCTGCCAATGTAATAATAAAATTTTTCAATCATCATTCATTTTCACTCGTTCTTTTTTTTTTTAATCTCACGTTTTTGACGTCGGTAGGTGACTTTGACACTTAATTAATTATCGTTTTCTTTTATTCATATAATCTTAAAAAAATAATTCATATATTATTATTCACTCATTGATTATTTATTTAATTATTTTTTTTAAACTTCTACAGGGTATCCTGTAGAAGTTTGAGGAGCCAAATTTCGTGCTTTCCCTCTAACTCCGAACATAGGTAGTAAATCATTTCTAAAGAGACTTTATAATTTCTTAAAAACATTGTCTGGGAGGAGAAAACTGGTCCTTTCTTCCTTTCTTACTTCTTTCTCCTCCGCGGCAAGTAAATTTATTCTTTGATATGACCTAGCCATATTATTGTGAAGTTGTAACTGAAAAAATAAATATTAAGGATTATTTTCTGCATTTATTTCATAAACATTTACACAACAATCATAAAAATAAATCTTACCTTTTAATCGGAGAATGAATAAATGCAAAAAACTTGTAATTTTTATTATATCGAGCGTATCACGCACTCTAAACATCGTCGATAAAATAACACGAATAAATGTCAAAAATCGATATTTTTATCGCTTATATTTGGTCATGCTCGAATTTTCGATAAATAGCCAACTGTCGTGCTCGCTCTTTTATTTATTATATCGTATCATAACACGGTGACGTCACTGGCACGGTGATGCTCGCTGTTAAGATAAAAATTCAACATGGCGGCGATATTTATCATATTTTGACAGTTGGCGTGGATAAATCGCTATATCATATCGTGTTTTGGTGGTCATGCTAGCCCGGCAGGAAGTGAAACAGTTGGCAATGATTTTGCTATCTAATGTCTAATAATATTTTACGGTTTAGTATGGCGCTGATGCATTTATTTTATTATTGCTTCCCCTTAGATGTACTATTTATTAATCTGTTTTCTACACTGTGCTGTATCTATTTGTGTGTCCAGTTCTATTGTTTTTTTTAAGTTCGCAGTGCTTTGCTGACAGTATTTATGCTGTGAGTAAGGTTATTAGCTGAGTCATGACCTTTTTGAACTGCTGCAACGCACACATGATGTTTATATAGTATTAAATTATTTTTATCTTATATATAACAATGCTGAATGTATTGTAAATAACCTGTGTGTGTTTTAGTTTGTGTCAAATAAATTTTTATTCTATTCTATTCTAATGAAAAGAGTAAATCAATCAATCAATCACTTTATTTGTAAAACATAGGTAGTATAGGTTCACAGGTTAAATGTAAAATGGAAGGAACTCCGCCGACAAGAGCCCAGCTCTTAAATTTGATGATGATGAATACAAAGAAACTTAAAATAATAGCTGTGTGAGCGTCATAGGTGACGGTTCAGTGTTACCCTGAACAGTGAACAGAATGAATGATTCCCAGTTGCCTCCACAGGAATTGCCATAGGATATTTTTTCAATTTTTTTTTTTATTAATGCATCCTTTTCTAGGTTTCCGGTGAATCCAAGATGGCAGACAATTTTTTTTCACTCTAGCAATATGGGTATCGTTTCCTAGGTTTTTGGGCGTGCTGATTACGAAAACAATATTTATTTTTGAATCCAAGATGGCAGCACATTTTTTCACTCTAGCAACATTGGTATCGTTTTCTAGGTTTTCGGGGGTGCTGATTACGAAAACAATATTTATTTTTGGATCCCAGATGGCAGACACATTTTTTCACTCTAGCAACATGGTAGGTTATCATTTTCTAGGTTTTCGGGGGTGCTGATTACGAAAACGAAATTTATTTTTGGATCCAAGAAGGCGGACATTTTTTTTTTATTTAGCAATATGGCAGTTCTGTCATCATGTCAACCACGCCGCCCGCCACCCGTAGGGATCCTTTTCGGTTCGCCGCGCTACCATGCTATTTACCTGTAATCACTCATAGTGATTCTTAATGATGACCACGATGATGGCAAGAGTGTATCGCAGAGACTCTTAATAATACATCTCAGGGTCGTTGTAATTATTTTATTAGTAAACATAAGAATATAAGTATAGGACCCTGTAGTAAGGGTCCTATTGTTAATTATAATATATTAAAAATAGTTATTATTATTGTCTTCACAATGATGATAGATAGAAATTGGATCAAGAATGACATCAAAATGCAGAACCGAATGTGTATGAATACAATTTAAAATTTATGACAGGTGAAATAAGTATGTATGTGCCAGCGCACGCATAAATGGATCAAAGAGGATGAACGCGTCGCCGCGTTACAAGTGTAGCTACTGAGAAGATTAGTTTGAGTATTAACCTGTAAATTGAAAGGTTTGTTCTGGTCGAACTCGATGAGCAGAATGGGCCGGCTATAGTTGCGACACATATGTGTGCATTGTAAGTACAGTCGGCAGGAGTTTAGCGAGCATAGACTTATTATATAGTGGAGCGAGCTGATCAGGCCCTTGATTCTACAAATTACAAACGTAGATGTCGTGCTTCAGTTGTGTCTCAAACGCCAAAGAAATCGTAATAAAACATAGAAGTCTTACAGAGATCTTGTGACACAATATCGACGTTTGTAATTAGTGGAATCGGCCCCCAGGTCCGATATCGACTTGGGTTTCCCTGTCACATTCTTCCATGGCATTATTATTTGTATGTAAAGTCTAGAGATTAGAGTTTTAACCTGTAAATTAAAAGGCTTGTTCTGGTCGAACTCGATGAGCAGTATGGGCCGGCTGTAGTTACGACACATCTGTGTGCATTGTGAGTAAAGCCGGCCAGGGTTGAGCGAGCCGATCAGATCCGATATCGACTTGCGTTCCACGCAGATGTCTGGAGTTAGTATGTAGTCGCCGATCTGGGGAATTGATGTCAATAAAACTCTAAAAACAGCGGCAACTGTATGTCATTAGGCACTTTAATGTTCTCACTGTTAAAGACTAGCCTTTCTTATGGATACATATTAAATATGGAGATACAAATCTATGTACGGTATACAAGGCAATATGCTCTTTCAGGTAAGGCAATAAGATCTTGAGGTATAACTTCACTTATGATTCTTGACTGTGCATAGAAGATATTAAAGGAAATGAAGATATTGAAGGAATGTTTGTCTGTATATCTAATTATGATGCGGTTTTACAGTTGTATTATTGAAGGTATAATTTTAAATCTGGCATAGTTTTCATCTTGATACGCCGCTTAGGACCTGAGATATTACCATTCGTAAATTCCGCACGGCCGAATACGCGGGCAAACAAAACCTAGTCCTTAATAATATATTGTTTTTATAGATTAGTAGGCAAACGAGCATGCGGGTTGCCTGATGGTAAGCAATCACCGCAGTCCATAGATACCAACAACCCTAAAAAGGTCACTGATGCGTTGCCGACTTTTTGAGAAAGCGATAGGCTCTTTTCTTGAAGGCCCCAATGTCGAACCCACAGATAACCCCCAATAGATTCCGCTTGTATGGGCGTCCGCGGTCACCGCATTGCATGCTTTTGCACGTATAAATGAAATTGCTTTATTCGTTGTGACCTGTGAGGTTGTTTCGTGAAAATTTCCGAAAAAATCTATTAGGTTCTTTGAGTGTGTAAAAATGAGTACATGTTGCATAAAATGGCGCGGAAAATCATCAAGGATATCAAATCTCCAAAAGGATGGTATAACTTTCCACAGGTAAGTTTAATAAATAATTTAATATAATCACGTGCAGATTTCACTTTATAATGGTCGAACTATGTGAAATATTGCGAACTAGAGTACCAAAATGGGGTGACGTTGATGTATTTTGCAAGCATCTCTTTCTTTCCCAAGTATCAAGTATATGTGTCCTTTTCTCGGTGACGTCAGCTACCGCTCCCGACCCCCACGTACTTCCTCTAAGTTTGGTGACTTTCGACGTCAAAGTCAAAGTCAAATATTTTTATTCATGTAGGCTTAAAAATAGCACTTATAAATCGTCACTTTCTTGTTTTTTAGTTAGTTGACGTCAAAAAACGACGAATAGGAATTGAATGATACTCAATCTATTGGGGATATCTGTGGTCAAACCTATTCGGGAACACCGCTGAGGGAAGTTTATTCCACATTTTAGTAGGTCAGGCTAAAATAAATAATGATGTAGATAATAAAAGTCATCTCACCGCAATAGTAACTGGTTCGATGCCGATTCCCTTCTTGTGCAGCAGGGAGGGAAGATCTGAACGAAATTCGCGCATGTCCACTATCACTACTGGCTTTTCTTTTGTTACTTGCCCACCTGAAACATTATGACAAACATAACCCTAATGCTTTACACGACTGCCCAAAAAAGGAGTGCTGTTTTCAGGGTTCACGTATGTATGTATCTTCTTAATTCCACCATAATGTTTAAACGTCTTGGCTGGCAGTTGCCTGTTATATTTGATTTTTCACGATATCCCGGGTAACATAGGCTATGTGTCGTTTAGAACTGCAGTCGAGTTTTATAATAGATTTTTTTTAAATTGGTAATTTATTTTTTTCTGTCTTTAAATGCAAAGTATTTTATACTATTATTACAAAATGATTAAACGATCTAGAAATATACGGCAAAATAGCTTATTTGATAGCAGTAAAAGTTAAACTGATTCTATCACACACCTGCTTTTCTCGTATCCACATTATCATCTTCATCTTCCACATTTAAGTTGAAATATTCGTCTGTTTTACCATCTTGATACGACGGCACTACCATGACCTGTAATATTTATCAATCAATATATATATATAAAATTCGTCCATTACTGACTGACTGAATGGCTGACAGACAACGCACAGTTAAAAAACTACTGGACGTAGGAAGCTGAAATTTAACATGTGTTCCTTAGGGAGTGTAGGGGAGCACTAAGTAAAATTCCCACGGGAAGAAAGTCCCGGGCACATGACAAATATTTTTCTGTCACAGTTACTTACAAGATTTCAAAGTACATAAAACCACAAGGTTTAGCGTAAATCCGAAGACCAGGCTCTTTTTTTTTTTTTTTGGATTTTTGAGCTTCTTATATGCAATTAGTTTTCACCATATCTAATTTCTATATGAGAGTACTGTACATACTATATTTTTATTAATTCAATAAAAATAATCAAAAACTTACACTTTTAGTGTTAATCAGCAACTCGAAGGCTTGCTTCTCCCGCTTCAGCGACGTCAAGTAAGCCTGTTCCTCCACAGTTTTGTCGTGGATCATGAAGTACACTTTACAAGGCCTTTCGTCCCGGCTTTTCCTGCCCTCAAACAGTTCTATTTGCCGCACCGCCGATATGTCGCTGTGGTATAAAATGATGTATTCGGGCCTCAATGTTGCCAGTGTTTGTTCTAGGGAAAAATGGTTTCCATTCTCTTTGAATGTTTGTATGAATATTATAGGCTTTTCGGATTCTATCTGTGTTATGTCTAGATGTTCTATCTAAAAAAACAATTCAATAAGTTACATTTTTAATTTCAGTATTAAATAAAATAATACTTAGGTCTTCTTCTTGCTATAAATATAGCTATACTATCGTTCCACCCCGGTTTCGTTCGGGAGGCACATACAAAAATTGTAGCCTATGTCACTCAGGTATAATAAAGCTTTCTATTGGTGAATTTTTTTTTTAAATTGGTTCAGTAGTTCCGTAGATTACCCCTACAAACAAACTCACAATCACTTCCTCTTTATAATTTTAGTGTGATATGCCCAGTTGTAGAATATACCTAATTTTACTTAGGTTTGTGCCGCGGCTTCGCTCTAGTGAGAATGTCTGGATGAAGACTATTTCCTCATCAATGTGACTATCTAACGCAACACTTTTCCAAATCCGAGCTTTATACAAATAGTATGGACAATTTAGGTACCTGAGATATTGGTTCAAACATACTATCATCAGAGGATTCTTTTTTCTTCTTAGTTTGAGTCGGCAATTGTGACAAAGTTAAAACATAGTTCGACTTAGAATCCTCCTCATTGAATCCCTCTTCACTATCACCATCCTCAAACTCTGTATCACCAGCATTTGTTGATTTTTCTTTATCTCTAACAGATTCCGGTGGCTTTTTTAACTTTTTATACTTCGAAGAGACCGCGTTTATAGTTAGATCTCTTCTGAAAGCCATGTAAAAGAGATATTTGTTGGCCCCCATGGTCAAATAGTGGTTCAACTGAGAGCAAGTTCTGTTGTCTTGGCAAAGTATCAATATTTTTGTCTTATTCACGCTCCCATCTTCTTTTTTCTTCACTTCTTCGGGAATTTCTTCTAATAATAACTCACTTAGGCATTTCCATTTTGGAGACGGCTCTGGATCGAATTCTAAAAGCGATCATCATCAGCAATCAATATTCTAATGACTGAGTGACTGACAGACAACGCTCAGCCAAAACTACTGGGCGTAGGAAGCTGAAATTTGGCACGTAGGTTCCTAAGGGAGTGTAGGGGAGCACTGTGAAGGGATTTCCCGGAATTCCCACGGGATCAAAGTCCCAGGCCCATGCTAGTTCGATCCAACCAAGCTGGAAGCGAGGCCGAAGGCCGAGCTTCTAGCTGGTTGGTTCCCCTATATATATATAGCTGCATTACCACTGACTCACTCACTGACTGATTGACATAATTAGTTTGTTCTACGGAACTCACAACTGGGAAAAAGTAATGATGGGGAAGTGTGGAGGGGGGTGAGGAGGCACCGGGAAAAATACGAAAGCGGAACTTGGAGCAGTTCCGGACTGATAGGGGGTACTGCCCGCGGAAACCATAATAGATAGGTGGGGGGTGCTCGACCAAATGTCATAGAGGACCCTGGGCAACGACCACAGCCGGCGGTAGTCTATGGTTTTTTTGACTTTTTTTTTACATACTAAATTTTGTTTTTTCATACAAACTTCATTGGGGATTTTGGGGGGAAAAACGGACTCGTAGACTTTTACCGTCATAGACAATTTTTTATGTTGAGACCGTGGGACCCCCAAACTGACAGGTTTTTTTTTTTTTTTCGAAATTTTTTTCGAAGAGTTTTGTATGGGCCAGCCAAGTCACCAGCCGGGGAGCCGAGGCCGCAGGCCGAGGCTCCGCGGCAAGCGAAGCCGGAGACCGAGCTGCGTCCAGGCGAGGCCGAAGGCCGAGCTCCGTCTCGTGCGAAAAGAATTGGGCGAGGCCGAAGGCCGAGCCATTCATGGATGACGTGATGATGACAACTCATACCCCAAGTCACCAGCCGGGAAGCCGAGGCCGAAGGCCGAGGCTCCCGCGGCAAGCGAGGCCGCAGGCCGAGCTGCGTATATGAATCCGAGAGGCGAGGCGAGGCCGGAGGCCGAGCCCCTCCTCCAGCCGGGGCAAGCGAGGCCGAAGGCCGAGCTTGCGCCGCCAGCGAGGCCGTAGGCCGAGCTGCGTTTTAACAGCAAAGAGCATAAGGCAAAGTACTCTTTCGGATCTTCACCTAATCCCAACCGACATTTCTTTTTAGATGACTTTTTCATAATTTCCCTAAAATTTTTCATGCAATCGCAACTGCCCTTAAATAATTGCCCTGCACAGCACGCGAGGTGCTTGCACCTCGCGCAGCCACCAAAAACTAGTTAAGTATGTATAGATTACTATCCAATTAATATCATAAAAATGAAGGTTTGTTGGAATTAATGTTTTTTTCTGTTTCAGGCAAAAACTACTGGACGGATTTTGATGAATATTGGTACATAGGAAGAATGAAATCTGGGACATCACATAGTATACATACTATCCCGAAATTTCCACGGAAACGGAAGTGGCGCAGCTATTTAGTATTACCACATTAATAATCACTGTTGGCGTTACTGGCGAGTGCGGTCATGTCAATGGTACAATAACGTCATTTGAATTTGACACATTGACTTGATTGATTTGAGCTGCTGACATCTGTGGAATATTGAAACACCATTAAACAAATACACTTACCATTTTTGTGATTATAAACTCTTGCTTTGGCGGCCCGAAAGAGATGTTCAGCGGAATCAAGAAGGATCCAACCGGAATTGATTTTGGCGTACTCTGGAGTTCTGTACTTAGCTACCAACGCGTAGAATGACACTGAATCATCGTGGATTAGGTTACTGAAAACCGATGGAATGGATTAAATAACTTTTGGATAAGAAATATGCTATGAGTACAAAACAAAGGTTTTTATATTATAAATAAGTGTTTATATAAATCTGCTCAGTATTGTTGTATGAATTAGTAAGAAACATGTAAATAGTAGTGTACATTTTTGGCAACAACAAAATCATCAATATAAAAGCTTTGGCAACATAAGGAAGAGGAGTGTCTGTCTAAATATTTTTAAGTCATTTAAAAAAGTACCTAGACAATTTGATGTGCAAATGCAACTGTTCCTTACATTATCATACTTCTTAGCGCCTTGAGATCTTGAATGTATTCTTTGGTTCTTGTACTGAGCTGGTGCCAAACACAGTCCAACTGGGATTGTAGAATCTTATGGAATTTTTTCGTCATACAATTTTCCGTTGTAATTTCCTAGAAAAATAAAAACGTCTTTGTAAATACAAACGCCTGGTTTAAGTTCGCCAAAATCTGTTTACTATAACTCCTTGGATTACTCCTCTATTCCTCATACCGAGAGTTATAAAATTTTGCAGTTACTTTTTTATTGTATGGCCATCATCTACCGGCCAGTCACGTTCCTTTGACTGCTGGATGCTGACGTGCTAGACAGTTAAGGGATTTGAACTCACAAAAATAATGTTGACGTTACAATATTGAATTTTTGTGGGTTATCTTCCATATCTGCGCCGGGACCGTGTGCTTCACATCACATGCTTCATAGCTTCCTATATTATAAATGCGAAAGTTTGGATGTGAGTTTGTGATGACGTTTGTTACTCAATCACGCAAAATCTACTAGACGGATTTCGATGACATTTGGTATTCGGGTAGAAACATACCGGGAATAACAGGTAGGATATTTTTTATCCCGAAATTCCCACAGGAGCGAAGCCCCGGGGCGCGACTACTATTATGATTCTAAATACGGGTAAACTCACTTGGGTTATTCGCCGGAACCGCCGCGCCGACTAGTTTCAACTTCACACGGAAGTCATTTTCAAGGTCGCGAATTATCTCAAGTTAGTTTTAAGCTGGCCATTGACGATCAGTTTTTCGCGTAAAACTAGACGTAAAACTGTGGCATCACTCCAAATGGTTTTAGGCCTACTAGAATTCCCCATTCACTGGCGTCACTCCGGCTCTTCAGTTTTCGATCGGCCGGGCTGAAGGGGTCATATTATGGACTTAAACAAGCTAATTATTAAAAAATAAAATTAAATTAAAACGTTTATTCGGATTTGTTATTGAAATGAGTATTTTGCGTAGCATATTTCTGAAAAAAATGTTAGTACAATTTTGGTATACCTATTTGAATTTTGCTTTTTAGTATTTATTAGTATTGACCGGACAATTTTTTGGTATTTTGTAAAATTTTAAAACGGTCACACTGACTCACATAGCCTATGGCACTCGGAGGGATGCAAGAAATCTAAAAATATCTCACATCAAAATCTGTTAACCCGTTCAGGACTTATGGTGAAATAAAGAAACTTACATACATACATGAACCCTGAAAACATAACACTCCTTTTTTGGTCAGTCGTGTAAAAAAGGAATCAATTCAATCACGTCAATTTGTTAATTGAGTTATCGCTAGAACCAAATGACTGGACAAAATAATTTAAGGATGGACGAAACGACATAAGTATTTCAAGCTTTTGAAACATATAAACTCCACAATATATTGCAAAACAGGATACTAATATGAGAGAAGCTATTAGCCCTCATGAGAGATTGACTACCATTCGTTAATTAGCATCGGGAATGAGTTACGAAGAATTAAAATTTCCAACTGCAATATCTCCACAGCGTCTAGGAGTCATCATTCCAGAAACACGCTCAATCACCGCGGGCGATGCGAGCGAACTGACGACATTTGGAATGACGATCACACACTCACGGGCAGTTTGGCGCGATGCGCCGTTGGATTAATGGTAGTCACGGAAAATTTCCGTGGCGCGTCGTCAGTTAAAACTCTGGAGTGATGATTTTACACTCACGATCAAATTTTGGAGTGACGCCACGGTTTTACGTCTAGTTTTACGCGAAAAACTGATCGTCAATGGCCAGCTTTAGCCTTAATATTGTTATCATTGCCGTAAAAATAAAATTGCAACCCATTGTGTATGCTCTTACCGTCATATCCAGCGTCTTATTTACACTTTTGAGCTGCCTCACAGTGTAGTTCATGATATCCAAGAGGCAGGTCTGGATCTGAATCATGTTAGATGTGAGATCCACATGAAGTTCTATTACTTGGACCTGTCGGCCCTTTAGATCTTGAATTATAATGCCATGGAATCTGAAAAACGTCATCTCTAAGTCGATAAGAAAAAAAAGTCGAGCTAAGTACTAGATCTTTTGTCTCTCTCTCTCATCCCAGCACTTTCCCGGTTGCATATGCGTCGCAACCTCAGACGAAGGAAAAAAGAATAGATATGACATACCTACAAAAAATCGTACATACCTAAAGCCGGCGCCGACAAAGGATTTGGCACAAAGATGGCGGCCTGCGCGTATTAATAATAGTAACAAAACATGGCGACCGGCCGCATAACTACTGTTTGTATATAGATTGTTATGCCGGGTCTATTCTTTTTTACTAAGTCTATGGTCGCAACTCAGGGTCTGCTTTCCTCTCTCTCTCTCTCTCATCTAAGCGCATTTCCGGTTGCTTCTTCATCATACGCGTCAAAGGCCAGGGTCCACTTTCCTTCTTTTGCTTCTCCACTTCGCACGGTCTTTGGCATCCCTAGTAGTGAGCCCATTGGCACGCATAGCCTCCTTGACGACATCAAGCCAGCTTCTTGGGTTTTCCCTTCTGCCAGGACCGGGCAGTGGCGGATGGCCAGACATTTGTTCCCTATGTGGCCTGTAGCAGGGTCCTTTCCTACTTTTTAGAAGAAAAAGTTCTTCTCCACTTCGTTCGGTCTTCGACATCCCTAGTTGTGAGACTATTGGCACGCATATCGAGTACTAGATCTTATCTATCTAATCTAGTGAAAATGGGGTTCTAATTATGTAAAAAAATTACCTTGGCCATAAAAATAATTCAGTCACAAAAAGTGCCCTCATAACTTTTTCCACTTGGTGGTATCCAAAAGTAAAAGATATTGGCGAATTAGAAAAGGCTTTGATGAATCCAGTCTGGAAATAATACAATTATTACTTTTACCACAGAATACATAACAGTACAAGTACAGAAGGAACACTCCGAAAAATCAATTAAAGGAATAGCGACTCTCGCTACGATACAATTAAGTGCAATTCAGATCGCACAACGCTAACCTACATTTATAATCACCTAGACGTTCCATCTCTTTCTATTGCATTGGTTTGAGCCTCACTATCGCTTACCTTTTCTGACCTACTGATTAGCCACGCCGGCGGGGCCGCTGTACATACTTGCGTTTTTAATACCTACCGCGGAGTGTGACAAGCCTGTTTTTACTAATTTATTTAAGACTAGCTTTTGCCCGCGGCTTCGTCCGCGTGAGTTTCCCACGGGAACCGTGTCTTTTCCCGGGATGAAAGGTACCCTATGTCCTTCTCCGTACTTCTAACTATGTGTATTTCAGGAAGATTAGTTCAGTAGATGAAGCGTGAAGAGGTAACAAACAAACAAACAAACTTTCGCATTTATAATATTAGTTAGAATAGGATTAAGATGAATTGGTCAAATTCATTATAGTTCACTTTTGTTAATGGATTTGTCTCATTTCTCTTGTATTTAACTGCCTAGTGCTAGCCCTAAAAAGTGTGGAGAAATTCAATATTTATACATCTTTATAAAGTTAAGATTTGCTTGACAATATACAATCTAGTGAGTATACATACGTGATCACTATAAGTGAAGAATCATAGCTTCAAAAGCACCAAAGTATATGATAATAGTACCTGTTGCCCGCGGCTTCGACCGCGAACCTTCCTCGTGACCCACCCTGTCTAAATCCGTTCAGTCATTTTTGAATTTATCGCAAACAAGCAGACGCAGAACTTTAATTTATAACTAGCTGTTACCCCGCGGCGCGGCCCGCGGCAAAAAGTGTTGTTGTGTGCGTCTTGTGTGATTATATACAAACTTTGACGCCCTATTTCAGCCCTTATTGAGGTCGTTTTTTGAAAAAAAAAGAATTGTTTGACCTTGGGTTTTCAACTATATCCGTACCAAATCTTTAAAATCGGTCCAGTGGTTCAGCTGTGAAAGACAGACAGACTTATGCATTTATAATATTAGTATAGATATGTATGTATCGATGGCTTAGAGGGAAAACCTCGGATACCTTACAGTTTTTAAAAGAAACATCCGAGGTTTTCACTCTAAGCCATCGATATATAGATATGTATGTATATGTATACGTAAGGAAGGATGTAATTCAATCACCTTGTTGCCTTGCCTGTATAGTCTAAGTGCAAAAGCTTCTTGACATGACTCCAGCACCGTGTGAGCCCTTAAGACCACAATGCCAGTTATGTGAGATATTGGCACACGCTGCTTTAGCAGGTCCACTACCAGAATTCTAGTGGACACAAAATGGACACCTCCTTCCAAGTAAGTCTTTTCTCTAGGACAATATTGGACCATATTAATGTATTTAATGTAACTAGTTACAGGAAAGTTTATTAGGTACTAGGTTTTGCTAGCGACTTTGCCCGCGTGAACTTCCCACGGGAACAGTACTTTTTCCTGGGATGAAAGGTAGATGTCCTTCTCAGTACTACAACTGCTGGCCAATCAGCTGTCACAAAATAAACGTAGCGAATCTATATACATAATATATATATATAACTCAAAGGTGACTGACTGACATATGATCTATCAATGCACAGCCCAAACCACTGGATGGATGGGGCTGAAATTTGGCATGCAGGTAGATGTTATGACGTAGGCATCTGCTAAGAAAGGATTAACGCGAGCATGAAAGCCGCGGGCGCCAGCTAATTCGGAAATAGAAGGAATATATACAACAAACACTGAACTAAAAGCTTCAGTCCACGTTGAATCAATCTGTGTTCTGTAATTGATGATTTATCAGCTAGTTTTAATTATAAAATTCAACCACACTGGTTTTTGTTTAGCCATTAATTTAAAAACTTACCTCTCAGAACCAAGGTTCGGCAGTGGACTTAGACCAAGCTTATCTGTGAAATATTTTTCCTCATGGTCACTGCTGTTCAATACCAGTACTAAATTTCCAGGGTCTTTATAGATCCACAGCAAGTTAGACAGAATATTGTTGTAGTTCATACCTCTGAAAATAGAACATTATTGCTCAAATATACTAATTGATTATCATTATCAATCCATGGGCAGTGGTGATCGCTTACCATCAGGTGACTTGCTTGCTCGTTTGCCGCCCTGTTATAAAAAAAAAAATCATCAAACAATATAAGAATTATAAGAATATAAAATTCTTCAGTTACTGGCTGAGAGACAACGTACAGCCAAATCTACTAGTTGTAGGAAGCTGAAATTTGGCATGTTCGTTTCTTAGGAAGCTAAGAGAAGATTTCCGAAAATTCCCATGGGAACAAAGTGTTGAGCCCATACTAGTGTTGCTATCAAATTTCTCCATCCATATTATGGTCTGAGGATTTAAAGGGATTCGATAAGAACTGGAAGGATAAGACGAAGGACAGTGATGAGTGGAGAGAATTAGGGGAGGCTTTTGCCCACCAGTGGGACATAAATAACTAGGAACAAATAAACTTTAAAAAATTACAAAATTTTATGTTATAATAAATTTCATCAAAATTTAATTAGCAATCCAGGAGTGATTAGTTACTCCTGAATATTGTAATATTGGATATGAAGTAGGTACCTAGAATAGGATGATAGGAAGTAGGTACCTAGTATAGGATCATAGGATATGAAAGTTTGGATGTGTAAGGATGAATGTTTGTTAATCAAAGCGACACATATGTAGGAAAATACCGGAAATAGCACATAGGGTACATTTTATCCAGAAACTCTCAAGGGAGCAGAGCCCCAGGGCAGCTAGTATTAAATATAACTCTTCATAACCATATACAAATTGATTAAATAGCCACTTACTACTCATATATTCAAACCAGAAGTGGTGAGTGGTTATATGAATGGTTTGGATTGGCATATGTGCATATACAATGGGAGAGCGTTGAAGCGAAGTCTGATCTTTTGATGCCTTTGGTTGTGTTGAGTTCTTTTAGTTCCAAATGGATGTTATGTTACCAAGTACCTCTACTCTCTGCTTTTATTATTATTTTGAAATCGAGGACTTACTTTGCCATTATTAGTAGAGAATCCTTGTCGAATACATCTATTAAAATTTGTTTTTCAAATGTTAGTAATGGAAATTTTATATCCATATTAAGAGGTACTGTTTCTTCATTGGACTCCATTATATTCGATAGAGCGATATTCCTTGAATCAATCTAATAACAAGTAATCTGCCACAAACTAAATAGAGAATCTGCAAATAACAAACACGCGAAAAATAGCAAAATGCTCATCATGACACCACTGACTTTGATAGTTGCTTGACAGCTGGCAGTTTGTCGTCATTGATTACCTATGGTTCGAATTCCTTATGTACATATGTACTACTAGAATAATAATAATAAAGGCCAAATCCTATTGTTTTCAGCAGAAAATTAATCAAGATAGAAACAAATGACAAGATAGATGTACCATGGAAGTAGTAAGTACGTTGTGTTGTACAAAGCACAGAAATATTTTTTTTAGAAAATAATAATAAGTTAATAGAAAATAGTAATAATAATAATTTAGAGTACATCTCAAGGAAGTAATAAGTACAAAGTACTTATTACTTCCATGAGATGTACTCTAAAATCTAAAACTGTCATGTAAATAAATACCTGTCAAATAGAAAACTCGACCATGGAAGTAATAAGTACTTTGTACAAAGTAAATATTACTTCCATGAACTCGACATCCTGGCCCTTGATTCTACAAAATTACAAATGTAGATGTCGTGGCTCAGTCAGTTGTTGTGTCTCAAAGGCAAAATAAATCGTAATAAAACATAGAAGTCTTACAGAGATCTTGTCATTTTATTTCAATTTCCTTGGATCTTGAGACACAATTTTATTGAAACACGACATTTACGATTATAAATTAGTGGAATCGGCCCCCTGCTTCAATGACAAAAACCGTTAATATCAAAAACCGATTAAGACCATCATATATTTGTTTTTTCGTGATCTTGTTACATATGGTACAAAAATACATTTAATATCGTATAAGGGCAGTTTTAGAAATTTGATCCTACCGCTGGGAGCCTCAAGACATTAATCAAAAGTTGGCGTGTTAATTTACACACTAATGGCGATACTGGCATGGCGCCCGTACGTATGTTCAGAAACTATGATACAGAAAATCAATTACAATGCTCGATATTTTCATTATATTTTAGAAAATTAATTAAAGTAAATGTTCCTAACTAGAGATGGGTTAAGGACTGAGTATTTATCCAAGGATGAGTAAATACTCATAAATAACCATTTCTACTAAGTTTTTATCCTTAATCGACAGTAAATATTTTTTGATTAGTTAGTCTCATAAATTGAATTGGAACTGTGAATTTACAAAATTATAAAGGATATAGAACTTATTGGGGTGAATAATTAATAAGTACTTGATGGAAAAGTACCAAAATTGCAATGTATTTATTCTAAATCCACAAATACTGACAATAATCGTTTGTAAGATGGTGTTTTTTAAGGTTCCGTACCCAAAGAGTAAAAACAGGACCCATTACCTACTAAGACTCCGCTGTCCGTCTGTCTGTTACCAGGCTGTATCTCATGAACTGTGATAGCTTGACAGTTAAAATTTTTTCATACAACAAACGTGTTTTTCTTTTTGCCGTTTTTGTTATATTGTCTAATGTCACAGAGTAGTTAAAAGGGTATGTTGTTAAATAATGGTATAAGATCCTTCGTGCGCGAATCCTGCTCGCACTTGGCCGGTTTCATTGTTAATTGCAATACGCGTACCTCACTTGAAAACGACAATTGGATTTCACCAGTCCTAGAAAATGCACGCGTTTGTTAGTAAAGGACTTAACTTAACCTTAATTTTTATAGTTAACCTTTTATTCTAACCCCACGACGAGAACAATAAATGTACCGCGGTTAGTACTTAGAATTTTAATGTTTAGTTAAACTTTTAGTACGGCTCCTTGTCCTAACAAAAATCGATTTTATGGTCCCATCCGAAAGAAAGCATGAAACTTGGCATAAATGTAGCTTTCATATATGTATTTTAATATTGATATGGAAAAACATCGAGAAATGATTGTTTCCCCCTTCTCCTCCCTTTTATATCCTAAATCGTGATTTTTCTCATTTTTAGGGTACCTCAAAATGTAAAAAACGCAACCCTTATAAGATCACTTTGTTGTCCGTCTGTCTGTCAAACTTTTTTTTCTCAGGAACGCTTAAAGGTATCAAGTTGAAATTAATATCGAATACTCGAATCGGATCCATGGTCTCTTTTAGCAAAAAAATAATCAAAATTATACGTCAACGCGATCAAGAGATATTATCGAAAATGTTGCGATTTTTGCCATATTTTGCGATTTCAGGTAGCAATCAAAACCTATGGGTACTCCCCGTTGACCTAAAATTATGAAATTTGGCCTAAAGCAAGGTCTAACAGTACTTATATATGAAATATGAATAAATCTAAAAAATGTAAATATGTTGTTGGAAGTCTAAAAAAAGTGCTCTCTCTCAGCCGAAAGACGTCCACTGCTGGACAAAGGCCTCCCCAAGGATTTCCATAACGACCGGTCCTGCGCTGCCCGCATCCATGCGCAACCCGCGACCTTCACCAGGTCGTCGGTCCACCGAGTGGGAGGCCTGCCAACACTACGTTTTCCGGTTCGTGGTCGCCACTCGAGAACTTTTCTGCCCCAACGGCTATCTGTTCTACGAGCTATGTGTCCCGCCCACTGCCAGGCTATGTCGGTTACTTTAGTTCTCCTACGGATCTCCTCATTTCTGATTCGATCACGCAGGGAAACTCCGAGCATAGCGCGCTCCATCGCCCTTTGGGTGACCTTGAGCCTTCTTATGAGGCCCATAGTAAGCGACCACGTCTCTGTTCCGTATGTCATTACTTGCAACACACACTGATCAAAGATCTTAGTCTTGAGACACTGCGGTATTTTGGACGAGAAGATATCGCGAAGCTTCCCGAACGCTGCCCAGCCGAGTTGGATTCGACGGTTGACCTCTTTCTCAAAGTTGGACTTACCGAACTGAACTGTTTGTCCCAGGTATACATAATTGTCAACAACTTCGAGTGTAGAGTCTCCAACCTTCAGAGGAGTGGGTGTGACACGGATATTAGACATAATTTTCGTCTTGTCCATGTTCATTTTTAGACCCACTTGTTGAGAGGCTCTACAGAGGCCATCGAGCATTGTGCCTAGGTCTTCCAAGGTCTCAGCCATGACTACGATATCGTCAGCGAATCGAAGGTGAGTCAGTGGTGAGAAATCGAATGAAAACGGTAAAAGCTACGCAAAAACTGTCGAAGACCAATAAGTAATTCATTAAATTCTCTATAATATTGCCTGTCGATGTATGTTGATAGGACTTACAGTGTAGTGTAGAGTAGTGTATGTTAGATGTACCTAGTTATACGTATATATCATGTGTGTTGGGAACCCAAACTTAGACTGTTTATTGGGTTCCCAACACACATGATATATACGTATAACTAGGTACATCTAACATACACTACTCTACACTACAACAGTTTACAAAATATACCCATGCTAAAATACATTTTCTTTTTAAATGCGATATTTTACTATTACTGCACGGCTGTAAAAGTGGCGGAACACTTTTCGGGTACAATGTACAATCTAAATGGATCGTTGGAATGGCATCGACACGCTAACGGTCCATAATATTATTAAACGATATAATATTTCAACAGGATAGGTTAGAATTCTTCGCTTGTAGCGCGCGGGGAGTACTCTTCCCCATCCCCAATTGGAAGAGGTACTTTTTTGGTGATGTTAATATATGTCGACACGAAGTCTGGGACCGTGCTGGGACCACTATATCAGAAATCGAATGCTGTCCGTAATATTACGAAAATACGAAATTCCACCAAGAGTGTGCAGTAAAAGTAAAATATCGCATTTTAAAAAAACATTCTTGTAGCATGGGCATATTTTGTAAACGATATGTCCTTCCATTCATCAGAGAGCCGTAGCAGAGGATAAAGACGTGATTCTATGTATGTATAAGTCCTAAAGATCAACGTACATCCAAGGGCAATATTATAGAGAATTTAACCTCTCACGGCCGAGCGATTTATGTCAAAAATGACTTAAAAAAAATGGCGCGCAAAATTTCGCTGACCATTGCGAATTTCATAAATAATTTATTATTCTGTAACCAGGACATATTTTAGCATTCTGTAAAAGACAATTTATTGATAGATATATTTTCTTTTTTATCATGCATCAAAATAAATGTAATTTTCGATATATTGTACTTGTTATACAAGGTCAAACTTTGAAAACTGTATATCATTGAGTATAGTGAGCGTAGTCAGTTTTGACCTCAAAATATCTACTATTACAGTATATTTCTTACAAATTATTATCTAAAACGATTAAAAATATACTAATAAAGGCATTTAGTAGTAATTTAATTAGTAAAAGTAGTATTTTTCATACCAGCACATACACGCAACACCAATGACATTCACAATGAGACCAGAATGAGACTTGACTTGACTTTTCACTAATTTCACTGTCAAAATACGAAATGTCAGTGAAGGCTATAGAGTATTATTTTATTTTTTTAAATTTTGTTATTTCATCTAGTTTCATTATAATCAAACATGTTCATACAAAAGTAGACTCAATTCCCTGTAAATTACGATTAAAGTCGACTGGGGACGCGCTACCGGATCCGATCTCCCCGGCTTTGACGGCACGGCCTTTGTATGTACCCATACCGAATCCGATCTCATCGGTCTTGAAGGGTAATGAATAACAATTGGTATTTGACAGTTTTAGCGTAGCTTTTACCGTTTTCATAAAAATGAGAACAACCACGATTTGGGACATAAAAAGGGGGCAAGGGGGGAAACATTAATTTTTCGATGTGTTTCCATATCAAGATTGAAATACATATATGAAAGCTACATTCATGCCAAGTTTCATGCTTTCTTCCGTATGGGACCATATTTCACGTTAAGCACCATACCTAACTATTTTATTCTAACCCGACGACGTGAACAATAAGCTTAAATGTGCCGCGGCTAGTGCTAAGAATTTTAAAGTTTAGTTAACCTTTTATTTTAACCCGACGAGAACAATAAATGTATCGCGGCCAGTACCTATGTAGAATTTTTATATTCAAGTTAACCTTTTATTTTTACCTGAAAATAACATTAATTGTTCTGATGTGCAGCTTTCAATACTATTTTTTTCTGATAATCAACAGATCCCATTTTCAGTGCTTAAAATGAAAGGTAAGGTAAAAATAAAGTATTAAATTAGGGCTCCATTGCATACAAAAGTTTTTACTCATGCTTTTGGGTAAATACTCAGTAAGAATGAGTAAAAACGGATAAATACTCATATTTATCATTCTTACCGAGTAAATACTATTTAGTATTTACTGACCGCCCATCTCTATTCCTAACACATGTTACATGCAACATCACAAAAACAATGTGTATTTCATATAAATAGATGATTATTAAATCAGTAAACAATTCTTTCCCGCGGGCACGTATGTTATAAAAGTACATTTTTGAACGTACCGGAAATCGGCTCTGTCAAATGAAGCGCGTCAACGTCAAATCATAATGGGTGTCGGCCATTTTAGCGGAACTCGCCTAACCTTCATTACGATTTTGTTGACTAAATGTACCATAGAAAAGGCTACGAATTTACCGAATTTACTTATAAGGCATTGATACTGACTCAAAAATGAAAAGTTCAGATAGGTGCTCATGATATAGCCGGCTCCCCATACATTTGTGCAACAACCCTTTTTAGTAATATTGGTAGAATTTTAACTATTTTGTCAATTTTGGTATTTTTTTGGTATTTTCGCGTGTTTTCACTTAAAACCCCCTCCCTCGCTCCCTTCCCTTTTTCTGTTCTCGTGAATATTTCCAAGAAAGTTGTTTGAAACACATTACTCGTACGCTTCCTTTTTTTTGCCCTTCCGTACGCGGCCTTTTTTTTTGCTCGTCCGGTAAAATTTTGAAACGATTATTCGGATTTGTTATTGAAATATGTGTATGCATAAATCTGAAAAAAATGTTAGTACAATTTTGGTATTTTAGAATATTGCTTTTTAGTAATTTTTAGTACTGACAGCTGACAGCACAATTTTTTGGTATTTTGTCAAATTTAAAAACGGTCACACTGACTGGCGCCAGCCAGCCGCCATTTTGATCTTCCCATTTTGAGCGAAGTTGGACTTGGCGTCACGGAAATAAAAGAAGGAAATAATTAGATATCTATTGTAGGTACCTATTTTTTCGTTGCGACTGTTAATTGCGGTAAGTAATAGAAAAATGGAAATGTATATTTTATTGTGATCTTTAAAATAAGAATAAAGATGCGCGTCAGCCATTGTACGTTGCATTGCATGTGAAAGTTATTTCGTAAATTAATTGTAGTCTTTCTTTTTAGAATGCAAATGCAAGCTATGAATCAATACAACAGAGGTTTTGGCGGACCGCCGCAACCGCAAAGACAAGGTATTCGGCGTGGCAATAATCGTGGAGGATTCCGTGGAAATTCTAGGTATGACAACAGCCAGAATCAGCGAAATCAAAACCAGGGTCAAGGAGGACAACGTCCTAATAACGAGGTTTGTGTTTCATTAAACAATTATTTTTAATTAGGCGTACCTAGTACTTACGCTGGAAATAATAATTTATCCACAGATTTTATCGATTTTTTATGCGTCATCGCCATTTTGAAAGGTACTTTTCTCATCATTTGGCTTCGCTTTGAGCACGAGACCTACTTAGCCGAAAGTTGATTGCCATCGAGTCCATATGACGTGGTAATGAAATCAAACTTTGAACTAATAAATGGGAAAGTATTTCACTCAGCATATATCTTAACTAATCATTAATTAGGGTTTCCTTCCTCACGATTTTTCCAAATGATGGTCTACTAAAATCACCATGCCTAAATCATATTATTCTTTAAAGTCACCAGGCAAACCAAGTAGGATTCTAACCTAGGTGTGTTCAACCAGATGTAGGTACCTACTGCAACAAGTAAACCTAACCACTCCAATTTATAGGTTCCAGGCTGTTAATGTGACCATTGTTCTATAATTGTCTTCATTAACTGCATAGCTTTCAGGATTACATATGAAATAAGCTAATTACTTATATTTCTAATTTTTAGATAAAACCAAATCAACCTGCTGCAAAACCCCAGCAACCTGTTCAGCAGCAACAAAATCAAACACAGGGCCAGCTGCAGAAACAACAGCCCCAACAACAACAACAACAGCAGCAGCCTAAGCCGCAACCACAAAATCAACAGCAACAGCAAAAACCTGAGACTCCTGTTCAGAAGCCACCACAGCAACAGCAAAAAACAACTCCTCCAGTACAACAACAAGCTAAACCTGCTCAGAATGTGCCTGCAAGCACTGAATCTCAAGACAAAGTTGACAAGGCCATTCCTGAGCAAAAACTCCAAAGTCCGATTCAAAATCAAGGCAACCAGAATCAGCAACAACAAAGGGTAAGCTTTATTATACCTACCTATTTAATGCAATTTTCTTCATTAATAAATTAAAAATATTAATTTTGTACCATTTCTTCATTCTGAACTTGTTGTTATTCTGCAAATAATATTTTGGAATAAGAGTTTGAATTATTTTTTGCCTTTGTCAACAGAATATGAATGGGAACTTCGGAGGCCCCAATAAACAAGGTGGTTGGAGTCAAGGTGGGCCCGGCAACAAACCTGGTGGTAATAACTTCAACCAAGGTGGGCCAGGAAACAAACCAGGTGGAAATAACTTCAACCAAGGCAACAGGCCGTTTGGTCAGAAGCAAGGAGGTCCAGGAGGACCAGGGGGACCAGTACGCAATCAACAACAGCAGCGTAACAATCGAGGACCCCATGGTAACATGGATGGAATGAAGCCTGCCCAGAGAGAGGTAAGTGTGATTTGCTTTTATAAAAATTGTTTTCAATCATCTTTTACTTGAATAACAATTGAATGGCAATATTACTGCAATGTCATCATTATCGCGCCAGTGGGCAGTGTAAGGAATAAACAGGGTACTTTGAGATGACATTTGGCAAAAGCATCATTTGGCTGAACAGTGGAGCCTTGAAATTAAAAAGTGAAGTGAGTTTTGCATCATGGCAACAGTTGGTTTGTTTACTTCATGGGCTGGTGTCTCTATTTGTGTCAAGCTTTGTGTAATATACCAGAATTAGAAAGTAATTTAAAATTGGTTAGTGGAAAAAAAATGTATACTTTTTTTTTAGGAGCACATGCTGGCAAATAAACTGAAGGATTTGGTGGGCCCATTGCTTGACTTACCTCCAATTGATCAGTCTGAAGTAAAATTCAATGGCAGAAGTCGTCTTTACATTGGAAATTTAACAAATGATGTGACTGAAGAAGAAATCCTGAGCTTGTTTGCTCCATTTGGGGAGAGTGCAGAGTTATTCCTCAACAAAGAGAAGAATTTCGGATTTATCAAAATGGTAAATTAATTTAATTACCTATGTTTTTTTTTAAGATATCTATACTTCACTAAAAACAAAAAGTTCTTATTGTAATTTTATTTCTGCAGGACTTCAGAGTGAGTGCAGAAAAAGCTAAGCGTGAGCTTGATGGCAAAATGAGAAATGGGAGAACACTACGAGTGAGATTTGCTCCACATAACAGTGCTATCCGAGTCAAGAATTTGCCCCCATTTGTATCCAATGAGCTTTTGTATCGTGCCTTTGAAATTTTCGGCAAAATAGAGAGGGCCTATGTAAGAGTGGATGAGAGAGGGAAAACTCTGGGAGAGGGTGTGGTAGAATACGCACGTAAACCAAGTGCCCTTGCTGCCATCCGGAATTGTACTGAGAAGTGTTTCTTCTTAACTTCGTAAGTATCAATAGATAGATAGATAATACATTTATAGATAGACAATACTCAAGCTTTTCAGTGTTACAACTTTGCTGTAATGGTAAACTTGGCACATTTTATAGTGGACATGGCTTGTAGTTTCTTTTATTCACAAAATCAGTTACTTATGAGTAATTTTTTTTTTTTTTGCAATAGGTCGCTTCGTCCTGTGATTGTTGAGAACTTTGAGGAGCCTGATGAATTTGATGGCTATCCAGAAAAGAATTTACCCAAAAAGCATCCTGAATTCCTTAAGGCTCGTGAGGTAAGGAGTTAAATAAATATATGATTGTACTTTTTGCTGTTTTGTTTTCATATTCACATCACACACGTTTTAATTTATTAGGTTGGCCCAAGATTCTCCGAATTGAGCAGTTTTGAGCATGAATATGGCACACGATGGAAGCAGTTGCATGAACTTCATCGCCAGAAGGAGGAAGCACTCAAAAAGGAGCTAGCTGCTGAAGAAGAAAAGCTGGAAGCACAGATGGAATATGCTAAGTATGTATTGATTTTCCATAAGTTTTTTTCTATTTTGGGTTGAATTAAAGTGGGCCGAGTCAAATTGATGAACAGAGGTTAACTGGTGCTTTCAACATAAAAAGTCGGCACAGGTCGAGTCCGACGGATGACAAGAATGCTTGCTTAAACTTCCGCATCTAGAAAGACAACTAACGAAATAAGACTTACGTCATTTTAACTATCGCATGAAAGAAGTATCGGGAAGGGCTCAACCCTAACCTACCCACGGCAAGGTTCCGTGCTCGGTACGGAACTGTACGACACAACCAGTTGTCTCTATTCGTCGTTCCACCATGCTAACTAACCAATCACAATTTATCCTCAAGGCTGTTCAACTGAATGTGATTATGCAGGGCCGTCTTAGCATATGCTGGGGCTCTTGGACACACTAGAATTTGGGGCCCATTTGGAATGTAAAGAAACCGAACTAGGTATACAATTTTTTTCACTGTGATCTGCTAATGGGTAATCAATCAAATATATTATCATAATACAATATGCCATTAGTGATATATGCTGCTGTTTTTAGGGTTCCGAAGTAAACAAGGAACCCTTATAGTTTCGTCATGTCTGTCCGTCCGTCTGTCTGCGGCTAATCTCAGAGACTACTAGTACTAGAAAACTGTAATTTGGTAGAGATATACATACTTATTGCGCGGAGCGAACTGTAGAATAAAATTAGGAAAAATATTTTTTTTTAGGGGGCCTCCCCTACACCTAAAGTGGGGATGATTTTTTTTCTCTCGATTATACCATCGTGTGGGGTATCATTTGATAGGTCTTTTAAAAATATTATGAGTGTCTAAAGAACATTTTTTGATTTAGGGATCCGTGTGCGAAATATTGAACTTTAAAGTGATAAATTTTGTTAGAGTCAAGTGTCCCCCCCCTCGAACAGGAAAATGGTGGAGGGTGGATACATGAAACAAATTATAATAACTAGCAAATATAATGAATTTAAAAGGAAAATTATCACGGCTATGTAGACTTTACACGTTAATGAGTAATAGACGATAAACTTACAAAATTGATTTTAGTATGAAAAATATTCGTAGGAAAAACTTTCATTCTATATGATGGTATATACTTAGGTTATTTTCATTAGTTATATAAAAGTGGAAGTAAATATAAGTTCATGTGTCCGCATTTCTACAGGATAGGTACCTTCGGAACCCTACATTATTCGTGGCCCGACACGCGCTTGACCAATTATTTATTATGATGATAACGATAATAGTTTCCGAGATTTCTGATGAGAAAAATCTATTAAAACCTCTTCAGTTTTTATTATAAAAAAAATTGAGATTAAATGTGAAAGAAATTGTTGGTCCTTCGGGGCCGTCTGAGGATGGGGCTGGCCCCGTGTGCCTTTATGGTAAAGTAACGTGATAATGTAGATACGAGCACGAGACGGAGCTGCTGCGCGAGCAGCTGCGCCAGCGCGAGCAGGACCGCGAGCGGCAGAAGCGCAGCTGGGAGATGGCCGAGCGCGCCGCGGACGAGCGCCGCGAGTCGGAGCGCGCGCAGCTGCTGCGGCAGGAGGAGGAGCTGTCGCAGCGCATGCGACACCAGGACGACGAGCTGCGCCGCCGCCAGCAGGAGAACACGCTCTTTGTGCAGGTCGGTCACGCCCATAGAGTTAGAATCCTTAGAGACACAAGTAATATCTTCTGTGCAGAGATGGGCATTATTCGAATAAATTATCAGTGATATTATACGTCATTTGAATAACGAATAAATTCACCAGGTCGTCGGTCCACCGAGTGGGAGGCCTGCATACAATCGTTTTAGGTATTTATTTATTTTATTTATTTATTTGTTTATTTAAATACAACGGCTACATATTTACGTAGCCAATTACAGTATTTAAGTAATAGAAGATATACATTGAACTTTTTTTAAAAAAGAAGAAAAACAGATATAAAAAAAAACATTTGCATTTTTATCACATGCAAGTCGACTCACATCCACCATTCTCACAAAACAGCAAACAATTCCTGACAAGCGTCTTCCATCCATCCGCAAATACATCACATTCAGGCTCCTGGTTCAGAAATAGAGGTAGGTATCGTTTTAGGTATGTAAGGCTTGGTCGTTTTTGATGTAAACATCAGTCCTCTCGCTTCTGACAAATTCATCCGCGGATGAATAGGTCACGGATAAAATTTTATTCGAATGATTATTCGAATAAAAATTTGCCCATCTCTGCTTCTGTGAGATTCATTTTTATCTGGCATGTTAGGCGACCAAGACTGTTTCATGAGTTTCTTTCGGCATTTCTTCGCAGCAGTGGTCTTTCCGAAATGCTAGTAGGTTGTAACTTTGAGACATAATATATTATGATTAAATGATTAGTTTTCGACGTGAAAAAGAGCCTTCTTTGAAGGCCAAGTTTCAATAAAAATGTTGACTTTGACTTTATCATTGACATTTTTGGTGTTTTGGTTTCCTAGAATTTGTCAACAATCTACAAAAAAAATTGAATTTAGGCACTGAACGTTTTTGGGCTTCATTTGACAATCAAGTTTGTAAGTCTATTAAAGAATGGAATTTTGTTTCTATGTCTATGGTCACGCCACAACCGACATTACACACGGAAATTACATTTATTGTAACTGTGTCAATATAGTCAGCTTATATTAGTACATTAATTAGCATTCTCAAGACTACAGTTTTTTCCATGTTTATGATGATTATAGATAGGTTCAAACAGATGTAACAAATTAATTCGATGAAGTAGTGAATGTATTCGTAAAAGTTTACCTGTGTTATCAGTCTCAGTTACTCTATTATTGAATCGAAATTAATTTGAATTGAATTAACAGCTATGCTCGCTTATTTAAATCTGGATGTGAATCTTTTATTGATATTGTTTCATATTTCATTATTGGTCCTAATTTTTTTAAGCAAAATCCTAACTTAACATATTTTTCATGATACATTTTTCTCCCCAGGCTCAAAGACTGAATTCAATGTTGGACCGTCAAGAACAAGGCATGTTCGACCAACAGAAGCCAATGGTGAGTACTTTGAAAATATTATGTTCGAGTATATATTGAGATTGATTATGTGGAACTTTTCTTGTTAACCTGACTGATTAACAGATTTATCAGCA
This sequence comes from Ephestia elutella, assembly GCA_018467065.1. NCBI lineage: Eukaryota > Metazoa > Arthropoda > Insecta > Lepidoptera > Pyralidae > Ephestia > Ephestia elutella. Next base: position 5,042,534 of record CM031575.1, read on the forward strand.
CATCTTGCTCAATCATAAAAAACTCTAATTTTGATTATGTTTAATCTATATGCTTGCTTACACAACTTTATTGAACATCAACTTATTTATGAAGATATTATTTCATCTGAAATGTTGTAAACAACATAATTGTGCATTTCTGTTGTCTTGAAAACAAGGCTTGAATAGTTGTTTCTTTACGATTTCATTTAAAAAAGAGCATTAAGCTAACACCTTATTTCTGGAGTATAGTCTGTTTCATAAATATAACTTACATGTCAACATAATTTCGTAAAAAAAAACCAATTGAATCATTAAGTATTCTCCTGCGGGGCGATAGACATTGGCGTTTCAGAAGGTATTTGAGACTGAATACATAAGCTTATATTATTTCCATATTAATGCATTTAATCGCGTGTAAGGTTGTGAAAACACATACTTGCACTTAAGTAAACAATCTTGCAATTTGATTAACTGTTGATCAAGATGATTCACGGGTCACTTTGTCGGAAGTAACTACTGATGCAGAAATTGTTGGCCTTGTGCTTTGGGGTTATGAGGTATCCATAGTAAAGACAGTAGCCCCTTTTTACACGACTAGCCAAAAAAAGACTGTTATGTTTTCAGGGCTCATGTATGTATGTAGTTTCTTTATTCCACCATAAGTCCTAAACGGCTTAACAGATTTTGATGTGAGAGGTATTGTTAGATTTCTTGCATAAGCCTGAATGGCATAGGCTATGTAAGTTGTCAGTCGTGTTTTTTATTTTTAAATAATTAGCTTGTTGTAGTTTCACTTCGAAACTGCCCGCAGTTTTATATAGATCTAGCTGCGCCCCGCTGCGTTCCCGTGGCAGTTTCGGGGTAAAATGCCCAATATGTTATTCCAAGTTGCATTCTATCTGCATATCAAATTTCATCAAAATTCATCTTGTAGTATGTGCGTGAAAAGCAAACATCCATTCTATAAAATTTTCATGTTTTTAATATTAGTAGAATGCCCCTGCTTCTCAAGCTTTATAACTATTTTTACAGAGATGTATCCTACCGGTGTTAACTGTTAATCGCATCTATAGATTTAATTTCTCTTTACGTATTCATCCATTCTACATTGATTGGATATCGCCACACCAACAACGTCTGTCGTCCCGCAGGAAAGTTCTCCTTGAATCTAAAAAATACAATTGAATTATTAGCAAAGTAATGAATGTTTATTTGGCGGTCAATATATGAAAAAAGATTCTTTAGTTTTTGGTCGAAAGCTATTTGTAAGTTTTGGCCAAATAAACATTTCTTCTTTATCTATTGAGGTCCAACTGACATTCATATTTCCTATTTTATATGTTATGAACCATGTGATTAATTTGGCATTGTAAATGATGCCTGGTAATTATGAAAAATTACAAATTTCAAGGCGTGATATTGTGATATTATCCGGTCTAGAGGCGACTTAATTTGTCATCTATTGGGCAGGATTATAAAATGTCATGTTTACAATTCTATAAATATGTAGGTAGGCCTTTTCATGGAAAGAAGGAGACCTAATAAAAGATTTTGGAAGGAATGTCGATGTAAGGGTGCCAGAAAATATATTATGGTGATCCGTAAAGACACATTGCGACGACAACAGATAAATGGGACAAGGCTTACCCTATTCTTTACAATAGGATGATGTTTACGATTATTTACAGCTTTAGGTGTAACTTACGTACAGTCAACAGCACATCAACCTACTCAAATTCATTGCAAATTCGACTCTGCGGCCGCGGCATAAGAGATCATGCAGGGTAACTTGAGGTGCGGTCGACTGTACGACGTCATTGTATTTGTCTAAACAAATGTAGCATTACATCTAGTCAGATGTGTGGATCCTATCAAGTCTGATAGGATCCACGTTGAAATGGGTGCAACCCGCAATGGGTAGTTACCCATTCCCAGTTGGGAATGGTGGCTCGAACAATGGCTAACACAAGAATTATTCCGGAACAGCCAATTCATTCGCATCAATACCTCTTATATATAAGGAACTACGATAATCTAGAGCTCTGCTGCCATCACTCGCTCCTTCCACTTCCGTCAATATGTTTAGGGTAAATGAAACTTTAATAATGCCCCGACATTATAAACATTGCCTTTATTGATTATTTGGTTCATATCATATACAAAAAAGAAACCAAGTGTGTTAACGATTCTCGAATTGCTCTTAAAATTGTTTGCGTTAAACCTTATCGCCATTAATTGAAGCTTATGGTTGTATAAAAGCTGCAATTTTAAAACTTTTTATTTATATAATTATTAAAAACACCGTGTGCCGCAAGATCGTATCAAGGCGTACTCCTAATTTCGTTACGATCGTATTTTCATCATTTTTCTGCCGTAATTCAGCAGTGATATTTTGTAACATTAAGCAGGATTGTTTTTTGCATATTACTATGAAGTGAAACTATTAGAAAGTATTGATTTACCTAGGATGGAGGCTTCAGAGACCAGTACGACATGCCACGAGGAGGTTATGACGAGATGCCGCAGGGCCGCGGTTGGGAAGGGCCGCGCCAAATGGATGATTTTCCTAACAAACGTCGTCGGTTCTAAACCGTAGTGAAGAAGAACATTCGTAAATCGAGTTACTTCTGTGACTCCTGCTTCCGATCAATGAATGTCGTCGTTAGTTAGGGCTAAATATGACAGGCAGGGATGCCAGATAATATTATTACTCATATTTTAACAAATATACCCGATAAAACTACTCTTTCTTGCTTAGATTTCTTATTGTATCTATTTTATCCCAATATTTATCCTAACTAAAGACTTCATTATGACGAATAGTCGGTACAACATACTTTAAACCTTTTAGCAATTATATAGGTTAAATAGGGTCACATATATAAACATTTTTCCAGTCGACATGAAAAAAAAAAACAATCAGATTGAAACCAGTATTATGTAAATGAGACCTTAGCAGCGCTAATATAGTTTTTACGTGCATGAACATTTTACTAAACAAATTGGAAACTCGTTTGATTTAATTGACTTCGAAAAATGAATAAGTTAGGAATAATAGTTCGACTGGGTTTTTGTGTGAGAATGTTGAACAATTTTTTTCGTAAATTGATTCGGTAAATATTTAGAAATTAAAATAAATATAAGCATAAGTTAAAATTATTATTATGTATTTTATGTATTTAGTAAAATTGAAATTGTAATACGGTTTTCGAAATAATTGAGAACGGGATAACAACGCGATTAGCGATTGATGGTCAACGTTTTAATCGTATTCACCTCTAATAAACATTGCACATAAACATAAGAAGTAGGTATAGTTTGATAGGATTATATCCTTTAGTTAGGTTGTCGCTCGTATATTTCATTTTTATGTGCAATTTAATAGCACCGTGAATTAGATTTGCGCAAATGTTGACACATTTGAATCTATAAAATAAATATGCTTGTTTAAAATTTCTACGTGTTTGTGAACATTATTTGAAATTAAGTGTCTAGAAATAGAAATAAATAGACTTTATTACATATACATGACGTTTTTAAATTTATCAACCTTCAACTTAAAATAGATATTTTGCATTGCAATTTATTTGATTTTAACATAATCCAAATAATACTCACGAAACGTGACATTTAGCGATATTACTTTTTCTATGTATTTAATTGCAATACATGCGATCACTGACGATAGTAAATTAAGTCACTGAGTAGTAAAAACATTTTAATAAACCTTTTTAAAATTTGAAATTATAATAAAGTAAAACTTATATTTTCGTATTTACCCTTTATGGTTGAAAATATAAAAAAAAAAAAAAAATCGCAACAGGTTTGGTCTATGAAACTGAGTGGGTTTTAAACGAAATCTGTAGAAACAGTGACGAATTTTTTTCACTTTCCTATTAAAATTGGCCGATCAGCTGACTCAATTTTGACACTTTTTGCTATAGATTTCTCATTGTCATCATCGTAAACTACTGTGAAAATTTGTATATTATGTCAGCCTGTAAAGGGTTTTTATTAACGACTCTTAATTTTATTCATCATAAAATATATTTACGACTTATTTATAAATCATGATAACGTTCTCAAGATAACTACGTTATAGTTATGGCTAGTTATAAAGAACATTGCCGTTAACGCACTACAACACGAAGATAGTTTTTTTTTAAATATATGACGGAATATATGGCCGTTCATGACTAGAACATTTATAGAAATGTTCATCATATTTGGACTGGGAAGTCAAATAAACTTTCGCATGGAAAAGTTAAAGGGCTCAAATCAACCCTAACCTACTCACGGCAAGGGACTGTACCCCACTGCGCACGGACCTGTGCGTCACAGCCAGTTTGCTCTACTCGATGCTCCACCGTGCTAACTAGCCAAACAAGTTATCTTCAAGGTGGACAGCCTGTTGGCCAACAGCGAAGAATCTCAATCTCTCATTGATCACTCATAAACACGAACAAAGTAACAAAACACTATTATATCACGTGACCTGGCTTTACATCCACTTATAACCGCTAAGTAACACAACACTATTCTCTTACTAATCATACAGCCTTATAAATAATCATAGTAACGCAACTCTATTCTCTCACTGAGCAACTTATAATCACAGAAACAACACACACAACCGCACCGCACCACGCCTGAGCTAAGACTTGAGTCAAAATGACGATTGCAAATTCGTTTTATAACAAAGAGGTGGGGTGACAACAGGTGTAATTCATGTACTCTTTGCCGACTCGTGACGTTTTGTGATATAAACTGCTTTATCGCAACCACTATGATTAACCACCAAAAAACTAATTGGTTAAATTTATTTATACACTCCTACATATATTACAACAAGCTGCGCCCCAAGGCTTCGCTCCCGTCGGAATTTGGGTTAAAAAGTACCTTATGTGCTAATTCCGATATTTTTCTACCCGAGTACCAAATTACATCGAAATCCGTCTTGTAGATTTATTGTGTGCTTGCTCTCATCCAGATTCCACACTAGACTTTCACATTTGTGTGACATTATAACTGTTCATAAAGTTAACCTGCATAGACTTTTCTATGCTTCAGTTATAGCAGATTTGTATTGATTTTGGGCAGCTAGTGTACTGTAGCCTGTACTGTACAGACATGAAGAGATTCTCAATAATTATACTGGGTGAAGACTTCTATGCTTCGGTTACAGTTTACAGTAGATTTGTAATAATTTTGGGCAGCTAGTATTGTTGCCTGTACTGTTCAGACATAAAGGTAGGTACTCTTAATAAATTATACTGGGTGAAGACTTCTATGCTTCGGTTACAGCAGATTTGTAATGATTTTTGGCAGCTAGTGTTGTTGCCTGTACTGAACAGACATAAAGGTACTCTTTATAATTATAAGAAGACTTCTATGCTTCGGTTACAGCAGATTAAATTTGTAATAATTTTGGGCAGCTAGTGTTGTTGCCTGTACTGTACAGACATAAAGGTACTCTTAATAATAATACTGGGTGAAGACTTCTATGCTTCGGTTACAGCAGATTTGTTATAATTTTGGGCAGCTAATGTTGCCTGTACTGTACAGACATAAAGGTACTCTTAATAATTATAAGAAGACTTCTATGCTTCGGTTACAGCAGATTAAATTTGTAATAATTTTGGGCAGCTAGTGTTGTTGCCTGTACTGTACAGACATAAAGGTACTCTTAATAATTATACTGGGTCTTTATAAAACATTGGCATCCATTCTATCGGTGAAAGTACTCCTGAATATAAACGACTGTTTGTATGGGGCCAACTCTTAAAGACTCCGCTGTTCCATACTAATTTACAATATCTACTCGCCAAGAATGTATGGAACAGCTGATTTTTTTTTTTTGAAATATCTGAGTCACATACAAAAAGTTGCTCTTATTCATGAGTACGTTCTCCAAGCTAATGTTTTACAATGACATGTCATTTAGTGATTATTATTACATTACATTTAGTATTAGTAAGTACACCATGTATCCCTATAGCTTTTCAATTGCTTCCAATATCTATTTTGCATGCTTGTACATTTTCATCGCTGTTTATCGTTATTCCCGGTTAATCGGAACTAGTTCTTTTGTTGGGATCATGTCATTAATTAATTATGAATAGAATATACAGAACTACTCGCGTGTTACCTAGGGCGTACCAGTCACGCGTGAGTGGTCACTTATTTTAATTATAAGTAAGTATATTCCGCACGTTAGTTTTAACTAATAATTATTTATTATCATATCATAGTTACTAGTTCAACTCTGATAAAATATTTGAGTTTGTATACAAAAGTAACCCGGATGCTTGACTCGTATTATAATTGGGCATTATATTTTATTTTATTATGATGTAATTTTATTTTCAACACAATTGTATTGTTCAGAAATAAATGAATATGAATAATTCCTGATGAAAGTGCGAATCGTGCTTCTCTTAATACATTTAATTTTGTTGAATCAAGTTCCAGCTTAGGGTTTGGTATTTATTTATTTATTGTGCTTCTCTTAAATTTATTCATATAATTTTATTGGATTAAGTTCAACCTTTTGGTTTGATATTTATAAATGCATGCAAATTATTTCAATAAATTCGTCGTGCCCTTTGGCGCTTAGTTTTTCACTGATATTGTGTTAACTAAAAAAAACAAGAATTTAAATTAAGTATTATTTTATTTTTTATTTGTCATATCAATGTCATCTTTGTTTGATGAGGTACATGCGGTTAGGGGGAGGGACGCGCCGTCCCTTCTCCCAACCGCCGACGTGAACTAAGCGCGATTGTGGTAGACATAGTTATTCTCAAATTGTATCATATAAAAACATTTAAAAAACAAAGTTACAGCTTGGAAAAAGAGTGCGTGGTGGTGATTATTGTATCACAGATTAAATTGGTTGATGTTTACAGTTTTTGCTTTTCTGTTTTTTAGTTACAAATGTTATTGGTACCCTCAATTTTTCACTTTTTTGTCAAGTTGTACATTTATATTTCGAAGTTTTTAAGTTTCATGACAGTTTTTGAACGAACCCGCGCATTTGATTGATGATTTTATTTACTTCTTACCTGCAGAATTGTTACTAAGCGGTGGTGGCGCTCGAATTGCTCCCAAAAGCCGCAGAACGTGTCATCATGATATAAATAATAAAACATGTGTAGAACTAAAGTCTCAATTTGAATCCATTCGGTAGAAAATGGTATGGCGTGGACCGCGTATTCAAATTGCGACTTTATTTCTATAAGTCTTTGTTTAGTACGAGATATATGGATGCCATACACAGAGCATTTATAGTAGAGCTGTTCATAAGCTAGTAGACCTGTCCCCAGTCGACAAACTTGAGGCTTCTAACTATTGGCCACCAGACGTCACTATTGTCGCATTCGCGGAGTTCACTTCATAGTGTCAACACGTGCCGCAGATGTGTCGAAGTTACGCGAAATTTTAGATTGTGCTCATTAACAATGAAGTGCTGTATTGTGGGGTGTAAAAGTAACACACACAACAAGGAATCACGCGATAAAAGTATATATTTTCACTCGTAAGTATTTTTACGTAATTATTCCCACAGCGGTGGATACGCGCCTGTCAGTACAGCCATCTAGTGAGTAATAGCAGAACTCAAGAGAATTAATAAAACAGTTTGCGAAAATAATTCTGCTACTGGCCAATAGGTGGCTATACAGTTTGTAAAATTAGATAAAATAAGTCGTATGTCTATCCAATAAGAGTTCATTTTTTAATTTCTGTCTACGGTAAGTATACGTCCCCGCTCCCCTCCCAATGCGGACACTGTCTTTCACATGTAAAATGCCTATGCGCATCTCCTCTCCATACATACTTCGTGATGCCATACCTTATGTGGGTTGTTGCGTCTTAGCGACTGGTGCTCCCATAAGCTCAGATAAGATCAGTTTTAGTTTGACTGGATCTATCACGAATTTCACCACGATTGCACGGAATGTCGTCAGACCACGTGGTATCGGTGAATGTCCTACGCTAGCCTAGCCGGGACGTGGTAAGGATCATGATAATTCATGACATTGACTCGTATTGATCGTGGTCAATCATGGTAATGTAAATCATGAAAATCTGGTAAATATTTATTATTTCGTTGATTTACAAAAACACAAAAAAAAAATTGACAGACAGACAAAACAAAAAGATTCCAGAAGTACGGAACCCTAACGAATACAAACAGTTAATACAAAAATAAATAAATATTATGTAAATACTTTTGCCGACTATTAGTGGGGAATTTACAATCAATTTGGGTTTATATGTTGTTGGGTCGTACATTTTTTGTAATTTTAATAAACACACATGCATACGTAATAATATTTTTTTAGTTTATCTATCAGGGTCTAAACAAAATATGCTGATTCAGTATTTTGAGAGTTTAAATGCCTGCTCTGTGCATTGCTATATGTTAAGGCCTAAAAAAACAAAAAACAACAGCTCCAATCAATGTTTTAAATTGTTATAGATTAAATAATTAACAAATTACCATATTTTTTAGGTTAAGTATGATTTATTTCTACGACTACTGCTTTTTGGTAAAAGTCTGACAAGAACATAGCCATTACATGAATATAGCTTGAATACACCTATTTGATAAGGAGGAAAGATTAACTGCATTACGTAATATGATAGAGGCAGTAAGTACACGGCAATTGTTCATGGAAAAGCACTAATTAGTTTATTGTACTTAATTGCCAACTGCTGAATAAACATTGCCAAGAAATTCTTTTCTATTGTATGTATATTCATAACTAGCGCCCCGCCCCGTCTTCGCTTGGGATGTACATACACAAATTGTAGCTTATGTCACTCAGGTATAATGTAGCTTTCTATTTGTGAAAGTATTTTTAAATCAAGTACTCTCATATAGAAATTAGGTATGGTGAAAAAATAGCACTAATTGCATCTGAGATGCACAAAAATAAGTATTTTTGAATCAGTTCAGTAGTTTTGGAGATTACCCCCTACTAACAAACTTACAAAGACTTACTCTTTTTAATATTAGTGTGATAAGATAACTGCTGCTGAGGGAGGAAAAGGACTGGGAAATATTTATAGGTGTGGCTATTTCAGGCCTTTCTAGTATTCGTATTTTTATCTTTTAAGTAGATAATTATCTAAACATGATTTATATTTTCAACAGTGACAGCGACAACCGTATTATGACGAGCCAAAACACATTGCCTCAATACGACGTTGTGTCGTGCACTTTACGATATTATATATACATATAAATAGAGTCGTTTTCAAAATATTAGAACAAATCCTTTAAATTTAATTGATTTATTATCTTTACAAATATCCAAACAACACCAAAATATGTCATGCAACTTTGAAGTACCGCGCCCGTCAAATGACTCGGCTCAAATGACGCCACGATGTCATCGGTCCTCTAAAAAGGAAAAATTCGCATGTCATCATCGTGGCGATGCCATGGCCGGCATGGGTTTCCCATTAGAGGATTAGTGTTTGAGATTTTAAAAGATGCATATTAGAGGCATCAAAGTTGACAGCAAATGTGACACGACAGACGTCGTATCGTATTGTATTGTGTTTTGGCCCTACCTCAACCAGGATTAAATGCAACTAGTGTGGTAAGAATGTCCGCAAGCATCAGTCAAAATTTTTTGAATTTGAGTTTTGATGATTTGCGTGGTGCGTTACAAAAATTTGAGAAGATGTATTCAATTTCTTCTGTATTCAGATATCATGCTATGATAGATTTGATAAAATCTTCACTTGAAATTAATTTAAATGCTTTTATATCAGAAACAGATTTAAAAAATAACGAAACACATTTAATAACACCAACAAGAGCGTAGCTCTTAAATGGTAAGAATATATAGAAAAATATGTACGACATATTTTTGCTATGAAAAGAATCAAATAAAAAAGAGTCAAAGGGGGAGTCAAAGTAAAAAATAAATAAATAATAATAATTAGAAAATATTTTTAACAAGATAAGAACTAGATCAGCTACTTTATCGCCCAATTTTTCAATTTGTCACAAAAATTAATGGAACAAAAACTGTGATAACATAACAACGAGTGAACCAATATACCTTAAAGATAAAGAAAAATATTAAGGAATTCTATTGACTGTAATCACAGTAACAGCATAGAAAATATACAATAATATTTGAATACTCAAGACGATCAGAAAACTATAATCTGGAGGGGTTATTGTTGATTCGTCCACTGCATTATATGGATGGGAAACGTGGATACCTTTATTTTATTAAGGACACAAAACAGACAGTTTACAAATGTTGGAGATAACAAGTTGGATAGAAAGAAAAGCTAATAAAGAACTACCTAAAATTTAGGGAGGAAAAATAATAACTTTGTTATTTTATAATAAATAACCAGTGTTGAAATTATTACACCAATGAAGCTAACATGGCACAGACATTTTTAATACAGCATAGACAACTACGATGAGCGCCCGTAGATAAATATTAAGGCAGTAAATTATAGACAACAAAAAAAGAAGACTATTGAGGAAGTACAAATAGGAGAGGAAGATTAGGCGCGACACGATGCCTTATTTAAACACATATTCCAAGGAAAGGCTCACCGCGGAATACACTAAGGATTTGATATGCGAGTTGCGTATCAAATCCTAAAATGTAAATCCGAGGATAGAAAGTCATGAGGAATACTGCACTGACAACAGCACAGCTCATGAGATTTTTTGCTAGATCAATTCAAAATAACAATAAAAATGTTTATATAAAACGAAAAAGTTGAGGACTGGGGCTCGCTGGGCTCTGTATGAAATTAACTAAAACGTGACTATGCGGTATTTTAATTCACATTAGATGCCATGCTAAGATTGTTGTACATTAGGTAATACTCTCTCTCTCTCTCTCAGCCTAAAGACGTCCACTGCTGGACAAAGGCCTCCCCCAAGGATTTTATCCGTGGGGGGTTTTGCCGTAATCGCCACGCTTGGCAGGCGGGTTGGCGATCGCAGTGTGATGGCATAGTACGCGGAAAGATGCTGCTGCCCATCCTCCGGTGTTTAAGATCCCTTAGTCGCCTCTTACGACACCCACGGGAAGAGATGGGTTGGTGCTATTCTAGGGCCACACCACAGGCCAAATGTACAATACAATAATGGTAAAAAGCCAAAGGTACAATACAATAGTGTTTATTTTCGGATTTATGGATTTGCAAGTGTGTTGCACTTGATAAATCCATAAATCCGAAAATAAATGAAATAGCTGAACAGTTATTTTGACAGACATTGTTGTTACTACAACAGAAACTTTAATTTGCTTGGAAAAAATCTAAATAACATGCTGGAAAAAAGGCTCGTATCGAGGTAGTTGCGTGTATCGCAGTAATGTTGTGCCAAAAAGAGATAAATAAAATAAATTTTGGAGCTCATTATAAATATTTCATTTTTCTGCCTTCGTGCTTGTCGGTGATGAAAGCATGTGTTACCGAATAAGAAAAAAGGTGAACACAAGTGTAGATGTTATGAGATGTCATAACTTTGTAAGTAATTAGTACTTACATACTTATTAAAATTCAAGCGTTTGGGTTTGTTTATCTCAAAATATGTTTTCACTCCTTAACTATTACGTATACGTTTATAGTACGTATTCGTATACCTTTACGCGTGCGAAGCCGCGGGCAAAATCTAGTGGTCTCACATTTTTTTCTTTTCAGTTCTACTTGTTATTAGTTTTACAATTTATTGAAACATAATTGTTCTTTGAAATTATCTTCCGATCTACTGATCATTCATTTCTACAACTCTTATTTTTTATCTTAATTTTCTTGTTAAAAGTTTCTTTGACTGATACTTCTAACAGATTATTGAGTCCTGTGTATATGCCAATATTGGCTATCGCTCGTTTTAAAACAGTTACTGCCAAGAAATGTAAGATTTGGGCGAGGTTTAAAGGCAACATTCAACTCGTCAAGCTTACCCATGGATCTCCATATTTTTCTTTGATGGTTTTATTTTGTTCTTCCTACTTTAAGTAGGTACTTGTTACATATTCAGATTTCAATTTCCTTATTGCTTGTGTCTGCTGCTTTTCACTCATTCAGATCGTATCGTTCCGGTGAAGGAAAACATCGTGAGGAAACCTGTTGATGATTATCAAATAGTGTGTAAAATGGAGAAGGCAATGGCAAACCACTCCATCAAAAATGCCAAGATAGTCGTTGTATATGTTTAATTCCATATAATGACCACGACCCTCAGTCATGAGAGAAAAGAGAAAGATCGTATCTCGTATGGCATTCCGAATAGCTAAGAATGAACTAGTTAAAGCAATCAAAAAAAAGTAGTCACAAAATGTCTTTTTTGTTATTTATTTTAGTTTTCGATATTCAGCTTTATAGCTAGATTTGCCTTATATTCTTGTAATACCTACATACCAGTGTGCCGAAACTTCAAAGGAAAAAAACTGACTATGAAACGGGGAAGCTTTTTGATGGCAGACTATTTCCATGTCAATCACACCCGCAGTTCCTCGCATAAGTGCATCTCTATCGCAATTCGCAATAGTCCTTTTGACATTTGTATCAGACACTTTTTTGTATTTGAGTCCCATTCTCTTTGTATGTACATTCATTTTCGCCCGATCCCTGTTCAGAACGCTCTCGAAGTGTAGCTAGTTTTTGCCGCTATGGTGTGGCTATTTTATGAAGTGGTTGGAGTAAAAGATTTTCTTCTATAAAAGTCAATTGTCTTGTCCTTTTCAATTTCCTTTTTGGTTTATTTTTACAGCTTTTAAGTACATAATTAGGATTGAAACTGACGGAGATAAGCACCAACGTGAAACGTGATCGACATCTTTCCTTAATTCCTTCAAGAAGAATCGAACCTTTAAATGCGTTGCTTCGACATACGAGTGGTAAGTTATGATATAACAAGACGTCTGATTAATATATGAACATTTTAATTTAATTTTGTAATAAATTAATAAGAAAATATCCAGGTATATTCGGAAATTATTTAATTTGTTGCGTCTATTTATTTTCATATTTCGCATATTTGTTATACTTGAAGAAAACTTAGTTATGTGCAGTTACTTTACATTCATACGATTTCACTGCTTCCTTTTGGTTTTTGGGGAATTGTTTAAACAATAAATTACCCACTAGCCACTTCAGAGTGTAACATCTTAAATACTCTTGGTCTCAGACGCTGATTTCTCTAGATATCCATAGTAAATATTACCAAATTACATAAAATGAGATAATAATTTTATTTACAATCACCCGTCGTTAATAATCTGACGTTTTTGGAGAAAATGCCAAAGTGAAGTTTGAAAACGGCGGTAAACATATAGTTGTAATGATAATGACTGGGTTGTTCGATATAGCAAATTTTTATCTCACTTCTAGTTCCATTGGCCTACCCATACCATATGAACTAGTGAAACTATTCTCCCTAGTGCCGTGGTAATCTCTATTAGAATTTTAAGTCATTTAAAGAGTCATGTACTCTATACTACATTGAAAATTTATGGGTAGTAGCCCACATGTGTATGAGTAGTATCCCCACAGCCCACATGCTAACTTCGGATGTGATAGTACGGGCTGGAAAGCAGGCTATGGCCACTGCACGTAGGCGGACCATATGATTTTTTCTTAGTTTATTTTTAATTACCGCTCAGTTGCGCAAAAAATATTAATTAATCTGTTATTAGCGTCATGCTGCCGATTTAAAAAGCAGCAGCACTACATTAATGTGACTTTAAATTCGTGGTGTAATAGAAAAGGGTTATCCATATTCTTTTCTATGTTATATAATAAGTATCTCTTTTAGCAACTGATTAAAAATTCATCCAATTTAGATCAGAACATAGTAGGGAAGCCTGTGCTTATTCTGTACTTATTGAATTATTAAAATGTGACCTCTTTGCAACAGCTTTGAAGAGACATCTGTTGTTGAAAAGCGCCTTAACAAGATTTGTATTAAAAATGAAGATTTATTTGCAAACTAGGCACATCTGGTGGTACGATCCTACACCTTACCTACTTTATTTATTTATTAATTCTTGTACACAATAAATAAACAGAAATGATACTTTCTGAATCGCATTTCGCAAGTCGGCTGTGAAGTAAGAATTCGTTATCAGTGAAGCTTGATATTGACAAGTTTATCAACAGAACAGCCTTTTTGACGGAAAGAAAATTATTTACACACGTATAGAAAACCTATTATTTTCCGAATATACCTACGTGTAACTTAATTCCTGATTTCTAGTACACAGTATTAGCAATTGAAAAATTATTATTGTAAGAATTATTCTAATCATGTTTTGACTTCTAGGTGTAATGCGTTTTATGAAATGATGCAGTTTTGATTTTCTTGTGGGAGCTGACAGGGAAGGAAACTGGACTAAATACATAGATATTAGTATACTACGATGGTGGCCATTGCATGTTTTGGTCTGTCTATATTTACGCTAGTGTCGTATACACTGGCGAACCTTTAGCATTATCCAGCGGTTTTATTCTAAAAGATATATTATTTTTTACCACAATGTGATTTTGATAATCTGACAATTATACACAAACTTGTTGCCAAACCAACTGTTTTCACAGATTTATAGCATTTATTTTAATTATTCCTTTATTACTTTGGCCAGCAGCGGTATATACTATTGAAACACCTTATTCATACCGTAATTCGGTTTAGAAGAAAAGCCTATCTGTTCTGATTTATGTCAATCTCTCTCTTAATGAAATTTCCATTTTTCCCCACCAGATTGCTTGTGGATCGTGAGGTCCACAGAACTGTCAGTTACATACATTGTCATTTGTATTTGACAACTGAAATCATGTCATTTGATCGTTATATCATTGGCCAATGACACCACAACATTGGATCTTACGCCTAGGTGCCAACATCTGGATGTCGCCTCTTTTGAAAACCCTCATCTAATTTGACTACCATTTTTATTATTAGAGATTTATATTCTCAGATATAGTCTTAATGTCAGATATCAATGAGGGGATTTAATTTAGTTAAGCCATCGACAATACTTATAAATTTTTGATACTTAAGTAATTTAAGTAGTCAAAATCTAAAATTTGCACTTTTTCCTATTGCATAGCAATAAATTTCGAGGGCACTTAAGAAATTTTAGCTTAAATTCTGAACGAACTTTCAACGTCTGTAATAAAATGACATTTTCGTATTTATTCATACATATTATCACGCCTATTTCCCGTGGGGGTAGGCAGAGACTAGCATTTATTTGATTCAAAATTATTCTCGTCTATCTAATCTCAGTATATTTTTGCCGTTATCTCCACTATGACGGATCATTATCTTTTTCATTAAGACTATTTTTTTAAAGTGTAGCTGATTAGTATACTAATATCTACAGAAACAGTGAACTAGGCGTCCCTTTTCTTAATTTTACTGCAGTTACTAATATAAAAAAAAAAGAAAGGTATAACTTAGAACACCGATTTCTATATCAGGATACATATCTGAACATAGTTAATATCCCCAAAATAGTTGTGTTTTATAGTTTCTTGTTTATCTTCGTATATATTTGGATTGTAATCACACAATAAAATGTTTGTACTCAATTCCGTTGTAATGGACAATTAATTTAGATATTTCCAATATTAACCAGTCTTCGAGAATATAGCTCCTGACAAATTGTTTAATTATCCGAATAATAATATAATGCTTGTTGTGTTCGCAGGTTTCAGTTTTTAGCTAGACTTCGCCTATGTTGTTGAGGTAAATATCTATAATTTTAATCAAATATCCTAACTAATATTATAAATGCGAAAGTGAGTTTGTTTGTTGGTAACTCTTCACGCTTTATCTACTGAACCAATCTTCCTGAAATTTTGCATACACATAGCTGGAAGTACGGAGAAGGACATAGGGTACCTTTCATCCCGGAAAAAAGCACTGTTCCCGTGGGAAATTCACGCGGGCGATGCCGCGAGCGAAAGCTAGTATTTTATATTCCGCTTATTAATATTAGTTCTTTTTATTCTGTTTCTCTTCGTCTTGTGAATTATTAAAACATAATTCTCCTCTTATTTATAGATTTTATTTAAAGAAGAAAACTTTAAATTAGGTTTTATTAAACGTTACCGAACTTTTAATACTTTTTATGATTAAACATGTTGTTGTGGATGTTATATTTCATAATTATTATTTTTCTGTAGGTGTCTGATGGCATGTGGCACTATTTTACAAATTCTCAAGATTGTGAAGCATTTGGCTGAGGTACGTAATGAAAAAATCACAATATTTTTAATATTTATAAAAGCTGCTTAGAGCTAATCGTCTACAAAAAAAAAATCAGATGTCATATAAAAGAGGGTAGTTATACATTTTATTAAAATGGATAAAATAAAATAGATGAAAGAACTTGTATGAAATATTTTTTTTTATACATTTTAGATTGTTTTAGCTATGCTACGAGTAGTTTCTTTTTATGAGTATTTTTTAATTTATTTTGTTATGATGATTTATTTATTTTTGTCTTCTTTTCCCGACGGACTAATGATGACGTATAGCATTTTGATCTGAACATAAAACTGGTTTAGATTACATAACTATATACTTATTTTTTCATACTAACGCTTTTTTTTTCTTATTTCAGAATATTCTACGGGTTTCCAGTTCTTCTTTAGTCTATCAAATCAGATGTCAATATCCCATTCCAGCGTAACTTACTATGAATTTACCATTAAGGATCCAGTGTTTTATGAGTACTACGACTTGATTTTGTATTTATGTAAGGCCGCGCCCACCACCTACCTAAAAGAAAATGATTGTTTTATTGTTAAAACATCATATGTATAGCAGATAAAATTTAGAATATCTGTATGTCTATTATACCGTCTTATACGTAACAATAATGAACATTTTAATCCTAATTTTAGTTAAAATATGCATGTTTTGTTTTTTTCAATATTTGTCATTGAAAGAACGAGAGTAAAATACATTTTCACTAATATCCCCAAAATATTTAATTTATATACAAAACTATCAGAATTTGTTACTTACCACTTTGTTAATGTGGTGAATTACCATAAGAAAATCCTCGTTCAATAGCCACTCAGAGAATCATCTCGATCTCTTGATAGATGTAGTGAAGGACAACAATAGACTAACTAGTGTCCTTTGATTGACAGTGGGTTTTCGACGCAGTGGCGTTGCTGCCAGATAACTAAACGGCAGGGCTGTTACCGGTTGGTACCGGTACTTATTTCTCATATAAAGTACCAGTTTATATGGAGAATTTTGTACCGTTAACAGCTCCTGCTAGACGGTGCTTTGCCCCCATCTATCTATAAATATGATACTAGCTTAACTAGCTTAAAGGGGTTGTTGCACAAATGTATGGGGAGCCGGCTATATCATAAGCACCTATCTAAACTTTTCATTTTTGGGTAAGTATCAATGCCTTATAAATAAATCCGATAAATTCGTAGCCTTTCTATGGTACATTTAGTCAACAAAATCGTAATGAAGGTAAGGCGAGTTCCGCCAAAATGGCCGACACCTATTATGATTTGACGTTGATGCGCTTCATTTGACAGTTCCGATTTCCGGTACGTTCAAAAATGTACTTTTATTACATACGTGCCCGCGAGAAAGAATTGTTTATTTTATTTATTATTCAACTATTTATGTGAAATACACACATGCATTTGTGATATTGCATGTAACGTGTGTTTGGAACATTTACTTTAATTATTTTTGTAAAATATAATGAAGATATCGAGCATTGTATCTGATTTTCTGTATCATAATTTCTGAACATACGTACGGGCGCCATGTCAGTATCGCCATTATACGATATTAAGCGATATTAAATGTATTTTTGTACCATGACAAGATCACGAAAAAACAAAAGGTGGACTCAAATTAACTACAAATATTTTCAGGGCTGATTACTGATATTATTTAGAAATAATATCAGTGGTTTTTTCAATTTTCTACACGCTAGTTTTCGAGAAAAATTAACTTTTTGTTTTTTGAAAACCGTAACATTATGACATCCTGTATCATGTAACATAAAACACGAGAGACGATGTTTCAGTCCTTACCTCATTGGCCAATTATTTTAACCAATTAAAATGAAACTACCTACACGCGGCCACAAACAAAAGCCGCCGCCCACCGGCGCGCGCGTGAGTCCGTGTTGCTCTATCTATGGTGCCGCTCTGTCATAGAGTAACTATGGAACGGAGCAATCAATCATAGGTCTTTTTTTATAGGTTTTTTTCATAGGTTTTTTTAATATTATTATTAATGGATTATTCTATTACTGGAAAGGTCTCTTGTCTTGACAAACAGAAAATAAAGATATCTGAAAACTTTTCATTTTTCCTTTTCAAATCAAATCAACAACCGGCCAAGTACGAGTCGAACTCGTGCACGAAGGGTTCCGTAGCATTCTAAAAAATCACGTTTGGTGTATGGGAGCCCCCTTAAATAATTGTTTTAATTTAATTATTCGTATTCTTAAGATGTGTTAGTAATAGGGTCCCGTTCGAACACTAAAAAGTGAATGTAATTCGTCCAGTAACAGCGTCTACGGATCGAATGGCGAAAATAAAGTTTGGCTTTTATTTATGTTTTAGTGAGAGCAAAAATGTTGAACCATTTGATAGATCTACTAGTTGGTATGGCCTCATTCGCACTTGACTTTCTTTTATCACCTACGTATTTAATTGTTTTCCCGACCTAAAACTATTGCACAATAGTAACGACCATGTTTAATAAAGATGTTAACAAGCTAATTATTAAAAAATAAAAAACACGACTGACAAGTTCTTACTCAAAAAGTACATACAAACATATAAGGTATATACATTTTTGAAATCGCCTTTTAAAGCCCTTCAATTTGATACCCCATTCGATAAGATTGATCAAATATTATTTTTTTGGTCTGCTATTTATCGCATATATAATCCGCCATTTTGTTTTTATGATGACGTCATATACCCTATGTCACTCGGAGGAATGTAAGGAATCTAAAAATACCTCTCACATCAAAATCTGTTAAGCCGTTCAGGACTTATGGTGGAATAAAGAAACTTACATACATACATACATACATACATACATGAACCCTGAAAACATAACACTCCTTTTTTGGTCAGTCGTGTAAAAAATACATACCTTGACATGAGACAAAACATTACATACTTTGTCGACTCTGCTGATAGATACTCTGTGTATTCCCGAACCGGCAGAGGCAAGCACCTCGTCGATTAATCGAAGAAATGCTTTAAGTTAATTGGGGAGGAATGTTACAACCTCATTTTGATATACTCTGTGCACATACCAGAGATATACCATAGACGTTGTCTTGGAGATTGGTTTAATAAAAAGCTTTGACATGAAGTTGTATGTTGTAAAAAATGCCTTACCGATATTAAAACCAGGACTACTTGAATATGACAATCTGCTACCATGATGCAAATGAAATTTGTACTCGGGCGTGCGAGATTTTTTTCGAGAGGTATGGTCGGCAGATCAACCCAAGAACTATTCTTGGTGCCGTGCAGCGTCACCGCGAGACCGGCAGTTTCCGACCCAGGCCTGGTGCAGGCCGACCGCGGTATCCTGTACGGCTGGAAGAAGATGTGTTGGACTTTTTTTAAGACACCCGGTGGCCAGCTCTGAAGACGCCGCACGTGTCTTCTTTGTGTCGTAATCATACATTTTAAAAGTGTTGCATAGCGAGGGATTTCATCCCTATCATATTCTGAGGATTCAGGAGATGCTCCCGACGGACTATGAGACAGAGTGGAGTTTTCGCAGTGGTTGTGTAGGAACCGTAATAATAACATTTTGTGGACAGATGAGTGCACGTTTTACGTTTACGTGTGAAAAAGTGTGATGGGAAGTATTATTTTATTGTAAATTGTAAACTTATTAATAAATTTGATAAACCAAATTCACGTGTTTGCTCTCCTAGTCGCCTTAAACCCCAAAACTTACACTTAAATTATCATCTTATTATTTATTAGCAATGACATAATGTCATTGGTTATTAGGCTATCTTAGGTTATTTGTGTGTGTGTGTGTGTGTGTGTGGTGTGTTAATCCACACAAATAAATAAAACTCTGTCTTCCACGCACTTTTGATAAAAAAGAGGAAGACGGCAAATCAATTTAATTTTACTATTATTTGGTGGGTGGAGCTTTCTACTATTATTTGGTGGGTGGAGCTTATAGATGAATGAATTGTCTAACATGTATCTACAGTATGATACTAAATGTCGTCATTTTATAATATCTTTTTTGTTAGAAAAAAATAAATAAAAACTAGCGTATCGATTTTTAAAATTTTATCTCCAATACGTTTATTTAGCCTCCTGGAGCCAGTCCTGAAAATATTTGTAGTTAATTTGAGTCCACCTTATATATAACGCTCCTCATCGGTTTTTGATATTATTTCTGATTTTTGGAGAACTGCTCATGATATAGCCTGCTATGCAACATGCCCTTTACATACTATATTTCCAATATTTCCATACAATATAAACATGTGTAAGCCAGAGGTTTACAGTTTCTCTGTTGCAATATCAAAACTAGTATGCACTTGTTTTTTATGTTTAGTTCTGGTTGTACAGTCGAGGGCGGATTAACCTGACCCCCTGAGATAGGGGTCCTGCTCCCGACTGTACACAAAAATTAAATGGATAAATAGAAATAAAAACGTTTTATGTATGTAACATTGTACTGAATGTTTAAGCAATCCCATAATTATATAAGTACAGCCGGGCAAAGGTTGTGTAACATTTTGTATTTGATCAGCAGACAGTTGAATCCATATTCAGTCATGTTTAAAATGTTTCAGTGTCAAATACCGCAGGCGGTGTGAGAATATCACATGGTAAGTAATACTCATTTTGAAATCATCTATTTTTCATTTTTGTTTGTAATTTCAGTAATGCCCTGTTTGTTTTAGATTTTATCCTAATTTTACATGAGAAATATAAAATGATGATTCTTATGTTTTGTCTTCTTTTCCCGACTGATGCATATTGATGTATAACTAAACTATCTGATGTAAAAAAATCTCATTTTGATTACGCTACTGATTACGAGAAGAATTTAATTTGGAATGTCTTTGTTGCAGGTAATGGCTAAGGAAAGAATTAGGTACAATTTTCAAAATGATTGTGATAGTCGTTTAGATAATCCTTGTTTTTATTATTTGTAAGTTTTAAAATAAGTAAAAATAAAATATTGTTTTCATAATGACATTTGTTTGCTTGCTTAATCAGCTATACATCCAATGACGATACCACAATACTATAATATTATTAATGACGTCACAATTACAAGAAGTTAAAACTTAACAAAAAGTAAACAAGCTAATTATTAAAAAATAAAAAACACGACTGACATCTAACATAGCCTATGTCATTCGGGCTAATGCAAGGAATCTAACAATACCTCTCACATCAAAATCTGTTAAGCCGTTCAGGACTTATGGTGGAATAAAGAAATTACATACATACATACATACATGAATCCTGAAAACATAACACTCCTTTTTTGGTCAGTCGTGTAAAAAATAAGGTTCATTTAATTTAAATATCTGCATGTAGTGACGTCGCAATTACAAGATGTAAGAAAGTAATTAGATTTCAAAATAATATTATGATGAGAATAAAATATTAACAATCAAATAGGTTCCACTAAAATAAAACATATATCACTCTCAAGTCAACATTGTAAGCTATGAATTCTT
This sequence comes from Ephestia elutella, assembly GCA_018467065.1. Lineage (NCBI taxonomy): Eukaryota > Metazoa > Arthropoda > Insecta > Lepidoptera > Pyralidae > Ephestia > Ephestia elutella. Next base: position 5,064,259 of record CM031575.1, read on the forward strand.
GCTAACAATGTTTTAGCTGTATTCTTGTAGCGATGTATGACATAACCTGTTAATCACAGGCGAATCTGGATTTATTATTCGTGCGTAGGTAGTAGTCTCCTGAAGCGTCGTAACTAGCTGGATACCCCATCAAAGTTTCATTGGACCTGCACTTCCCGCGCTTGTATGTGTCCCAATCTTCGCACGGATATGCGCGGAAAGGATGGTCTGATGGAATTATTGATTCGCAAAAATACGTGTGAGCTCGACCATGACTGCAGGTCTCTGAGGAAAATGTATTAGATTAATATACGTGGAGATTAATTAACGGAGGAGAGGTAGGGCGCTCGCCTGTGGCTGCAAAGGTCCCAGGTTCAAATCCTGTTGGCCCGTGCTATACGAGTTTGTATACCAATATGACTCATGTATAGCAGTTTTAATCGACCAAAACTTGCTGCCGGTGAAGGATAACATCGTGAGGAAACCTGCACTCTGGTTGATGATTATTATCAGCTAGTGTGTGAAATGGAGAAGGCAATGACAAACTATTCCATTAACACTGCCAATATAATGACCACGACCAAATAATGACCAATCAGTCACGAGGAATACGACTAAAGGAGAAGATAAATATAATTAATCCCCCTATGCGTGTGATGTGAGAATGTATGAATATTTGTTAGGCACCCACTCAATCGTGTCTACGAACCGGATACCGATTAAATTTAGTACACGGGTAGAAATAGAACTTGGTACTTTTTATCCCCGAAATATCCATGGAAGATACCTTCAGGCTTCAAGAGTTCCTATAAGCCATACTGATAGCGGTTGGACCACAGGTCGCAAGGGCCTGACGCGCAGTATTATCCTTATCCTAACTAATATTATAAATGCGAAAGTGAGTTTGTTTGTTTGTTTGTTTGTTACCTCTTTACGCTTTATCTACTGAACCAATCTTCCTGAAATTTCGCATACACATAGCTGGAAGTACGGGGAAGGACATAGGATACCTTTCATCCCGGGGAAAAAGCACTGTTCCCGTGGGAAATTCACGCGGGCGAAGCCGCGGGCGAAAGCTAGTATATAATAGATCTATGCTTTAAACCAAGGCCCAACCTTCCACGGTGTGCCTTGAGAGGACTAAGACTCACTAGTTTTCATATTGTTCCCGTGGTCCTACCGATTGACGTATACTGGTGTTAATCTGTCTCACCCGATTCATACTCCTCATCCTCGCAGCCCCGCTGCGCCGCCCCGCCATTAGGGTAGAAGTCAGCATCGCCGTGGCTTTTCTTGTAGCCCAGAGAGTCTGAGCTGTGGATGATGTCTACAAAGCCCGCATCCGTGGCGTCCAGCCGGAACTGCGGACCCACGTCCGGGAATTCAAACAGCGGCCTGGCGGGATCCAAACCTTAGGAGTACAGACAGTTGCTTGTCATGCTACCCTGTATGCACTATGCGGTGAATTTGGGTAGGTTGGTGTGCTGTTGACTGTGATAGGATAGGAGGCCGTACATAATACTTCAATTTTACTTTTCGTCGTAGGTCGTCGTTTGATACTGAGAAAGGGAAAGCTTTAGTAGTGAGTCCGGACCTGTGCTCCTAGGTTCTCCACCTGGGACTTGGCACGGGGACTTTTCTAAGTAGTTTCCACTGCATGGCTTTGTCACTACTGAAGATAAATGAAAATAATAATCCTGACTGTCACAGTAGTGGTGACATGACAACACACTGGATTGAAGTGACATGGGCGAGTCGCCTACGTTACGCGTAGTGTATTTTTTATTTGCCTACGTCTATAGTAGTACCTATAGTTTTTGACTTATAATACACTACCTACTACTATAGTAATACCTATAGGTCTACCAGAATCTGATAGCAAAAAAATATGAAAATCGAGTGATTTTCATACATTTTTTTGCCATCAGATCCTGGTAGACCCCTACATTATGTGGTGTGGTTAGATACGAGTACCTATGCCACTGATTAGACAGATATTTTGATGAAATTAGTTAGGTATAAGGAGTTTTGCTACAGCTAGAATAGTTTATCTTTTAGACATCTTATATTTTAGAAGACGTTCGTCCAACTTGTACTTACCAGTGATTCTGTTTATTCTTCCTTTAGAGAACATCCCTGCGTATCCCATGACTTGAGCACCAAGGCTGTGTCCAATGAGGTGGATGTTCCTATCTTGTATTTCGTAGGAGTCAGCGAGGGAACTAAGCAACTTATGTAATTGTTTCCCAACATATCTTGTGCACAGTGCAGACCAGGGATATATAGGGTTATTTGCCAATTCGCTCCAATCCACTAATATTACATTGAAATCCGACACATTTAGGAAATTATTCTTCATGTCTGTTACCCAATATTTTGTAGATGATAGCCAACCATGTGTTACAGCTCTGATGTCATTTGATTCGTTAAAATATTTACTGTTAATTTTTTTGCCATTTTTAGGCACGATTAACTCTTCCTCGATTTCGATATTTCGCCTATAAATGAAAATTTGCTGACTTGAAATAAGTAGGCATAATTTATACTTAGTTTTCTAGAGTAATATGATGGTAAAACTCACCTAGTGTACAAGTAAAAATAGGCATCGCCAAAAATTAATCCTCTGCTTTCCGTGGGTAGAGTAAAGTTCATCACATGTGTGCTGCAGTTAACTTCGTCTACATAATACAACCACGTTTCGCCGTAGCCTTCGCTGCTCACCAAGTCAGCTATAACAATGGTGTGGTGAAAAGAAAACCGAATTCACGTACAATATTGATTTATAGGATCGTACTTCCGTACGGCAATTATCGAAAAATCACCATCAATAAATTTACCTACCCATTGAAAAATATATAACGGTGCTATAGATAATGAAGTTCATTTTTACGTTTCGTTTTTGAGTAATCAAAAAGAAGACTGAATTTGCCACTTGTATTTTATCAGTTTATACCTATCCTATTATCATACATGTCATTAACATAGTTAAATTTTCAGTACAGTTATCAGTTAACGAATTTCCGTTCGTAATTTCATACGTGAATGCAATTTGAAGAGTAGCAAAAGCCCCTGTCCCTGTAGCAAGTAAGGCAAAAAAAATAATACTACAAGACCCCGCCCCGGCAGGTTTCCTCGCAACGCGATGTTTTCCTTTATAGGAAGCAGGTAGATCGCTTGAAATGACCGCACATCAAGATGATCTCCTGCCATGCTCCTTCAATTCCGAACTGCTCCTTTCGGTTTGGGTGCAAGTTTGCAAGTTGATCTCATTGGCCGCTTGACCACCATTGCGTTTCTGTCACTAAGTATCTACCTCTCTCAATTATTCTATTGAAACAAAATTGAAGCATGACTTAGAATTAGCAGAATTGACACCCAAGGAGGAGACAGTATATTGCCCTATTTCGTTTCGAAAATACCCATAATATGGAGAAATATGAAAAAAAAAACAACAATTTAATCATAGCAACGTTATTGTTTATTTTTTGAATTGAATCCTTTTGTGCTTACACAGTAAACACATGATCTCAACACTTATATAACTAAAAATATTCTAAAAAAATTAAATTAATTGATAATCCGATTTATAAAACATGTAGCTTGTGCATTTTGTTCTCAACGAGGCAAACTTATCGTGGAGTTATCGGATTACAGTTAAAGTGCTGTATCTGAAAATTCAAGTTTACCGTATATTGTGCCGAGATACTGTAGTGTGCAGGATGCCTTACATGTAGGAAGGTGCCGACCATAGAAATCTTTGGTGCCCCTCCTCGTCAACGTAACTGCCAATGTGCACATAATTTTGTTACTTATTTTCCATTATTTTATACAAACTGATACATACGATTTAGTTACATTAGCCTAATATATTGCTATCTTTTTCATTTTAGTCTATAGAAAAAGTCGAAGGACTTTAGGCTATGTTTTGAAACGCTTATTAATCACTGTTTCGTCCGTATTTTATGAAATATAACGTTATAATGACTAATAATGCGATCTAGATATTGTTAAGTGTATATCAACTTATGATTGAACCCACGCCATTACGATTAAATTCTGTACTTATCGTGAAAAGACGAAATCAATTTCACGAGCTAGGTAGGTATACTTTTGAAAAGTATGACTTGAAATCCGCTTTGGGTAATTCATACACTCCAAAAATAAACCACAGACCCCAGGACTTAAAGAAGAAATTGTTATAATGGAAAAGACTAGATATCACATGGTTTGAGCTATATATATTAATTTTGTTTCTTATTTTTGTAGGTACATTACAAGTGACAAAATTAAATCTAGTTTTGTTAATTAGGTACGCTGTTTGAAATCGGTTTTATCGGTTTTGCTACACTTACCTACGCATACATAGGTATGGTTATAGGAGCTAGCATATTCGAGTCGGCATTTGCCAGAAACAACAATATCTTTAGAGCTGAATAGAGGTTCTATGTGATAACGTGAATAGCAACCCTTGTAAGAAAGTTTACGGGTCGGTGTTAAATATAAAACCTAGATATAACATCTAGCCGAAGGTGTACCTACACATATGTGCGATGTAATTAAATCGTGGTGACGTACTGCTTGAAACTTGACATTAAATAAATCAATGTTATTTACATTAAGTTACAATTATACCACGACAAAATAAGTTCCGTAGTAAAAAAAGTGTGTAGTCTTGGCGTGCGTGAATGTCTACTGCGACAGTTGACGATAGTAATAATATTTACTTGTACAATATTCAATTGATCCCAATAGCGGGTCTATATTAGTTGCCTATCAGGCATTTAATGTCAAACACAAAAACCTCGTGAGTCGCGCGTTTAATCAAAAGAAAACTTCAACGTCGTCGATACGTTACAAAACTGTGCCTACACGGAAGTATAAATTCGTTCGTTTTACACGATCGTATTTCGAATTATTAATCGTTAATAACATACCAATACATTACAGTTGGTCAGTCGAAAAAATTGAGCATGTTGGACATAATTATTATAATTATGTTATTGAACAGCTGCTAAATTATTGCACGAGTCATCGATCCTAATATTCTAATGTGTATCACTATGGCGGGTTTTATCTAGAAAACATGTTAGAAATTATACAATAAATAAAACTGTATATGAGTGTGTCTTTACACGTGGCTAGTGCGTATAGTCGTCAGCAGTGAACTAATGTGCGCTGCGCCAACTCCGCCGCGCCGTACTAGCCGCTAGGGCCCGCACTCTTGCGCACTCATAACGTCCATACACGCACATACGATAACTACTCCTTATCATACAGACCTATCTATTTGTTACGAGTAATTTATTTCAATTTCTTTAAAGCGTACATTTTTATACTTATTTCTTATGAGGTTCTTACATCAACTATATAATATTTATTAAAATTGTACAAGTATAAATCATAGCAAAAAAAAATGTATAACGTGCATTTAAAAAATAAAGAGCACGTATTGACAATGGGAGAAATAAAGCTATCAACAAACGTAACACTAAACAGTCTTTGTTTTGACTGATCGACATCAGGTGGGCTGCTCAGGAACCGAGATAGAACAAGCTTGCACGAATGATACATGCATTGAATTATTATTTATCGATTCCTTTTGTGGGCACCAAACTTATATAAATAACGAAGTAGAAACAAACATCAAGGTATTCACCTAGTCAACCACAGAATACGTGAACTATTAACATTGAAAATATAACACTAGTGAAGTTTCAGTTTTTCAAATAAATTTATACATAATATTCAAAATTAACCTAATATAACATTGGATATAAGAAAATTTAAATAGTCGTGAAAAAGTTTTAGAGTGCAGTACTGCTATCGTCAAAGAGTCCAGAACCTCAATCATGCCATACCTAAATAAATAAGTGTATGTTATCTAATATTTTTACATATTTACATTTTTTAAATTATACACGGTAAATACAATAACATAAAATTAATAAATTTGTACTCGTAAAATAAACCATTTAACAATAGTAAAATCATTTTTAGTTTATATGTTTTGTTTCAATCTACAATAATTATTCTAGTGTCTACTTATGATTATTTTGTTGCATATTATATATAAACAGCAGAGGAGCGGGCGACGGCGGCGCGTGCGGCGGAGCGTCCGGCGGCCGCTCCTCGCGCTTCCTCATTTATATCATTATAATAATAACTACAATATAATGTTGGTATGAGCGGTGCCGTGGATGCCTCCCCGCTCATACCTAAAGCGTTTAGGTGCGTGCCCGTCCGCACCGCCTGCCCTCGACTCAGCGCGTGGTGTACCTTCGAAGCTTATGGCAAGATGTGTCACATTAACGTTATCGTTTACTCGGTATTACAAATACACTTATCTGTTTAATTGACATTTTTTCAGACATTGATGCAGGCAGTGCGAGCGGCTTGACGCCTCAGCATCCACTTTATATACGTACGTTATTTAATACAGTCGTGTAGCTTCGTGTGACTGCAGCCATTCCTATTTAAACCTAATTATTTTATAAAAGCACCGGCCGCGGGCGCCGCGCGCCGGTGACGTAGGTGGGATTTTTGAATTAACACTACTTGAACAGTGAACATATCAAATCATTATCTACTTCAAAGTATTGCCCTCGTCTCTCAGGATATTCAGGCTGCGTTACTTAAATAATAGTAAGTATACAATCGAGGGCTAATTATATCAAGGATAGCTACGCGTGCCCAATTTTTAATGTTATAGCTAGGCGGAGGTGTGATAAAGTCAAATCAATTATTCAGACTTAGTAATTATAGCGTAGGTATTTGATCGTTTCCACTAATTGTATCTAGAGATCAAGCGACGTTCGTTCGGAACTCAAAATCTGATGATCGTCAAACTCATTTGATCATTTTTTCCTTTTTGTATCGACATCATGTTACTTGACTTTGGTCAATGAGCGCGTTCAAAAGAAATGATTTCCTAAAGGAACCGGGGATCGGTGGGGTCTGCGGCTAGTTTAGGGTGTCAGCAGACGGTCTCGGCGGGCGCGGCCGACAGCGGGAGCGGCGGCAGCTGCGACAGCTGCGACAGTGGCGGCAGCAGCGACAGCGGCGGCTGCGACAGCGGCGGCGCGCCCAGCGGCTCCGGCGAGCGGCGGCGGAGCGCCTGGCGCTTGCGGAACTCCAGGAACTCCTCCTTCATGGCGCGCACCCGCGCCTCCACGTCGTCGCGCGAGGGCCGCGGGCGCGGCCGCTCCGGCGTGGACGGCGTGGGCGTGCGCGTGGCGCGGTCCCACTCGTAGTGCACGTCCACCGAGCCCGCGTCCAGCGCCTCGCCCGAGCCCGGCCGCGGCGCCGGCGCGGGCGGCGGCGGCCGGTACGGCGGCGGCCGCCACTCCGCCAGGCTGCCCGTGCGGCTGCTGCGGTTGTGTTGCGACGACGACGCGTTCTTGCTGCCGAACCCGCTCGACGAGCTGCGGCTCTCGGGCGACGCCTCGTGCGGCGGCGGCGGCAGCTCGGCGATGGTGCGCGGCCGCGCGTGCCGCATCTGCGGCCGCGCGCGGGGCCGCGTGGCCCCGGCCCGCGTCGCCGCCTCCAGCCGCAGCGTGCGCAGCCGGAACGGCGACGGCGGCGTCGGGAACGAGCCGTCCGCCGAGCTCGGGAACGGCACGGAGCTGAGGTCCGACACGTGCAGCGGCGACCACGGCGTCCAGGCCGCGGCCCAGGGCGGCCACGGCGGCCAGGGCGGCCAGTGGATGGCCAGCGCCGGCGACGAGGCGCGGAACAGCGGCGGCGCGGCGGAGGGCCGCAGCGGCGCGCGCAGGCGCGGCAGGAAGCCGCCGTCGTCGGAGGAGGAGGGCGCGAGCGAGGGCGCGGGCGAGGAGGAGGCGGCGGAGGGCGGGGGGGAGGGCGCCGCCGCCTGCCAGTAGTGCGCCTCGCCGCCGCACCGCGACGGCGGCCACACCCAGTTGACAGTAAAACGCAAACACTGCACTATACCCGATATTCCGCGTTCTCTAAATCTGTAATAGAGAACACAAAAGAATATGTTAAAGGTCGGATCGTGTGAGATTTACGGAATTGACGTTGTTATGAAAAATCAACTATAAACCAACCTGATTTCCTATAAGCAGCAGAAATAAAATAGAGATAAAAATTAGACTTGTTGGTAAAGATACAATAACTCATATCATGATGATTAAACTAAAACATCTTGAGTAGGTAACTTACTTTTTAAAAGGCACTTGAGTGCTGTCAGCGGCGCGCAGGTCGGTGAGGCGCGCGGCTACCATGTTGTATGCTGCAATCGGATAATTTCTGAACATTACTGCAGTGTCTCGCTGCTCTCCCTCCCGCACCCCACACCGCCGCCCGCACCCCTCACCCCACTACTTCCACCACCAACCGACACCACACACCCACCATATTGTCAATCTCAAAGCTCGTGTACGTACTAGAATGGACTTAAATATAGCTTCTATAATTTATCAAGATATCTTTGAGCATACAGCTGAACGACCACCGCGAGCCAAACTAACATAGCTGCCAATACGTCCACTGCAAACTATGAAAGCAAAGCTATAGATTTCATAGTAAAACTGACTCAGCTGTGTAAGCTGTCTTTTTAGTACGTGGTGGTCTATTTATGGTTTTTTTGTTAGTAAAGTTCTTAAGCCTTTTCCAGTATTACACATTAAATGGCATAACCACATGAGAAGTTAAATAATTTAAAATAATACATAGATTCAAGCCATAAGTATTAATGATCTACTTAATTGATATCCTCCCTCTTCTTACTTTTTCTTAAAAACAAAAAGCAGAAAACAAGGAGGTAATTTGTTGTTGAGACTTAGGTTTAAATTCTTTTCAAAAGGCATGCAATGTGTTAATGTTTCACAAAAACCACACACAACCTCATGCAAAATTATACATAACTAAGTAAATTAACTGACACTATTTTCGATTCACTCGTCGTTCTTTACAAGAAAAAAATATTTATTCTTCGAATTTTGTGATCTAGAGCGGATGAATTTGATTTTTTCATTGTTTTTATTAAACGTTAGATATTAATTAATTAGAATTATAAAACAGTACTATTTTCTTGTTGTAAAATATTCAGTATTATTTACCCCAAATAGTATCAGTTAATTGTGTTGAAATGATGGTAATGATTTGCTTTTTTACCGACAATATGGTAAGATAGCTTGTCTTTTCGTAGTTCTCATACAAAAGACATCAACTGACTTGACGTCACTTACAGAATGTATCAATGTTTGTAACTTCAGTTAGCTTAAATTTGTATGTATTAGACTTATACATTTCAGTAATACTTACAGTACACGTATCAACATAGGTGTAGATAACTACTTAATTTACTATAAGCTAAAGAACCAATAAAAGATGGCGCAGTCAAATTTACGAGCAGAATGTTTTTTAATTAATCTTTCATCAACAATAAAAGCCATCATATTAACTCAATATAAAATACTGTTAAATAGTCAAATATAGTATACTCGTAAGCTTTCCTGTAAGTAGTTCTATGCTAAGTAAAATACAGGTACTTTATTCTTATAAACCTTAATCTATTATGTATGTGGTTCAGTCATAGATTACGTAATTTTATTGCACCCGAGCATCAAGCTCGGAAGTGTATTACTCTGACTCGTCAAAATCGCGCCAGTTTCGGAACATTACTTGTCTCTATTTTTGCATTTTAAAGTTTTTCTATTTAATAACCTAAGAAGAGAAGATTTATCAAACTAGAACTGGACCCTAACCACAACCTTTTGTAAAATAATCTTATTTCAAGGAAATTTTGTTTCAAGCATATAATAACATTACTCGATTTCGTACCATGACCTCTACCGAGCAATATTATTTTATTCCTGCTTAGTGTTGCGAAAGAACGAATGATTTGATGACATTGTCTATTTCCAGGATATGAACATGGAAGTAATAAATACTTACGTTTACTTCCATGGATAAGAAGAAACAGCACTATAATAATAGCGCCATCTCTTTCCAATGACGTTCAGCGTAACATGATTTTATAGGTTATAATCACTACATATAATAAAACTGTAACGGTCTGTGTCTGTACATACAAGATTTTTAAGAAAAAAACTATGAGAGGTCTATATGGGGTTAATAGAAGCCAAAACCAGTTTTTGTAGAATTTTTGTCTGTCTGTCTTTCTATCTGTTTGTTTGTATGCTCATCCCGCAAAAACTACTAGACTAAATTTGATGCGGCTTTCACTGTCATATTATAGAAGGTCTAACTTAAAATCTGGCGTAGTTTCATCTTGATATGCTGCTTAGGCGGAACCTGAAATATGCGCAGACGAAGTGGCGGGCATAGGCTAGTTCATAATAATAGAAGTGTGAATTGATTTAAAATGCTCGTTTTTGGAAAATTAAGTATAATATTTCTGTAACTTATTACGTAATATACACTAATATCTCCTCATGAAAACGCATACAACGCCTTTTCTTGATGTACACTCTTCGCGGAGTTAGAATATCGGCTTCCAAGCAGGGGTTGGAATACCGGTAAAAATCTGGTACCGGTACCTCTCCGAAACAAAGTACCGGTAATTGGATTGGTACCGTTAAGTTTGGTACCGTTATTAACAGAGGTACCGTTAAGCATGGTAACGATAATTTTTACCGGTACCTCATTGAAATGATGGTACCGGTATTTGGATTGGTACCGTTAAGTTTGTTAGCGTTAATAAAAGCGGTACCGTTAAACATGGTAACGATAATTTTTACCGGTACCTCATTGAAACGATGGTACCGGTAATGGGATTGGTACCGTTAAGTTTAATACCGTTAATAACAGAGGTACCGTTAAGCATGGTAACGATATTTTTTACCGGTACCTCATTAAAACGATGGTACCGGTAATGGTACCTGGTAACGGTAATGACAGTAGGTAGGGTAGTTACAGGTGGCACCTTTCGTAATGGTCGGTTACGGGATGGGTAACTAGAAATGTTTTATCTTGAGCTCCTCTATGCTTCGGAAGGCACGTTAAGCCGTAAAACTTTTGAATAAAGTGTAGTACCATTTGTACGGTTAACGTTAGGTACCGGTAATACTCTGTATATTACCGTTAAATTTTAACAGAATGGACATACCGTTACTTACCGGTACTTATAATGTGAGTTTGGTACCGGTAATAACTCTGTAATTACCGTTAAAATTTTAACAGAATGAAATTACCGTTACTTAACGGTACTTGTCACGGTAATTTGGTACCGGTAACAAGCTACTTTATATTACCGTTAAAATTTTAACACAATAAAAATACCGGTACTTAACGGTACTTATAATGTTAATTTGGTACCGCTAATTTTAACAGAATGGAAATACCGTTACTTAACGGAACTTTTAACTTGAATTTGGTACCGGTACCAAGCTTTTTCCCGATACCTATATTACCGTTAAAATGGTAACAGAATGGAAATACCGTTAATTACCGGTACTTATAGTGGGAACTGGGTACCGGTAACAAGCCCTGCTTCCAAGTACTCGAATATTTCCAAGTTCAAATCCATTTAGAATCAAATTAAATCAATTGCAGTCACTCACTATAACGTTCACATTTACTTTATATTGAATTATTTTCGAAAATAAGTTGATTTACTTTACATTTTTGAGCAAATAATAGTAAATAATGTTGTATCAGTTGCGAAAGAGTAACTTTTTTAAGATTGCTAAATTTGACAATAAAACAATAATGCTAGTGGCCAAAAGCACGTCGTGGTACGAATTGAATGAACAAAATAGAGGTGACGTCACCAAAACTGCTGAAAAATTTAATATTGTTTCAAGCTTGTTTTAAAGACCTTGTGGTACGAAAACTCAATGTAATATTAAAATAATACTGCTATAAGACCTTGTGGTTAGCCCCTGGTGTAGAGTACATTCTGTAAGTGACGCGCAAGGGGAGCGGGCAAGCGGCTCGACCGGGCGGCGTCGTCGATAACATTTACACCAATGAGGGTTATCGATTCTTCGCTCATGGCGAGTGAGGTCTGTCAGATGTTACAATTTGACAACTGATGACAGTATTGTACCATCTGACAGATCTCACTCGCCAGAAGCGCCAACTAGTAAACGAGAAACGATAACCCTCCTTACACCTAGAAGGTTTGACGTAAACGTTACCGCTGACAGCCGCCCGGAGTGCCCAGTGTACCTCTCACCTTTCTCCTGCTTCCGACGCTTGCGCTTGTTGCAGATCTTCACCGCGCAGACGGACAGTATGATCGCCACGATGAAGAAGAGTATGCCGCCCACCACGCCCGCCGTGATCGCTTTATGCTTCACCCGCGCTGGCACTGGAAACTTCACCTCTTCAGAACTCTCGTAACTGGTCGCCGAGTTCGCCAACACTCGGAAGTAGTACGTTCGCCCGCCGACTAAATTCTTGACTGGAATGAGAAGTTTCATTGGTCTGTATAAATAAGTGTATTAATAACTGGGAAAGCTTCAAATAAATTGTGTATTTGAGAATCGCATTTGAAAATGGCTGGATCAAACAGGCAATTCTTTTGGTCGATATTCGCTAGATTGGAAGGAACAGAAAAATTTAAATTCCCAAGGTCCAATTTGCTAAGATACTCGTAAGTGGAACGAAGTGGTGGTCAAAGTTTTACTTATACATTTAGATATAAGTTACCTAGATAGCTGGTCTCCTCGGGGCGGATCTGGCCGCGGTTGAGCGTCTTCCACTGCGCGTCGGTGCGGTACTTGATGGTGTAGTACTGCACGAGCTGCGCGCGCTCCAGCGGCGCCTGCCACGTGATCAGGAACCCATTGTGGACCTCTGTTACTGTCAGGTTGCGAGGCGGACCTGACTTCGGACCTATGTGGACAGGTAAGTCTTTAATTCCTTACTTTTGCCTGTAGTTACTATTGACTGTAATTCCTAATTTTTGATTTCAATTCCTATCTTTTGACTTGTTGGAAACTCGCCTGTTTAACCTTAGGTATGTTTCCAACAAGCCAAATCAGATACTTTTTGATTTTATGTGATTCAAGAAAAACAAGAACTTAAATAAGAGAAAAAAAAACATAGGGGCTGTTTATGTCCAATTAAATTACTTCTAGCAAACCCGTGAAAGGAGAGTTGAAAAGAAAGGCAGACAAGCGTGTAAAATGTAGATTGTAGATCTGCAACTCGACTAAATTATTTAAATTAAGTAACAGCAGGTTATTTCAGAATTCTCCATCTAGTTATTCCATAAGTACGTGTCAAGTGTTCTACTGTATATGAGTCAAAGTGATTTTTTGCTAACCAAAAATAGTTTTTATTATCTTACGCATGTATTTGAGTCTGTATGCGTTTTTCTACATCTAGCAAAACTGCAAACTTAATCTAAGAAGTCCAGGCAACTAATGATTGAATTCTAATAAGCTGAGGTTAGTAAGGCAGTGTTACAGAGAATACTGTGCAAGGTGAGTATACCCGAGCCTTCAGGTGCGTTCTGAAATATTTTTTCGTCCACTGGCCCCGCGGGCGTGGGTGGCGCTTTCGGCTTGGCGCCTACATCTACAAAAAGTAACACATTGTTAGTACACTTCTCCCAGAATTATCTACAACTACTTACAATAAGGAACTTAGTCCCATTTATCTACGTCTGTTTTCCTAGTTCCAACCAGGATAAGAATGGAAGTAGGAACTTAGTTTATGTTAATTTATTTTTGAACATCGATACTTTTCGTTACAACATGTCTTCTAAATGATTAAGGTATTTTCTTGGCAATTAATTTTATCAACAATCAACCAAATACATCCTAGATCCCAAATATTCTACAGTAAACCGTAGTTAGGAAGAAATTTTGAAACCAATCACCAATTGATCTAAATAAAAGAACCCACAAATATTTACATTACAAAATCCCACAATAAAACCAATAACCGTAAAACATAAGTACGTACCTAGTGTTCTGATCGTTATCGTCTTGCTCATCATGCCTTCTCCAATGGTGTTCTTGCTGTTGACTTGGAATTCGTAAGTCGTGCCGGGCTGCAGCCGGTTTATTGTGACCTAGAATTTAACAAGCAAAACCTTAGGCACTAAAATTATATTAATTTCTACATTTGGAAATTAATTTAATTTAATTAATATTAATTTACGCATCCATAAAAATTTCATAACTGACAGAGTACAAAGGCTCACGCCCTTGATGACGTCAAAGAGAAAATAAAAGTAGTCACAAAAGTAGCGTCAGAGAGTGACGGTAATTTTGATGCAATCAGAGCAGCCTGCTTCGAAGTTCCTGCATTAATCAGCTTTAATGTTTTACCTAGTAGCAAAAGCTACGGACCCCGCACGTTTTGGGGGCGTACTAGTTAGGTGGATGACTTTCCTTGGTCATGCCAAGGGTCCATTTTAATCCAACACTGGCCCTGAAGGTTTACTCAAAAAGTATCGAAGACTCACGGAAGTAGCTCCGGAGGGCGTGACGGGCACTTTGGTCCAGTCGGAGAAGCCGGCCTCGCGGTACCAGATGGTGTAGTCCATGCTACAGGCCCAATTTATTCCGGCACTGGCCCTAAAAGGTTACTCAAAAGTATCGGAGACTCACGGAAGTAGCTCCGGAGGGCGTGACGGGCACTTTGGTCCAGTCGGAGAAGCCGGCCTCGCGGTACCAGATGGTGTAGTCCTGCTTGTAGTCGGGCCCGCCCGCGTAGCCCGGCTGCCAGCGCAGCGTCACCTGGAACTCCGTCGCGGTGCCCGACAGGTTGTACGGCGCGTGCGGCTGCGTGCCTTCGATCACTAGCTGTGTGTCCGCTACTATTGTTGCCACCTGGAAGAAACGTTTTGAAATTATTGCTGTCCGTTTGTAGAATCTTTACTGGGGATTAACCCGTCAATTAACAAGTAGCCAAGTCCGGTGGTGCACCTATTGTACTACCTTTGTTATCTAAAACACCGTAAGACGCATTAACTATCGTAGAACGAACTAACATTTACACACATGGAGTCTCAAAATGTCACCAGATTGTGACTGTGCCATGACAGACACTGCAACAAAGATTGCTGCCTGGATGGAATCAGAACAGAGCAAAGTAAAAAACATGTTAATTCAAACTACTTTTCACATCGTTACATCGTCACTTTAATTTACTCCTATTTATTAGCTCCAATATTTACCTCATTGGAAGCAACACACTGATAGATGCCGAAGTCCTGTCTCCTGAGTGTGTCTATAGTGATGTTCCCACCGACCGCCCGCACTCTGGTCTTCTGCAGCGGCAGCCCGTCTCGCCGCCGCCACGTCACGCTCGGCCTCTGCGTGCCCTCTGCCTCTTGCGCCTCGCAATGCATCTCCACTGATTCACCCACCTGACAAAAATATTCGTGTCATTTTTTCAAACTACGTGAATCATCATCATCTGCTTTCCATGACCCATTGCTGGGTATTAAGCCAGTATTAACCTCTTATCGTCTACGCCAACCTCTATCCTGGGCCATCGCAATGCAATCCAGTTCTTGCCAGCAATATTCCTCTACATCGTCGACACATATAGCTGCCAGATGTCCGGAGTGTCTTTTATTTCTAGGTTACCACTTCGATACACCTTTACTCCTCCTACCATTGTTTCTCCTAGCCAGGTTAACTCACCTGTCTGTACCTATTTTTAGTTCATATAAAATCTTACACTACACTTTAGTTGATATAGGTATAGTTTTAAATTTATTCTGACTAAAATCTACAACAAACCTTTCTTTGATACAACGGCTCCGGTTCCACTGTAAACGCGGGGGGTTTCCGAACTAGAACCTCCATGGGACCCGACGACCCTTGCGTGCCCTGCGCATTATATGGCGTGCAGGTATACCGCCCTTGGTGGTTCTGGTTCACGCGCGTGAATAGAAGAGACCCGTTGTTCATTATCACGATGTCCTTCGTCTGGTACGGCTCCAGAAGTCTTTTATCCTTCGTCCAGGTCACGTATTGCAGCGGAGGGTTTGCCTTTATGTAGCATTGCACCACCCCCGCCAGGCGGAATGGCAGGTATTGCACGGTTGGTGTGAATGTCACTTTAGCGGGATCTGTGGAAACAACTCGATGTTTATTGCTCAGTATACCAACCAAGTCAAGTTTCGAAGTTATGATTTTGCTGATTACTCAATGATGTCAAGATATTAATTTGTATCAACTTCTTCATAGGCACGATTTCTGAAATCCAATTGGAGCAAAAATATTCACCGAAACATTTGTTTATTTTCTTTTGATCAATTAGAATCACACACACTTACATTCGACATTTAAATAGGCGGAAGCACTCTGCGGGGCGCCAATACCGTTGGAAACCTCGCAGAGGTACTGTCCGGAGTCGTCGGCAGCCACCGGGTTGATGACCAGCGCGCCATCTCTCTGGATCGTCACTCTTGTCTCCAGGGCCGCCACCTCGGCCACCGGCGCCCCCTCCCGGAACCACTTCACGGTCACATTCCCTGGTAAGGCCTTTGCTTCACATGAAAATTGAACTTTCTCCCCTTCTAATTTCGTCTGGTTTGTTGGAGGCATCTGAAAGATAAAGGTTCTTGATGGGTGTTTCTTTATTGTGTTCAAAAAGTACCTACAGATATCTATTCCAAGTGGTTTGCCTAAACTCTGACATGACCTTTTATGTAGCGGCGTTAATAAGGAAAATTTAATGATCTTGTATCCCGTGACAATAGCTTAGGGATTCTGGGGTCAAAGGTAAATAAAATTTATGACGTTCTGTTGCACCCGTAAAGGGGGCAAAATTACGGGTACAATGAGAATACACGGTTACTTACTGTGATGACGGCGCCGCCAGCGATGATGACGCGCGCGGTGTGCGACACCTGTCCCTCGCCATTGCGCGCGATGCAAGTGTAGTCCCCGATGTCTTCGTGTCGGATGTTGCTGATGCGCAGCTCTGTGCCGTCGTTGAAGATGCCGACGGTGCCCGAAGGCTCCACAGGGTTGGCGTCCTTGTACCATAGGATCTCGGGCGTTGGCGTGCCCTCCGCTTGGCAGTTGAGAATTATAGCGTCTCCTGTTGGTGGGTATAGTTGCATGTTTTGTCTATGTCATGTGACGATGTGTTCACTTAGAAAAATTCCGATCATTAAATATCTCCTCGATCGTACAATACAATCAATATTCTACAATACTTTACAAGTTTGGCATGAGCTATTTTATAGTTAGATACCTACTATGACTTCAAAGGGATTTGGAATATTTTGCTATGATATCCATAAGGTTGGTACTGTAATAAACCATTTTACCTAAATTAACGTATATAATGTCTTCCGGTGTGATGGAGAAGCGCGGTGGCGCGTGCACGTCCAGGTGGAACCAAGTACCATTTTTGTGCTGATTAGGGGACCGGTTGAGGAAAACCACCTTACACTCGTACCAGCCCTGTTAAACAAATCAGAAATGTACTGGATTTAAGAAAATCTTTTATTGACGAGAAATGTTTATCTAGGACTAAGACCAAAGTCCTTAACACGACAAATCAGACGAATTTAATCTCCATGTGATTACATCTTTTTATATGAGAATACACCGTGACAGATAAAACTTAACAAAAACTTGTGAAAACATCAGAGATCTTCTCAAAGCTATAAAAAACGTTTTACCTGGTCCGACTCCCGAATGTTGGTGAGGTTGAGACTGGCAGCTCCGTATGGGGAATCGTGGGCCACGCGCGACACCCGGCCCTCGTACCCCTCCCCGCTGTGAGTCGGGTAACTCTCGTACCAGATGTAGATCGGAATGTCCTGTCCCTACGTTCACAACAAACATCATTACACTTTGTCTTCAACTGGCGCGAACAAGGATTATATCACAGCTAATTGCAGTATGTATTTTGCAGTTCAGGTCATTAGTCTAAAACAAGACTTTTACACGCTTGATAAAATGGTGGCCAAGGATCATTTAAATAAATGAATACTTGGCGAATCGTCGACCAATCATCCCATTTTAAAACGCAGGTGTTTCCTACGCGCAGGATGCGGGTTGCAGAGTAAACCGGACCGCAAAACACACACTACAATTACGTGACAATACCAAATGCTACATCGAACAATAAGCTACGTACACATCAACTTACGTCTCTTATACATATTTAATTAAGTAATATAGCTACTTTTTGCTAATTTCTTCTACAATATCGATTATGGCGGCTGGACAATTTCAACGCAATAAATAATCTTGTATGTAATATCCATATGCAAGTAGATCTTTTGTATTTCAGTTTACGAAACAAGATTCAGAATTTAAATTTGGCTTACGAATTATTTTGTATTTCAAGTGTACAATCGCCAATGTAGCTGTCCTACGACAGCAAATGAAGTCAAAAAAAAAAACCAATAGATCAGATATTTTCTTATACATTCGAGTAAGAGAACGATGGTTTCTTTTTGGCTTCATAAGTCTTGCATTTTGTAAAAACAAATATTTGTAAAATCAGTAAAAATTGTATCTAAGTATTTTAAAATATTTTTGCTGTTACAAAATATTGCAAGATAATAACGCATTTAAATCATGCATATGTTAAAATTATACTGAAAATTAGATAGATGAATACCTATTTGCATTTATGTAAATAGGGTTTGGAGTTGACAGATGCAAACATTGTGATCGTAATGCAAGTCTCTGGAGTTGAATGAAGCATGCAAAATGTCATATAGCTACTTAAACAAAAAACTACGTGCGCTACTATGATTCATGTATGTGCATGTTATACATTTAGTATTTGAACTTGTTTATTTCTGTTTTTTTTTATTAAAATACTTGTTATTACTTTAAACTACTGCAGATAGAGCGTGGGAGAAGCCCACAGCCACAGGAAGAGAGAAACAGACAGAACCGCCGCCAGTGCGAGTGGAGGGAAGTGCTGCCCCGTGCCCGTGTCAGCCGAGTAAGCCGTGCTGAGGCTATCTCGAAGGTATGGTGCGCCCAAAATAAAATATAAGATCGAAAAAAATCTTATTGTATATGTAAAGTGGCAGTGTTGTGTATGATCGTATCTAACGGGGGTCTGCTGCTCTCTCGGACTCGCTTTGAAGGCCTTTGTCACTGTGGTGTTGTCGCCCTGTCGGGACGGCGCGAAACGTACACCAGGCAATACGCAGAAGAGGCAGAGATACATAAAAGGCGTGCGAAGGGCGCGCGCGGGGCGAGGGCGCTGGGGCGGCGTCCCCGGCCCGCGGCGCCGCGTTACCACGTCACGACACGAGTCTCAGTCCAGAGACTAGATATACTTTACAGTCGGAGAGGCGCGTCGGGGGGACGAGCCGTCCTTTACTGAACAAAAACACACGGAAGATGAGCAGCGTAGTATTGTAAGAGTGGAGTGTGGACTGCCGTACCGTTTCGCCTACCTTCTTCTCCCACTGCAACACGTACGGCACGGGCACGTCCTCCGGGAAGTCCACCTGGCAGTTGAACACGACGCTCTCGCCGAGGATCGCCGTGATGTGCACTGCATCTTGGTGGTCTTGGTGGCAGGTCACTGGTGCATAAAGTGCCACATGTTAATTTCAATTCATTTATTGTAGACACTTCTAAAGGCAAGTAAATAAGTAAGGATACCAATTCAACTGTTGCTTCCTTTGGAGTTATTAGGTTACCTGCCTGTTTTTCAAAAGTTTTCTGCATTTGCATTTGTTTTTTAATAGTTAACACCTGTTGTTGTTTTAATTATGCACGATAAGCCAGTTGTAGTTGTAGCTAGTCGAATGCAGCGTTTGCCCCAGTTTGCAAATGGAAGTCAAGTCACACCAACAACACCTATACTGCACGCACGCACCAAGCGCTTTTCGTCATCATTCTTAATGCGCACATCGAAGCAATGGAACTCCCTGACTGCGTCTGTGTTCCCGAGTATGTACGAGTATGTACAATTTGTCTCTCTTCAAACCAGAGTGAATAGGCTGCTTCTGGATAAGCTCGCTACATCGTAGACCTCATCTCTGTCCTCGGGCAAGATTGTAGGCAAGAGCAAACCCAAAAAATCTGCTGTCTCTGTCACTCACCTGGCAGATTATCGAGCAGAGCAGCAACAACAACACCTCCTGTCTCTGTCACTCACCTGGCAGGTTACCGAGCAGCAACAACAACAAGCCGGCGGCGATGTGCGGCGGGTGCACGGCGCGCCAGCCCATGCCTGCGCTCCCATGTCACGGCCGCGCGCGGCGACTCATCCTCGATGCATCACCTGCAAAAAGAATACGGTCAGTTGCATCCTGATGCATCATCTGTAAAAGAATGCGGTCGGTTGCATCCTAGTCAACTCATTCCAGATCATACCTATCAATAGATTGATATAATAATGGTGGGAAGACATTTATACTTACCTAACTGATTTTAAAATCAATGTCTTAAATAACTATTTAGATTTAATATAAAATGAAAAACTCAAAAACACGATGATTCGCAATCCATCCATTTAACAACTACAATTGCCATGCCCATACCACAGCTATAAATCGATTTAGACACATAATACGGTAGTTAGATACATAATGAGTTCTATTTGGTCTCATGGGCACTGTGACAATGCTAGCTGGATGACAAATAACAGGTACAGACTGTATAATCATCGGAACTGACGAAGGTCGAATAAGTATTATGTTCAGCTCAGTTTATTGATGTCTGACTATCCACCCTTAATTTAAGGGTATGAGTGATTTGGCATTTGGGAATCAGAAGAGTAAATAATAATATTTGGAGACTATTTTTCTTCGGAACCCTATATCGTTATCGTTGTTTAACTAAGGTTTGTGTTAATTAGGTTGGGATTTAAAATAATGTTCTGTTTATCCTCGAAAACTTTTGAATTTACAAAATATTAGTTAGAAATAAGTAATTTATAAGGGAACTCTCTCCGCGCGAGTTAAACTCCTCTTAACTCGTATAAACTTACTTAGGTATTATAAAGTTTTTTCAAAACTTTAGGATTATTTTGTTCAGAAACTGGAAGACGTACTTTTTCCAAAGTTGCCTTGAGAGGTAGAGTCTTTTTGCGGTATTTAACACAAGTCTTGATTTATCGTAAATATTTAATTATTTAATTTTTTTTTTTCTCATTTTTTTTTGGGGCTTTTATCTTTTGAGATATGTCAGCCCCATCGTACCTAATCGTAATTATTTAAAAGAAAATATATTACGCCATAATTATCACAGTATTGTTCGGTATATAAGCATTTACTCGTACATTGAACATGAAAGCAATACATTGTCCTTGCTCTATTTATACGGAGACCAACAGTAATTGTGCTACATCACGACATCGCTGATTTCCAGCGGCACAGGTTTACCATTTACCAAGTTTTACCATCCTAATATTATAAATGAAATTATATGATCTACTAATACATAAACATGGTAATGACGTAATGACAAACGATATTATAGCGGTATATGGAAACACTTAAATTAGATATGTAGTTGTATTTAGATTTCTATCACGGCTAAACGAAATTGACAAATTAAGTACAAGTAATATTCCATGGATGTCGTAAGAGGCGACTAAGGGAAATGCTTCCGATGGGCAGCAGCGTCGGAAGCTCACAAAGCCAAAAAAACTGCGCTCGCCAACCCGCCTGCCAAGCGTGGTGAGTATGGCAAATCCCCCAAAATCTTGGGGGAGACCTTTATCCAGCAGTAGATATTTTGCGGTTGTAATGATGATGAATAGAAGAGTAAATAGTAAACAAGCTGTAAGATATTTTCATTCACATTTTTTTTCTTCTTCACAAATCTATGTATCTAAAGTAGAAACATCATCCATCGAAGACAAAGACGACGTCCAAAAATCAAATTATAGCAAAATTTATAACCTAATTTTTTTTTATACATAAACAGCTATACCTATTTTAAAATATATGAGTCGTATGATGTCAAAATATAATATTTGTTGCTTGCAGTACAAGTATAAGAACTAAAAACTTTTTTCCAAAAAAAATGAACCGACTTCCATCATTAAACTTAAAATCATGAAATAACAATAAAGAAAAATGTATTAGCATGCTACCTACTGAATGAGGTGAAGTCGGTGCCAAGTGCAGGAGTAAGGGTGTTATGTAATTGTTTAGCTAGGCATTTTATATAATATATACATGATTCTAATGTTAATTTAGATTATTTAATATTCAATTTGGCACCGACTTCACCTCATTCAGTAGGTAGCATGCTAATACATTTTTCTTTATTGTTATTTCATGATTTTAAGTTTTATGATGGAAGTCGGTTCATTTTTTTTGGAAAAAAGTTTTATTTTATCATTTTTAGTGCTTCTACACCTATTTTCTTTAATAAAAACTTTTTTTCACTGCTGGCCGAAAATAAAGAATTAAGAATTCGAAACTTTTAATGTCAGTTTGATTTGAAACGTCAAAACATGTCAAATTGTCTATTATTTTTGGCACATAAATAGACCGAGAGCCCGTGACGACCAAACCTTCCTTATTTTAAAAATACTGAATGTTTCTCTGCGTGGTATATATGGATAAAAAATATAAGCGACTAGGTATGAAGTTTGGATCTTAGTTGCTTATGCAGGTAATATGGATAGCAAGGATGATTTTTATAGGTATAAAAAGCACCCTTGGGGCCTCCCAAAGTAATATTAAATTCAGCTTTTATAATAAAACAAATATAACTTAATTTAGTAAAGTTACAATGTCTAGCAGGTGTTTATATCTGCACCAATTGCCTAGTAATGGATGGCGTGATTTCATATAGGAATAAAATCTTTAAAAAAACTTTACTTTGAGGAAATTAAGTTACCACTTTAAATGTTATTGCTACAAATAATCTGCCTAAGTAATCATGATCCAACTTTTATAGTTGCTAATCGCTATTTATATGTTGGGAACATACACAGAAAATCTTGAGTTTTAATAAAATAAGGAAGGGCATGCTGTCGTGGACTTTTGCTCTATAATGCAATGTTGGTATTTTTATATTTTGTTAGGTATCTTTAAAATTACCGAACAGATTCTAACGTGGTTAAAATGGGACCAACTTGGGAATATACCATTACGAATAAAAAAACAATTTCGGAAATCAGTCCACTATAGGCGGAGAAATCGGCGAACATACATAAAAAAAAAACATACATACATCGAAACATATAACCTCCTCCTTTTTTGGGAAGTCGGTTGATAAAACAAGAGCAGATTAATAAATAACAAATAATTACAGCACGTAGATTCTTTATCCCGAAATTCTCACGGTTGCCAGGCTAGGTACAAGGTAATAAATATAATACGAAACATCTTTCTATTGTCTTTTGGTCTCACCATTTATTCAGACTATAGGAAGAAGCCTGCACTTACAATCACTGACGAGTGGCGAGTGTAGTAGCGCCTTATCGATTCCTCGCTAGATTGCGATCACACCGATTTAATCCAATGTCGAATTATATTTTCTTTATTCGCTGTTAGGGGTGTCTTACGAGGAAAGTTAACTTTTCTGGTAGACTTGACTCCTTCGTAAGTCGAAATTACTACTTTATTTTATTTTGAATTTCAGCGACCTTTTTCCTCACACTAAATCAGTGGAGAATAGGGCACTCCGTTTAGTACGGTATGGTGGTTCGTAACTAGTTTCGAATGAGAAATTATTGTACATGTATATAACCATACAACCTGTATATGTTTTTGGAAACACTTTTAAAACTCTTTCGTTTGATACCCATTTAAATTTTATTTTTCAGTTTGCTATTTATAAAATTATGATATTTTGAGAATATGTTTTTATGCGAATGTGGTATTTTACGAATGTGGTCTTTTGAGAATATGATATTCAGCGACGGTAGCACACTTTTTTTTTGATCCGTTAAGTCAAAACCGTTTATTTTGACACCCCAAATTTTTAAATTTTCAATTTTTGGAGTACATGATACGCTGTATTGATTTTATTATGACGTCATATAGCCCATGCTACCCGCCCAGGGTAATGTACGTGATCTAATGATACCTCACCCTGATAAGGCGTTAATTACTGCAGAATAAAGAAACTTCCATAGACAGGAACACTGAAAACATAACGTCACGCCATAACTTGGAAGTTGTGCCTTCAGCCTTGATAGTGAACGACGACTGTACAGATTTCAGTCATCTTTTTTTAGTTTTCATTATGGATACACATGCGTGTTGTTAGCCGGGTATGCAACTTTAACATTTGCTAATAGTTCTTACAAAAAAAACTAAGAAATTTTCTTAGTTTTTTTTGTAAGAAATTGTGTAATTTCCGAATACGTAACGACTATTTAACCTATTATAGCGAAGACAGGACAACGTCTGTAGGATCAGCTAGCAGTAATAAAATATTAAAATGTACTTAACAATCAAAATGAAAAAAAAAAGTAAAAAAAATAAAAAAGTTAAAAATTAAGTTGACTAACTAGGTGCTTGTTAGTGAATTAATTAAGAGTTTTCGGATATTATGGCTCTTCTGATGAGTAGCTTATGTGTGTCTGACCTAGCTAGAACCTAGTGGTCTCTACTCTGTTCTTAATCAATGTAGAGCAAAATCATGCCACTATAAAACCTTAATAAATTACAAACTATTATGTAGATCATAGGTCATACATATATAGTAAGTGTATGAGGTATACCAATGAATTTGTCTTTATATTATTTTTTGGATTCTCGATTTTGTAAGTATTGTTTTATTCATATTTTTTAAAGCTGTAATTTTTAAATATGTAGTTTGAACGAATAACAGACCAGTTACAAACCAGTAGTAATATAGGTACTTACAAACCAGTTGGTCTGATTCATAAGTTAAATTATATTTCTTTTAAAATTGTAAATGACCTAAATTACAAGTGATTTTTAAACGTCATAAAATAAATTTTCAACATTGTGACATCTATTTCAAAATTACGAACTGCTCGTATTTCGGTGTTACGGTGTTCAGCGTTACGAGTGCTGACATAATATCCTGGATCGCTTCAGCTACACATGTTGGTCGCGCCCGCCCTAGCAGTCGGAGGCTGCGGCGCCGGTATCGATTTTCGTACCTTGTCGTCGCGCGGTAGGAATGCGAGGTCGTTCGCGCGAGTGCGGGCGTGCTGGCTGCAGGGCTGCTTCGAAGGGTTCGGCGGGTGTGGGGCTCCGTCATCTGTGGAGGGCGGTCATGGGCTCGCGACGTCGGCGGGCGCGTGCGAGGCGTCGCGCGGCGGGCTGGCCACTGCCCGCACCCGCGCAACTATTGATCGCTGCGCGCGCACGCCTCGCTCCCAGACTCAAGGCGCGGCGACAACAGATGCTCAAGGGGAGAGACAAAAAGAGACAGAGGGACAGGACCCGCGTCGGGCATCGCTGAGCCGTTAGCGGTGAATGGTCCCGGGTGCGAGCTCACGTGCTCGCTCGTGCGCTCGCTCATGACCTGCTCGCCCTCGCTCGCTGCCGTCTCGTGCACACGTCGATATTCGGCACCCCGTAATAGCCGTCATCCAAGAATTCTATGTTTGCTCGTCTATTTTTAAATTCAAAATGCAAACGGAAGTTTTCTTTAACTCATATTTTGCTTTCACTTTTCCTTACAAAATAGAATTATGTTGCTGTTTATATTGCGGATATATTTTATTAGGTCCCTTATTGCTGCACATTAATTTTTAAAGTATTAAAATAATATGTAGAAGACGAAAAGATCGCGAAAGATTTTTACGCATTTTCGTAGCAGCGAGCGTAGCACTCGGCAGCTCGTAGCGTATCGCGTAGCAGTAGTTCGTAGCCTTCTTTTTAGAGATTGCGAAATTGCTACGTTACGAATGTGGTCTATTTATAAAGAATTTGTTGGCTATTGAGATCGAGCGAGATACAGTTCAGTTCAAACTTTTTAGGGCTTATATCTATGGCATATATAATAGCGCTATATAAATCACACAACACAACAGAATGACTGAAATTCGATCCACCTATCGTCAGCATGTTAACACGTTCTTTTACAAGATTTTAGTCGAGGTCTGTACAAAATACGAAAATCGTTTTAAATCAGTTTTAGACATGAAATAGTAATGGATTGCAGTTTGATCGAAGCCCGCGAGGTGCAAACGAGGTGGGCGGTAAACACAGCGACAGCTGCCATAATGGCTGAGCTGACTAACTTGCAGGCGACGACTCTCTATCGATCCGTGTTTCTTTTACTTTGCTTTGAACTTTAGCCTTCATGCCGATCTTTATTACTTGATTTCTGTTAGATGGATAGATATATATCTATCTTAAACTTACAGAACAGAAACAAACAGCCACAACAACACATACAGTTTCGTACACAAATAACGAAAAATACATAAACGAACAAAATAAAAAAAAAATGCTATTACGAAGGTACACCTTCGTAATAGCATTTTTTATTATATGTACCTTTGTAAGGTGTCGACTCAGACTGTAGTCTGAAACGTGATTTAAGCTATGAATACGTAAATATATCTATCTATAGTGTGTTTATAATGGATGACCTCGGAAAACACGACTGATATATCTTTTCATAACATGTATAACATAAATTCTTCGTATATTTTAAAGTCCGTTTTTCATAGAATCTTTCCAGGTCTGTGAGTTGTGGATTTTGAATTTCTGATACAGACATTGCAAGCATTTCCTTTAAATTATTTTAAACAACAATCGAACAATCTTATCGTGTTAAAAATAGTACTTACAAATTTTAAAAGCCAATTTAATTAGGTCGGTAATTTAATTACCTAAACAACTTAAAAACTTACAACTAGATTAGCCTTTTTCAAAGGTGAAGGCTGCCCTTGAGGGTAGGCCCTGTAGGTAATTAGTTCGTACAAACCTTAAAATACCAAGGGCGGTTGTGTAAAATCAATAAAACGCTTACTTCGGAAACAATAATACTTTAGCTATTATCTGTATCCGCAATAACAGTGATAGCATAGTTGGAATTGTTGGATTCTTTTGGTAAATATACCTATCTCGCAATCGGAATGAGTGATGGTAGAAGGGGCGGGGGTGGGGGCGGGAAGGGTCCTTGGGAAATGACTTTCTCACGAAAAATACTCACTACGTTTTCCCAGCTTATTTTATGAAAGTTTCATATCCGTCCCTTCATATCCGTCTTATTTGTCGACGATCTAACGTTTGAACTAATTTACTTTATAATTATAAGCTTGTATATATATACTTACAGAAAGACTTATAATATCTATTTATATAAAATTGGACGCTGATTTATTGGAATATTAACGCAGAGACAAAATTGTTGAAAGTAGGAAATTTAAATCTTGAGAAGTTAGAAGAAACAAATTTTCGAAATTCCATCCCTAATCTTGAATTGCTTCGCTCAAGGGGTTAAGTAGGTGAAAACAAAACTCACGCGGGTGTAGCCGAGGGTAAAGTCTTTGTATAGCATAATATTATATTCGTATAGATGTGATTTTATTTATTAGAAAAAAGTTTACCGTTTACATGATAAATGTTACTTCATTGCTTCAAAGAAATACCCACAGAAACGTGAATTCAGCTTTCTGAGGAAATACAGGTTTAAAATTTCTCAATTGAATAATACCAAGTGTCCTATTCGAAAATTGCATTGTGCATGTGGATTTACTTTACACAGTGAATTCCAATCGAAAGAATGCGAGGCGTTTGATGAAAGAGGTTTAATTTAAAATTCAATAAAGGAGGCCTCGTCTCTATTTCATTTATTGAGCGGCGAGGTCCTTTGTTGTTTGAAGAAACAAATGCAATTTAAATATTTGAGGACTATTGTATTGTTTGGCTAAGCGCTGGTTCGACATGAGAATTGTTAAAATTTTGCAATTTAAGTTGTTAAGAAACCGATATTTAAACAATATTGATTTTAATTTATGTGTTAACCATTCAAAAACAAAATTAAATGTTTTTTCTTTGACCTTTTTGAACATTGTAAAGATACGCATGCTAGAGTGCGAAAAGTAAGTAGTTTATAAAAAAAAAAATAGTTGTTCTATTCGGGTTTCTCATCTAGAGCGATTCTGTATAGGGTTCACTGTGACATCTGTTTCAGTGATATACTAGTAGTTCGCCGCGAACTTAGACCTCGCGATTATTACTCGCGTTTTTATTGATATACTCTGATTTCGATTTTTCTAACATAATTCAGTTCCCTAAATAAAATCTAGATGGCGTTATCCAAAGTTAGAACACGCTATGGTTTCGTTTGCTAGATAATCGCGGACGTTTTTATTAATATTTCAAAAACTACTGAACCGATTTTGATGCCCAACGAACTTGAAAATTCTATTGATATTTCCTACATGCCTACCAAATTTCATCAAAATCGAACCATCGGTTCGGCAGTTATCGCGGTACAAACATACATACATACATACATACAAACAATGTGTTTCGCCCCCAACTCGATTTAGAGACCTTCGCTCGCTTCGCTCGCTCGGTCAATTAATCAGTCTTTTTGCGTTAATATATCGCCAAAAAATAAAATAAAATCGTGATTAAGTATTTAAAGAGGCAAACGTTTTACTACCGCCTCTACAATGGAAAAGTGTGATATCTGAAATTTGACCGATCTACGGCCATATGGCCCTTTTGACTGAACATCGGGCACATACAGTTACATACCAAATAACCATTTTCAATGTTAAAATTAAAATTCAAATAGATCAAGGATCACATGTGCCATGTTTGTAAGGATCCGTTCAGAAATGCGATTGCTAGCCCGGATTGTCCCGAAACAAACACACCCACAATTCTCATCCCGACAATAGCAAAATCGGCTAGTCTTTAAATAAATGGAGATTCTTGCCCAATAAATTCAGAGAGACAGAAAAATAAATCTATGTTACCGTTAATTTGTGTAAATCAGTTAGAGTGCAGATTAACGACGTATTCTGCAGATTATCTAGCTGAGTCAGTTAAAGTGGAAAAATAATACAATTATTATTTTTCCACTTTAACTGACTCAGCTAGATAAGTAAGTAAGAGCTCAATAGCTCTTACATTAAATAGATAATCTGCAGACTTCCTAGGTAATCTGCAGACTAACGACTTATACATACGGTAAATTCCATAAAACAGGCTGCTCTCAACTCTGTCAGGGTGGTCTTAAAAAAAATAACCTGAACCTAACTTCTTTTCTGCCCTCAGTCTTTCCGGGCGGTCATAAAAAAAATAACCTAACTTCCTTTCCGCCCTCAAAGTCATTCTGGGTGGTCATAAAAAAATAACCTATACCTAACTATGTACTTCTATATGAACTTAACATTTTTTGGAGCTTTGGACCAATCGCGAATTTGACCAATCGCGCCTAAACCGTGCGGTAGGAGCGGGCGAGTGAAACAAAAGTATTTCGTTCACTGTCTTCCCCAATTTAACGATGTACCATTCGTTACTGTGCGACTAACTAGGTAAAGTGCAAATAAGAGCTTTTTTAATTCAAATTTTACACTTTAACGAATAGTATCAGAGCATCTGCGGATTACCTAGTTAATGTGCACATTAACGTATTATGCGCACTAACGGTAACATATACATTTATTTACGACGCTCATAGCGTGATATAGTTCAAGCTATAAATAATGCTTACTATAGGTACTATATTATACTTAGATGAAAAACGTTAACACTTTTGACAATACAATATTAGTTGCTGTAATGAATACAATATTAGTTGCGTTTATAAAATTAAACTGCGAGTAACTGAAAGTAACCGGTTGAGTACTATTAGCCGTAGTGCCTGTAACGAGGAGTGAAACGAGAGGCAATTTATACACGCCACTCATTTCATTGCACAGAGATAAGGGTCTTGTGAATATTTCCGCTCAATTTCACACATTTATGTTTTCTCGTATCGAATCACTCGAACAGAAAAACTATTGAGCACATCCATTACTTATTTTGAACACAGTGTGTTTCTATTTTTATTTTAGTAATTTTACTCAACGTCACATAGATTTCTATGTAGATTATCAGTAGAAAAGCGTGAAAAGTGGATACAAATCTAAATAAGACTAGCTTGTGCCCGCGAACTTCGTCTGCGCGTAATACTATTGCTAATATCTCAGGTTCTAAGAGACATATCAACATGATACTTACGCCAGATTTTAAGTTAGACCTTCAACAATACAACAGTGAAAATAGCATCAAATTTGGTTCAGTAGATTTTGCGTGATGCGCGTGCAACAGCAGACAGACAAAAATTTAAAAAAAATGGTTTTGGCTTCTATTGGCCCTTTAAAGACCCCTCGTAGTTTTTTTCTTAAATATCTCCTATGTGCAGACACAGACCAGTTACAGTTTTATTATATGTATTGATGATTGATGATGATAAATTTTTAAAAAGGAATTTTTGTGAGCAAATTATGATTTTTTGCACAATAATCTCTCTTTCTCTGTCGGAATATTGCTTACCACCAGTGTGCTCTGCATGCGGGCAGCAGTGGGCCTCTCTTATCTGGAACAAGATAAATAGGCATTTAAACATGTGTTTTGTATGTGGAAGTTAAAAATATCCGTTAATTAATAAATACATACATCTACTACTTTATGACTTTTTTAATATTTAATGTTATTACTATATTTAATATTATTATGAAAGTGTGTTTATTTGTTCGTCCTTCTTTCACGTCAAAACCGAGCAATGGATTATTTATTGGTATGATTTTTGTATGGAGATAGAGCTGCAGAGTGGCATAGACCGTTTTTTGCCGCGGACGGAGCCGCTGAAAATAGCTAGTAGATAATAATTTAGAAATGACTAAACATATTTTCAAGTCAAGTACTTTAAGTAGAACTTTTAAGAAACAATGCTTAGCTAAGATACTTTTAACACTTTATGGGTGCATAGCAGTAAAATTTTGTAAAGATATAAAATAAACATAAATAAATAAAATAAACACGTTTTCGCAGGAAGTGGAGCTATGATGTTTTTTAAATTTTCTAATTAATACACTTCCCGAAAAATCACAACACATAGAGCCAAGTTGTTTCAAAGTATAACGCAAGTTGTGGAATTAAAAACGTATTAGGCGGGCTGCGGGCGGCGAGTGACATCTGTGAGTGGTCGGGCGCACGGAGGATGATTGATCGGTGTCGCAGCCGCAGAGCCAAGTCCGCAGTCCTCTCCTCCCAGAGATGGGTTTACGCCCGGGAATAAATGGGAAGAAAAGGTTTTTGCCCGACGTAAACCCATCTATAGATGGGTTTACGCTCGGAAGTAAACGGGCGGACAATGTTTCTTCCTGGCGTAAACCCATCTCTCCTCCTTGCTCACATGACGGATTGCTGCTTGCAGTAGCTAGATACCGAAGTATCATTGCATGTGCATCCAGTCCTCTCCTCACTCACATGATGAATTGCTGCTTGCAGTAGCTAGATATCAAAGTATCATTGCATGTGCATCGGTATCACATAGCTTACTAGACTACTCAAACATACGATGGCAAATTCAAGATTTTTGGTTCTTGTTTTTTTTTACAATAAACTAAGCTAGTATAACAATAAAATACATGTAAGTAGTATAAATGAAAATGAGAAAATTCACGTGAATTTTTTGTATCTAAAATCAAGAAAGATTTTTATCTTTTTCGTATCATATCAATTAAGATATGGTTGTATTGTAACTAAGTATAACTATGGTTTGTATTAAGTTTAACATATGTTTTTAGACTGATTTGAGCGATACAACAGAAACGTATTCAATTCCTTACTTACTCACGTAAGCGTTGTAAAAGCTTTGACATTAAATAATTGAGCGATCGAGTATCCTTTGTTATATGATATATAGTTAAATAAATTATTTCGCATGGGAAATCTATAGTAGGTAATTGATTAGTGTCGTCGCCAACAAACCAAGTCGCATTCCACACAATGTGAATGACAAATGGCTGCTAGCTGATACCCCGTCTATCAAAGTATCACATATGCATCGGCACTCAATGTGTATCTGAATTCAATATGTCAAATAAATGTTTCTCGTGAGAATTCTGTGAATGATTGATCTGTATCGCAGGTGTCACACACAACAGAACTGACAGATTGTTGCCCAACTTGGCTATGTAGCGCTGAAAAAGTGAACATTCAATGCAGGTATAAATATACTATGCATGGGCCCTGGACTTTATTCCCGTGGGAACTGCGGGAACTTAGCGCTCCCCTAAACTCTCTAAAGAGGTTCCATAGGGAGTGTAGGAGACACATTAGGGACATGCCAAATTTCAGCTTCCTACTGCCAATAGTTTTGTGTATGCACTGTCTATCAGTAAAATTGACTATTTTAATTAATATACTTACATATCATACCGACCATGATGACCAGCTAGGTTTGTTTATTTATTAAGGTTATACAAAATCGGTTGTGAAAACAAGCTAATTATTTAAAAATAAAAAACACGACTGGCAACTCACATAGCCTATGTCATTCAGAGGAATGCAAGGAATCTAACAATACCTCTCACATCAAAATCTGTTCAGCCGTTTATGACTTATGGTGGAATAAAGAAACTTACATACATACATACTTAAATACATGAACCCTGAAAACATAACACTCCTGTTTTCGTCAGTCGTGTAATAAGACTTAAATCTATTTATTTTTTAGATGTTATTAAACGCATTTGATTTCAATTCAATGTCCATAAATAGAAATCCGCTATGTAGTGTCCGACAGAATAGTATCGCCCCATTCCTCCCGTGGGTGTCGTACAATACCTACGGGAAAAATACCAAAGTACCCGACGACAGCAGCTACCTTATGTTACAATTCCATACCCACCTACACCCAGCCACGCCTGACCAACGATGTGATAATAGCAAATCCTTCTATTTATAGGTTAAACGAATAAGAAAAACATAAAGTTGAAGTTAACAGAGTAGGTAGTCAATGGAAAGCATTAGAGTGTGTGTAGCAGTGTGCCTTCGCGCATCTCTCATAGTAAAAAATGATCATGAGTGACACAAAAATTCTCCTCCGTTTAATAGAATTTTGACTATTTTACACCTGCGTTTCATACAACACGCTTTTTGTATGACCCGTCCCTTATAACGTGATTACATTATCTTTGGTGTGTAGGTAAGTATACCTATCCTATCAAGTGTACAAGCCCTAACCTTTATTTTATCAAGTGTTTAAAAGGATCGGATTAGGTAACCATTTTTATACCCACATGTCTTATAGATACAAATCATAGCCAAATGATACAACAAGCTAATTATTAAAAAATAAAAAACACGACTGACTGACAATTCACACAGCCTATGTCACTCGGAGGAACGCAAGGAATCTAACAATACCTCTCACATCAAAATCTGTTAAGCCGTTCAGGACTTATTGTGGAATAAAGAAACTTACATACATACATGAACCTTGAAAACATAACACTCCTTTTTTGGTCAGTCGTGTAAAAAGGTAACATTCCACTGGCCACCGTGGAATGGCAACAAAACAAACTGGAATCCGAGTCAGCTCACGAATGTCGCGCGTCGCGGCGATTCGTCTAGCTCGTGCCGCGACACCTTATCTAATTTGATTGATAGCACAAATTATACGGCTTTGCCGTCCGTCTCCCCTTAAATAGGTTATCGCATTTGCAGAATTCCCATCTAAGGTATTCGCCGTAAAAAATTAACTGATCCCGCTTAGAGAGGAATGGAGTATCAATTTGCTCTTGCATTGCATCATACTCAAAATCATCATCGAAGCACTATTCATAATTAAAATAAAATTGATCAATTTACTTTAGGTGTTTGAAATGTTTACAATAATCTGTAAATGGAAAGTCGATCAAAGGATTACGCTAAGGCTTAACTATTAAATAAATGACAAGTTAGCCTAGACCTTTTCCTTTGAAAGCCTACTGCTTTGGTAAAGGTGACCTCTGAGTCTGAATAGACAGAGGATTGGAGAACCTACTTTGTAAGGGACGAAGACATGAAATGATCATGTCTTGTCGTTCAAACTTATAAATACTGTAGTAACGAATTTTGACAGATTGAAGCTATTGAACTGAGTATCACACAGATGAATCTTCAACAATTTGAAATCGAGCTGTTTGAATGTATGTGATACATTTATTTCGGTATTGAGTATGAGGTACCTCAATACCAATGATACTTAATACTCAATACGTTGGTATTGAGGTATCTGAATACCAGGACCAAGATTTGAGACCCAATAGGATAAAGAAAGTTTGAAACTCGTCTGGTAATTATAAAATTTTAAATGATTCGAAAAAACAGGAAGTACTCAACAAATAAAAAAAAACCGGATACGTGATCCCAACGAATGAAAAAGCTAATCACTTTGTACACAAATATCGGCGCTAAATGGCCGGCCAGAACAAACGTATCGGCCGATTCGGGGGGCTCTATGAAAGGGTTGAAACACGCGACGTAATCAACGCGACTGGTTTTAATCAGCGACGGGGAGGGGGTTCGGTTTCGGTCTCCAGAGCCACTGCCACCCACGCAGCGGGACTCCACTCTATTTAAATGATGCATCGGTACGCAAACATTTTAATTTCGCATTCATCGGAGCAAGAGATACAATCTCATATTGCGCTTGTGAATTCGAAGCTTACAGAATTCCTTTCAGTGAAATGGACATTTTTACACACTGAATCTGTGTCTACCATTTTTACTACCGTCGAAAAATAAAGCTACAGGCTGTATATGTTATTCTTCGTCATTTTACCAATTGTAGTCTCAATTGGTAATTATTCGAACAGAAAATCGCTTTAGCCAACGCGTTATTTGTGCCCTGTCTTAGATCTCAAAGGGTGCACAAGTCTGAACAAGGTGGACACTGTGGCAAAAAGCAAAATACTTAATATTATTTAGGTCTCTCTCTCTTTAGTCGTATTTTCTCATGACTGAGGGTCGTGGTTGGTTATTATATGGAATGAAACACACACAACGACTCTTTTGGCAATTTTAATAGAGTGGTTTGCCATTGCCTTCTCCATTTCACACACTAGCTGACAGCTGATAATCATCAACCAGAGTACAAGTTGTTTCACGATGTTTTCCTTCACCGGAAGCAAGAGGTATACATAAACACTACTGCTCAACTAGTACAGATTTTTAAAAGATCAAAATAGAAAACTGATAATAAAATTACCGTACATCATTGTAAATCGCCTTTACAATTCAGGCTCTCACGGTAAGAATAATTTCTTCATTCCAATCTTTCTTCCGCTCCTGCTTCGTAACGTCATTTTACTGCTCGAATGCGAAAATGTTACTGTAAATTACATTTATTTATTCCGAGCGGGATCTACCTTGATTTATTCCCTTTTAGTGGTACTTAGTATTTCCACGGCGATGGAGAACGTAAATTCTTCGAATGTTTCTTTTTAATTCAGCAAGGAAAATTTTAAATGATTTACTTACGTTGAAAGTATAATAGCGAATGGCTCAAGTAGGAGCAGGTGCATTTTGATGAAAAGAAAGTGATTCAAAGAGTGATTGGTGTATAAATCTTAGACTGCAGATGATAAGGGTAATCCAGAATTAGAAACTGTTACTGTTTTATGGACTAGTAGTCTCCTGTTTAAGGCAGTAATTCTAGTCTATTTGTCTTCATCAACTTGTCCAATGTAAGGGAACAGGAGCAACTGGCACAATCTAGACAAAGATATCCGATTTTGATAAGAAGAAAATAACTTAAAAGACACTTTATAGGCAAAAGATTTTCTTGATTATAATGAAAAACACCGTTTCATCACAGCTCCGAGACAAGGGAAAAAAACTTAAAAAACTCACACACTTTGAAAAGTTTGAAGTTACCACAACCTTGTTTTTATCGGGGCTTAAAATAAACAATTTTAATGTAACTTAATCATGCTCGCTTTTATATGCTTCCCGGGAATTAGCTTTTTATCAAGTTGCAAATAATAAGAACAGGTAAGTTAGCACCGCATACCAGGAAACCATAGGCAAGAATCAGTATAACTTCATCGCACAAAGTATATCGGTTCCAGGACCACATCCTGTATAGCAACGTACAGGATTCAATTATACGTATGTAAGTATATTATAGCAAGGTAACAAGGAAACCGCGGTAACATCCGTTAGGTACTTCAAAGGATTCTCCACGAGTTTGTAACCCACTTACTTACCTGCTTCATGTGCACATTTTACACATCAGTAAGTCCAAATATCAGTAAAAGGAAAAAATACTCTATTAAATTCATTAGGGTACTTACAATTTAAAATAATTATTTGTTTGCTTTACATCAATTTCGTTATTTTTTTAATTTTGTGACGTCCCGTTCTCAACTTGATGTATTAACTAAGCACATTTTTGCGCGTCGCATATTTTTATACTTATTTACACTCTCACGTAATATGACCTGTGTTATCGTATCAAAATATTATGTTTCAATTATATACCACTTGTTATCGGATAGCGATAAAGTTGTAAGCTGAGTTTGTAAAATTATTGGTTTGAATTATATTAAATATCAAACAATATTTCCCTGTGCATGATCCAAATAAAGTAGATAACTCAGAATGATTGTGTTCAAATTGGTCGGAGGTCGCTTCAAATAGAGATTATTGGAAGGTGATGGGGAGACCGATAAGAGTAGGATATTATCTTACTCCTAACTGAGAGAAAGAAAGAAACAAGTAGTCAATTGAATGACTCGTTTTGTATTGGTTCTTTAAGATTATCAAGTGTTAATTTATCAAGATTCAGTGCGAAGTTATTGGTACTAATTCAATTTTAATTATCGTTTTGTATTGGCAAAACTTTTGTCAAACAACAGTTATCGATTTTAGCACACTCAGTTGTTTCAGTCTGGGTCGGAGGGTCGAGGGGGGAGGGGTTAGGAGGGGAGGGCGTGGTGGCAGTAAAACGGCAACCATCGCTACACACGTGAATATTTGATGACTGAATCTCGCCACGGCTGACGCGGGGCGGCTTGGCATTTGCCCATGTCGCGTTAGTCTCATGCATAGCACTCAATTTATATAAGAAATCAAAGCTCCTGTAACTACGAATTCTCATTATTTATCACATCCCATATTCTTGTATGAAAACAGCATTCTAGGGGACTGATCACTAGAGGCTGCTATCGCTAGATGAAAACAATATGAAGAAAACAAAGCAAAAAATCTTTACGTTTTCAAAATAGGTGGACATAGAGCACAGCACCTTTAAACAATATTGAATGAAAAATACCTGTAACTTTTTGATGCGTATATGGTATTCACAGAATTCACTGTATCACAGAATCACAGGTATTTTTAATTGGCAGCAATCCTTTCTAGTTTTATTTGAATTGGGGGAATTTCATTAAAACTGGAGGATAGTTTCCGCTTGTACGCATCGGAAGCGGGTAAAGGCGGTGTGCACACGGCGGATGCGGCGATAAAAAGTTGCATTATATAGCGTTGCTTTCCGTGGGAATCGCATAATGATTGTTTACGCCGATAATGACGTCTGACTGTCGGAACTTCACGCTTGAGCTCCCTGACGCCTCCCCTGCAGACATCATTACGACATTCACGACGCGACGCTTGCAAGAAATTAATGGATAAAAGCATGACGACATGTTTGCACCTAAAAGTAAAGCAAAGTACGCTAAGTAGTGCAGTAGTAAAAGATATAAATAAGTAGTAAATTCTCGTCTGGGAAGTGTATTTGTAAAATACATTGGTAGTCTTGTGACTGGAACAAATTTCAATAGACGTAAGATACCAATGAATAGATAGACAAACGTTAAATATACTTACTTATTTTAGAAAATCTGCAGTAAAAAAATATACAAAACTTCGCTCATATTAGGTATTGCCTATAGAGAGACATGCAGACGGATAACTTGTAAATACATTACGGGATTTCGGCTTCGCCCTTCGCCACAAGGCGACCACTAGTTAATATTATTATATAATTCACCGATTTACCAACCCTGACTAGTAATTAAGCAAATCAAATATGCTCCGTTCGTATAGAGTTAGTGGTTTAATTTGCAAATTAGCGATCGGAACATAGCGGGGCGGAAGCGACCCGGAACGCTCGTCGTAGTCGAAATAGAGACGACTCTGTCGGTATGCCAAAGATACCTGATCTGAACTACTTATATCTTTGATGCAGTCATTCTATATAATAAACTACCTTGTTTTTCTCTCGACTACCAGAATTTCCTCTCTTCTTAGTAAAAAAGAAAAGATTAGGATAAAAGTACCGTAAACGGTATTCTTTTCAATGCTCTATTTCCATGCTAAGCATAGAAAATTATTCAGCAGAAAAGGCATAATAAGAAATAATGTAAGTATGTAGATTAGATTATTACCTATTTGTCGTCTCTATTTGAGTTAATCAATCTTCTTTTCGAACTTATGAGTGAATGATAAACTAGTGTGCATGTATACTCAGTATAATATTCTCCATTGGAAGCCAGTGTTGTCTTAAATGAGCCCAAAAGTTTTTGAAAACCTCTACTCTAAGAACTTTTAAGTTCATCTTTCCTTTTAAGGTAAAAAGGTCGATACGATGGTGAGTGACCTCCACAAAACCACCTTGAACCAGACAGTTACGTAAGTAATTATACTAAATATCGTCATTATAATTTAAATTAGAATAATGTGCCAGAGCTTACTGCCATGGGCAAACACCGTTACCCATTGTTTGTGAAAGAATAAGATTCTATCCGATTGTTATGTAAAGTTACTTGGTGATAACATGATAACGACCGAGCTACTTTTAAAAAGCTTTTTTATTTAAAATTCAATTTTGCATCCAATCATGGAGGATATCCCTAATCGGGATCCAATTTGAATGTAGAATCAGGTCATGCTTACCATAAAAATTCATCGTCATCACAAAAGAACCAAAATGTAAAAATTCAACCTCGTTGTTTAAAAAAGCGATTTTTATTTAGCTTGGAATATGAACTAGTCGCTTTTAATAGTTTTTGAGCTTAGCCAGAACAAAACAAATATACAATACAATACAATACAACAATTCTTTATTCACACACAAGAAATTACATTTTAAGATACATAAAGATAATATATACAATACATAGGTATGTAGAGATGTGTGAATGTCATTGCGTAGTCATCCTTGTCGCTGTTTTAAAATTTTATTTGAAGGGCTTCTCTACTACCTAAAACAAATATACAATACAATACAATACAACAATTCTTTATTCACACACAAGAAATTACATTTTAAGATACATAAAGATAATATATACAATACATAGGTATGTAGAGATGTGTGAATGTCATTGCGTAGTCATCCTTGTCGCTGTTTTAAAATTTTATTTGAAGGGCTTCTCTACTACCTTGCCTTGAAAGGGCCCGCCCAATAGGACCCACTGTCATAGCAAGGTCTTGCATTTATTAATACGTGTTTCGTGAACAGAGCAGGTGTAAAATCTGTGTGGGCGTAACATTACATTTATTGCGTTTTAAAGGTAAAGGGCATAATTTCGACATCAAATGAGACAGGTGCTATTGACATTGGGTAATCAAAAAAATAAACATAATTAGTATCCACTGAAGATCATGTCAATAAAATATTGCCAAGAAAGGCATAGTACAATATTGTTTGCGCTGTAAAAAGGTTTGTAGATTTCATAGGATTTATTAATTTTATGAAAACTTTACGTCTTAACTATAGAAACTCTACAATCCCCATCTTCCCATGGTCATGGGAGGACCAAACTTTCAAACTTAAACTTTTACTTGGCGCTTAACTTCTTATAATCAAATTTAACTTGAAGAACTATAAGATCCTCTTTACAACGGAACTCACAATATTTCTACAGCCACAAACTCTAACAATTAAAATATTTATTTTTTTAAAGTCAAGCATTTCTTTTAACATTTATTTACCTGCCACCAACAGGACCAGTACTATTAAATCAGGCATAAAGACGATGGGCCTCACCCCTGACATGGTGCACATGCACAATGCACAATACTCGTAGAGACGAATTGCGCAAGAGGTTTAGGAGGGCCGCCCCTAAATGATATGGAAAAAGGCAAGGACTGATGATGATGATTTGTGTCAATCCACGGGAAAAGTTACCTTATGGTGATTGACGCTTAAGTGGATCCGAAAAACAAGTCATACGAGTTCACTCAACTTATAATAAGCACAATGTCGTAAAAGCCTATGACCATAAGGTACCTTTTCCCGTGGTTGACACATTTATTTTTCGGCCCGTATCGGTTTCTATGTAAAGGTACTGTTTCTGTTAAGGGATTCAGTACGTAGGTTCGAGTCACACTTGGTTTTATTTTTATTCTAATGCATTTGATAATACCTTGACCTCGATTGATTTGTAACCAAATAATTATGTAAATCTACTTACGCCTACGTGCGTGTATCATGAATGAATGGAACGGAACGGTAGTAAATAAAAATTATGTTAATATGTTTTGTTTACGTTGTTGAGTAAAAATTAAAGTATTGTCAGAAGAAGTGTTTAATTTAACGTGTAGATAAATTAATTACCTACAAATTTATTACCAAAAACATTATTAATTAAATATTTTCACACACAACACCAATTTTCATCGAATAAATTAAGTACATACAGTGGAATCGATTCCACAAATTACAAACGTAAATGTCGTGTTTCCATTGTGTCTCAAGATCCAAGGAAATTGAAATAAAGTGACAAGATCTCTGTAAGACTTCTATGTTTTATTACGATTTCTTTGGCCTTTGAGACACAACTGAGGCACGACATCAACGTTTGTAATTTGTAGAATCAAGGGCCTATTCTCTTTGTAATAGCGCCACCGCCTGCGCTGCGCCTACGCAGCCAACCGGAACAACCACCACAATAACGTACTACTTCTCACATGTGCCTTCCCATTGATGGCACTGGGAGTAACGGACTCCACTCTATAAGAAAGATCTTATCATCACTTATGAGCCATATATTATACAGCCTTTGTGTTAAGTAAAATACTTAGGTACAGATAGTAGTATAAGAAATCAATTATAAGATACAAGCCACCGACCACCAGTATCTACCTCTATTTACCTAAAAGCCATCCAGGAAATCTAAATGATGTTGAAAACCGCATCAAAATCAGTTGCATAGTTTAATAGATGTAAGCGTATAAACGCTGTAAGCGAGGTAAATAAAATTGATTGTTATTACAAATTTATTAATCCAGTGGTTTTTGCAGTAGTAACAGTGAAAATAAACTGCATCTAATATAAAATAAAACACAAACATGTTTTCAGCTTTTCCAAGAACTACTAAAACTACTTAAGTTGAAAGCGTACTTTAGTGAGTATACAAGCTTTTAACTTAGGTGGTTTCTTGAATATTCCTGTGTGGATTTCAAGAGGCAGAATAGAATCGAGAAGTAGTACAGAAAACTTATATATTCGCGGTTTTCTCGTGCAATTTCCACACGGCTTGAAGAGTCATAGCATAGAAATATATCGAGATATTTCTATGAGTCAAAGTCAGCTAGTAAAGATGCATTTTACTTCTTATTACTGCTTAGATATATCTGCAGATGTTTTTAAATGCAGGTTAGAAAAACAGGTGGCAATTCACTTAATACATCGAATCGACTGAGATCGACTCCTGTTTTCATACGACAGGGGTCTAAAATAGCTACACTAATAATTTAAAATGAACCTTATAGCACCACGTACAAGTTTCATTTTTAAATATTCAAGAAAAGAGAAATGGACCTTATTCCGATTTATATCAAAATGGCCGTTTAAACCCTCTGGATTCGAATTCATCGGAAGTCTTTGTAAGACTTTGTCGCTGCAATGCAACTTTGCTCAAGCATCTTTTTAATAAAATCTATATTTTTTAGATTCACATTTTCTCTTTCTCCAAGATCGAAACATAACTCCTAAATTAAATCAGGTTGATGAGATACGAGGAAGTGCAAAATTATCATACAGAACAAACAGTGTCAATCAGTTACCTTCGGATCACTGATAATTTGCAATGATAAACTTTCACTTTTGGAAAAATTTAAGATATTTCACGGGTAAGTAAATATTAGGAGCACCCATAACCGGAGAGCATGTATGAAGAGAGTGATGAGTGTAGAGGAAGCAAGAGAGATCTGTAAGGATCGTAGCAGGTGGAAATCGCTAGTCTCTGCCTACCCCCACGGGAAAAAGGCGTGATAATATGTACTCGTATGTAAGTAAATCACACCTATATAATAAACAGCAAGTATTTGTAAGTTTGTGAGTATGTTTGTTACGGGGTAATCTTCGGAACTACTGAACCGACTCCAAAAATTCTTTCACCAATAGAAAGCTCATTATATCAGAGTGACATAGGCTACAATTTATCTATGTACCTCCCGAGCGAAGCCGGGGCGGCGCTAGTTAATTATATTAGTATATCTCGTGGATTGTGGTACGGTGGCTGAGAAGATCACGCGTCAGATCCGACCGGTCCGCGGTCGTCGACCCGTAGAGCTCATGCGCCGCTAGCCACCGCTACACGATCTTACCAACTAGGCTTCACTGATACACTATGTTCACTACATCCTATATATACAGGCAGTTACTACGACCTAGTTGTTATACAGGGTGTTTGGGTAAACACCTGCAACCTCTCTAGGGGTGAAAGTACTCATGAATATGAGCAACTTTTTGTATGGGCGACCGACTCTAAAATCTAAAAAAAAATGTTCTATACATTTTGGGCGAGTAGGTATTGTAAAATCTATCAGCTGTTTTGAGATTTTAGAGTCAGTCCCATATAAAAAGTTGCTCTTATTCATGAGTACTTTCACCCCTAGAGAGGTTGCAGGTGTTTACCCAAACACCATGTATAGGTATGCTGAATTCTGTGCCCTTCTCTAGCTATTTTGTTCCTCTTTTCTCTCAAAGGTTAGCCGGAACAGACTGCAGAGTAATTTTGTAATGTTATCATGCTTATTTCCCGTAATAGTTTATGTGTTCTTTATTTTTATGGGCGATAAAAGTATGACGAAAACATAAAAATGCAAGGTTCTCGCGATTTTCAGGTGTAGTGAGCATATAATGCAATTAAGCACGACTTTTCAGCTGAATAAAAAGTGCATTTTTTAAAACCTGATTGTGACAGATTTTTATAAGTAGCAGTACTAGCATAGTATTATTTAATATGTGCCCCTGAGAAATTTCCTGTTCCCAAAAGCTTCTTCTCTAATTTATCTTGTTTTTAGAAAAAAATTCCGTTCTCAAGAAATTGCCAAGAAAATTTCCGCTATTTAATTGAAAATTTCGGGAACGGACATCACTATAGGCGCTCGCAGCCAAGAAATAGAATGCACCTGAGCTCATTACCGATGGGATATGATTCTCTATTTTTTGCAAAGCATATTATTAGTAGTATTTTTTTCTTAAATATGAATGATGACAAACACATGTACCTGTTATTTTTATCTCAAATGAAAATATCGAATGAAAGTATCGGAAATAGTAATTATTTTTATTCAATAAAAATATTTAAATAGATAGAAAATCATGACATAGTAACTATTTTCATTGCGAGACAAGACATCCTATGAAACCCGCAAGTACCCGCGGTATAAAACCAAGGTATATAGTCCCGCTGAAATGGTCAAACAAGTTGGTCTTTACCTTGACAGTG
This sequence comes from Ephestia elutella, assembly GCA_018467065.1. Classification (NCBI taxonomy): domain Eukaryota; kingdom Metazoa; phylum Arthropoda; class Insecta; order Lepidoptera; family Pyralidae; genus Ephestia; species Ephestia elutella. The sequence goes on from CM031575.1 coordinate 5,107,756, forward strand.
ACATGATAAAAAGTGGTTGATGTTACAAAGTTGCAAGACTTGCGAATCTTGTTTTCGAACTGTAGAGGATTATATCGGCTGGTAGTTACCGGCCGGTGTATTATCGATTCGGTCGTCTTGATGAAGGTTTGTAAAGTAACCACGTAATACTTCCCCTGTACTTATATTAATTCTGTGTCCTGGCTTATAAACAGCTCAGAGCTCCCGTGAGCAATATACACATTAATATAGGAGAAGTATTACAGTTTTAATATGGGAATAGTTAATGCCGAGTTGCTTATGAGAAAATCTCTTATAATTACAAAATAGCTTTTAGTCCGCTCTACCAAAGACATTCAACTATATTATTTGCATACCATCCATGGTAAGCATGGGTCTTAGTTGATATTAATTTTGTATCAATTTACACGTATTCTGCAGATAAACAGGTTATATCTTTATCACATTGTTGAAAAAGAAATCCTTCAAGGACTCTACATTTTGTCAATTTATAATGTTCACTCATATACCGCTAATCGCTATAGATCGACTTCGCTTTTGTAATAAGATACTTGTCGTATTATATACTTAAGCACCCATCGTGTTGTATAAAGGATTAAGTACTAAATTCCTCACCAAATATCGGAACAACAAAAACTAAAGTTACATAAGTAACTACAACAAGCAAGCGCGCCACCTCGAATTTCGTACAATCGCGTGCCATGTGCATGAATATGAAAGCATTTGGGACAAAAAAGTGGCTTTCTTGGCGGGTGTCCATATGCTGCATAATAAATAGCACAGTCACAGCACAGATACACAAGTAAGGCTGTATAGGTGAGAGAGGAGGGCTAAAACTGCAGCAGGGAACGCTCGCCAATGCGGATCCATATTTCAGCCGCCACCTGTTTTATCTATGCCTGCTTTTGCTGCAGGCGGCAACTGCCTACGATGCTTATGACTGTATTTTGCTTTGCATGTCTATAAAATTCGAGTGGCTTGCGATGGGACACGTAGACACCGAAATTGTGAATGTATTCTGATGCCGCATTGCTTAAACTTGTCGATTTAAAGAGATAAAGAGAACTACAAGCTACGTCCCGAGGTTCCGTTCTTGAGGGAATTTCAGAATTCCAGAAAAAATCATACACATTACATTTAATCTCGAAATTGCCATTCAATAATAGGCAATAATTTTTCTTAAGACTAACAAATATCCATCCAAACCTCTCAAATAGCATTAAGTCTGACAATCTTTAATTTGTATGATATTAGTAGGATAGGAAGATAGTTGTTGCGCGTTGTTGTAAATAAATAAATGTTGTTTATCTAGAATCTTATTTATTCTATATGTATAAAGATTTGTGTGTACGAATTTATGTCTGTTATTATGAGAAGTGTTATTGACTTAAGGAAACGGGTTTAGCCTGTACAGTTAAATAGTTATTTTAAAATTCATACAAAATACTTAACTATGCAAAACTTTAGTATCGGTCATCGACACGATCTGTGGTGGAATTATATAATGATCTGTGTTAAGGTATTTTTGGAAAAAAAAAAGTTACCTATTTTCTACATCATATTATTCGTATACAACAGTAAGTATTACTTAAAACCTTTAAAAAAGGAATTTCGTATGTGCAGTAACCATATTTAGAGATTGGACGACAAAGTAAAGGTAGCCGTTTAAATCATACTCTGGTCAGGATTTCTTTGGCCGATTCTCGCTTTTTATCAATTAAACAGATGTGTGAAGATCGCTTCCAATTCGTATCGTAGACCATACAGAATGTCTCAACCTCACACAGCTTGAATTGATAACAGCAGTAGAACGCGAGACACGTAATGTGCGCTAAGGCGGGTTCTGATTAAACCGTAAAAGAGATTGGTTCGTCGGAGGTGCTTTATCGCTGACGTTATGTCGCCAATTTGGTGGCGACGGCGTGGGGCTCCAGGGCTCCAGAGATTGCGCGGATTTTCGTCGAAGCGCGGAACAAATCCCAACGTGTTGGGGATTCAAATGAAACTGAGCAATTTTTTGATAAACGCGCTACGGTTTTCAATTTTATTTTTCGTTATTTAGATAAAACTTGATCTGTCGAGGTATATATGAATATATTATATTGACTGTATGTATATATATTCAACTATATTAAAATAATGAACAAATTTAACTCTTATCTTATCTAGAGATTCAATAAATCATAATCATCACTACAAAGAATAAAGACAGTCGCTCTCCACCTCTCCACCTTCCCTGTATCCGTTAGGCTATCTAATCCTAAAATACGTTACGGTTTTCAATGAAGTTTTCATCGTTAGATAGGAAATTTCTTTAGGAAGGTTTATGCTTTCACCCAGGCTAAGCCTGACCGGGTCATTAGTAGAGTTATATACCTTAGTTTTTTTTTTGTTCCTACTCAAGGACAAAAAATAATCAAATCACCTAGCTATTTATCCGCCGAAAAGTCTTTCAAGAGATAGTCATAAGAACACCTGTACATGGAAGTAACCAAATATGAAGCAATGTACTGGAAAGACGTTACATTACGACATTAATAACTGTACATGAATGAAGGTAGTAATAACTGGAGGCTGTTGCAACTATTGCGCGCAACGATTCAAAAATGCCAGCTTTCTAACCTAGTTTCTTCCCATAATGATGATGGATTTGCCCTAAATGTAAACGAAACGCTGTATATTAATCATTACTCTTATTTTCCTTTTCCATCCCTACTCTGTTCGAAATACTGTATTAGATAGTTACGTTGGATTAGGTAAATAAATTACCCATTTATCTTTATCGCACTTATTTTCAAAGATGAGATTATCTCCAATATTAATTTAACTAATAAACTCATCACTACAAAGAATCGAAAGTACAGTCGCTCTCCACCTTCCCTGTATCGGTTAGGCTATCTAAAATCCTAAAATCGACCGATATTAATCGTCAACCTAGCTAAACCGATTTTTTATTGCTAAAATAAACGTAAAGTAGAGTTTTAAAAATATATATCTACTATGTGTGCACAAACCAAAGCTTCAAATCACCTAGTCCATTTCGAACTCGTCGAATTCCAAGTCCATAATTCAAGAGATAGTGTTTATGAACATATTTGTACATGTAATTAAAAATATGAAAATGTACCTACAGATTACATTTTATTTTCAAAAAAACATGAATGACCTTAGTTTAACCTTCATGACGTCATATTTTGGGATTCAATAATGCCAGCTTTCTAACCTAGTTCCTTCCCATAATGATGATGGATTTGCCTAAATGTAAACGTCACTTGCGGTGCAATCAATGTTGCCAACGTAACTGTGTTCCTACATTTTTGTCCTTTATATAGTTTTACATAATACTTTAAAAAAATTATAATACCTTGGATTATATATATTTTCCTATTTATTTTCTCTAGTCTCCTTGCTATCTAGATGTAGTTTATTCTATCATTTTATTCAACTAATAAACTAATAACCGAATCGAAAGTATACTATACTTCATAGACTACATTGCTCTAGCCAGCTATGCCTATTAAAATCGACCGATATTAATCGTCAACACTCAAGCCGAAACACAAACGTCACGTCCATGAACAAAACATAAACATAACCCTAAACTAAAGCACAAATTTTACGGTACGATTGTAATAAATATATAAATATTTATTACTTATTACCTACCTACCAATTTTTTAGTCTTTACATTCGTTGATTTCTGTAAACGTTTGTTTTAAGTTGGAGTATAATCAATCTTCTTGATGTTTAACCTTATAAAGCCATTGTTTTGGCAGACAGAAGATTTCAAGAAATTGAATCGATCTTAGTGCAAGTGGAATCAAACATCTACACCAAGTGTTTATTCAGGTTATAAACAAACTTATGTTGAGTCTCACAAAAGTGAAATGATTGTTAGTTAGAGTGCATGTGGAAAGGTGCAGTTCAGTTCAGTTCTTACATATAATTAAAAAAATCTGTAAACAACACTAGTCAATATCTGCGCATTAGAGATATTAACCAACCAACCTCGTTGAACTACAATAATGGTTAAATGGCGAGAATGCTACACATATAGTAACTGTATTAAGATAATTGATCATGTAGGGCTGATTTATGAAGTATTTCATTTCATAATTTTATAATTAAAAGCTCGAAAAACAAAATTCTGAATTTAATTTCAATTTTCCGTTTCCCGGGAAAGAATCAATCTTCCCAAGAATAAAACCGGGAATATGCCATTTCTGCGTATGACGTACGAGTGGCCAGATGCTACTGTTGACAGTTGCCAAGTTGACATAATGACAACTTATACTTTTTAATTTTTGATCGAGTGGGCATGGGAAATGTCTACATAATGACATGGATGACGTCATCATATAATTTTTTTCAAACATTTATATAAAATCAATAATACAACTAAATACAATTTTATTCAAATTAGTTTCTCAAAATAGCGTATATTTTCGAAAAAATATAAAAACACTAGGTAAAAAAAAATGGACAATGCCCATTTAAATTGTGTTTCTATGGGCCTTGGTTGACAAGCATTTACACGCTCGTCACTTAGTCGTAGACGTTTCATTCAAGCCAGTAGAGCTATGCCATGATGCCATATCCATATCTCAATAGGTCACCAATACTTAGTAGCCAACATGTTGGCTACGCACAAATTTGTCTACACCTTTTATCAGCACAACTGGTATTTGGTTGCATGATCAATTTGCTGGTGGTTAGTAGCATGGACCACATGTGAATACGTACTGCCCATATCACGTAATCAGCTTATTTCTCCATTAACTATTATGACAGTAACTTTGTATTCATATTCAATTATCACTGCAATATAATGAAGGTATAGATAAAATTCAATACCAAATTTTAACTGAATCATGTCAAAAATTTTGATTTTTTTTTTCTTACATATTTGGCAATGTTCGCCCCAGCGAACACTCATTTTCTAGAAAAGTATAGATTTTAGATTTTTTTTTATTATTTTTCTAGATGTCCCTAGGTGTCCCTTTGACACATAATAACAAAATAAATATCAATCTGCAACTTTTATCCCTCTGCCAAATTGAGGGTTAACTGAATCATGTCAAAAATTTAGAATACGACCTGCCAATAAATACAATCTTCCAGAATATATTAATCTGTATGGGACAAGATTATTTAATTACATGATACCAAATTATTTCAATATCCTTCCATCAGAACTACAGGAGTTGTATAAACTTAACTTTAAAAAATTTAAACCTAAATTTAAAAAAATACTTTATTATTAAATACACCGAACACAGATTAACCCTGCGAAAGTTCCGCACTTCGGTAAATATTGTATAAGTATAAGTGAAAAAAACAAAGAAGAAGAGAAGATATTGTTTTTATATTGAATAAATTATTTAAAAAAAATTGTTTATTTTGTAAATATTCATGAACATTCTCTCTCTCTCTCAGCCGAAAGACGTCCACTGCTGGACAAAGGCCTCCCCAAGGATTTCCACAACGACCGGTCCTGCGCTGCCCGCATCCATGCGCAACCCGCTACCTTCATCAGGTCGTCGGTCCACCGAGTGGGAGGCCTGCCAACACTACGTTTTCCGGTTCGTGGTCGCCACTCGAGAACTTTTCTGCCCCTTTCATGCTTTCATGAACATTAAAGCATCTGATTATAATCAGTCTTTCTCATGAAAGTGTCCGATCAAGTGAGTGATGCGTCCGCGAGGTCTACTGTTCACAGAACCACTAGTCTTGATTTTATGCTACGTATACGTAGGAAAGATAGATAGGATTAGACAATTTAAAAATATTTCTGTCAATTTATTTTTTTTACTGTTCCGTACAAAAGTAAAAGGAACCCTTTTGGAATCAAGTTCATGTCAACTGAGTTCACTGTTTTTCGTAAGAAAAAAAACCACAATAGAGTTTCCTTGAAAACCGTCGAAATTATTTAGCAAAAATAATATTATATTAAATATTCCCTTCCTAAAACGTAGATTTTAGTCAATTAATAACATTTAAGTTCATTTGTTACTATCTGTAGCTAGAATCAGTCGAATGACAGACTCTACCTATCTAGAGATATTCTTTTATTATGTAGAGCAAGCAACAGATATTAAACGTGTCACGAAAGCAAACGAATTTAATGAATAGGTTTTAAAAGAAGCGACTACCTTTGATTACGTTTCCTCCGTGACCTTTTTTCGGCAGCCATTAACCTATTTGCCTGACCCCTCGTGCCCGTCTGCGCTCTCATTTCACTCAGTACCAACGGCATTTTGTAAAAAAAATATGCGAGTTTAACTCACTCTGAATTGAATATGGTTACGGAACCGTATGCCTACTCTACATATCACGTACGGACGTGATATGTAGAGTAAGCATAAAATAGTTGTGTATGTTTGGCCGATGGAAGACAAAACTATTTTTTTTTTAATTTCTGTCCGTCATTGTATGTTTGAACACGCATCACGCAAAGGCTAATCTAACTGCGCCCCAAGGCTTCGCTCTCGTGGGATTTTTGAATAAAACGTAAAACTACATCATATCAGTCGTGATCGTAGACTACTTTTTCTAGAGGTATACATAAATTAAGTTTTAAAAAGAGAAAGTTTAAAAAGATAACTTATTTATTGCACTGTCTTATCAAATTGTACAATGGGATGAGCTTAATTGTAAGCATTGTCTACCAGTTCACCTTTGGCATATCGTGAGAGCCTTACATACTATGAATTATTTATTCAGTAGCCTACTATTTTATCATAAAAGTTTGTGTTCCGCGCGCATATAGTTTCTATGTAACTTGCTTGTTCCAATTTTTATTAATAAATTTGTAAATCATATTGCTTATTTATTCTTCTTTACTTTACAGTGAATTTAACTTTTGAAGCTGAAGAGCTTTTTTATATTTGATTTATATCTGCACAACATCATGTTAGAGTTTCAAATATTACGATGAATTACCATTCATAAACAGAAAATTTAGTAATTATAAACAGAGATTTAGAAACTCTTAAGTTAGGGTGTTAGGTTGAGAACCCAATCGATTTGATAGAAGAAAAGTGTGAGCGTGAACACAGTAGTGAATATTAAAAAAATATATTTTCGTATTATACTAGGTTGCTTTCAAATCAGTTCGCGTCAAGCTAATCACATCGATCGACTCCAGAAATAAACCTCTACTCACCTTAGGTATAAAATAAAACTCAAAAAATCGAACTTCTGATGTAAGAGGTATTGAAAAAAATGAATTTAAATAAATCTCGGTGAATAAGTAGGTACTTGTTGACAATACATAAGAATTAATTAACTATATGACTGGAGACAAAGTAGCAAAGTTTATTTCCATGCAAGAATAAATAGGTATTTTGGTTTAGTCAGGACTTAAAAGACCATTGTCATAGACGTTCAATATGTTTAAATTATTTTGGTTAACGTTATTGTGTAGTGTATCGCAATATGAGGCTGCTAGAATATTGGCTGTGGTCCCTACACCATCTATAAGTCACCAAGTGGCTTTTAGACCCTTGACTCAAGAATTAGTGGAAAGAGGACATGAAGTCGTTGTCATCACTCCGGACCCTGCATTCCCTGATGGAGAAAAACCTGATAATTTAACAGAAATTGACGTCCATGACATATCATACAAACTTTGGAACGATAAATTAACGTACGATACTGTCGAATTTGGAAATAAGGATGGTTTGGCCAAGCAATTAAATGTTATTTTTGATGTTGTAATGCAAGTGTTTCAAGAACAGATGAAAGTAGAAGAAGTACAAAACATTATAAATAAAAAAACAAAGCCCTTTGATTTAATAATAGTCGAAGCCTTTGTTTTACCAACTTTAGGGTTATCGCATATTTTTAAAGTGCCACTTATACAAATGAGTTCTTTTCTACCATTCTACATCGATATGAAAAATGTTGGCGCTCCGACTCACCCTATTCTGTACCCCAATTTCGGTAGTCAAAAAATAGATGATTTAACTTTGGGCGAAAGACTCAAATCATTGTTAACATATTATTTTATTAATATGAGGCAATATGAACATGTTATAAATGGAGTCATTAAAAATGCATTCGGGAACGATATTCCTCCTGTTACAGAACTATACAATAATATCGATATGATATTCCTGAACACATTTCCGATTTGGGACTCCAACCGTCCTGTGCCCCCAAGTGTTCAATACATTGGCGGAATTCACATAAATGCCCCAAAAGAACTACCTCAGGTAAGTGTCTTTTTGCTAGTCTTTTCAGATAGGAAACTATGTTTAAAGTGGTGGATATAATGGTTATTTTCAACCGACTTCAAAAAAGAAAGGAGGAGGTTATATGTTTCGATGTATGTTTTTTTTATGTATGTTTGCCGATTTCTCCGCCTATTGTGAACTGATTTCCGAAATTATTTTTTTATTCGAAAGGGTCTATCCCAAGTTGGTCCCATTTTAACCACGTCAGAATCTGTTTGGTAATTTTATAGATACCCAACAAAATATTAAAATACAAACATTTTATGAAAACTCAAAAGCATGTCGAACACAGAAAGAGCAATAAGCGACTATAAAAGTTGGATCATGCATGATCCAACTTTTATACAAATTATCTGCCTAAGTAATCATGATTACTTAGGCAGATAATTTGTAGCAATCATATTTAAAGTGGTAGCTCAATTTCCTCAAAGTAAAAGTTTTTTTACTATTTTATTCCAAATAATATTAGAAATCATGCCATCCATTGCCAAGCAGTTGGTGCAGATATAATCATGACTAAACAATTACTATCCTTACTCCTGCACTTGGCACCGACTTCACCTCATTCAATAGGTAGCATGCCAATACATTTTTCTTTTTTAATCTGCCTATTAAGTTATTTCATGATTTTAAGAAGTCGGTTAATTTTTTTGGGAATTTTTTTTTGATACGTATAAGTAGTTTCCCGTCAAAAGACATGCTGTTATTGTATACTCTGTGGTATTATAGAGAAACCATATTTAATACAAGTTGGAGTCCAGAAAAGAAGGGTTTCCATGCACCTTTCCACGTTTCATGTTTAAAAACTCACACACCACGCTGGTTAAGCAGTGTTGAAAGTATACAATTACCCAAGGGATAAATATTACTTATAAGAAGACGAAAAGTAAGTCCACTGACCCATTCTAACAACGACAAGGACTTAGCTTTACCGAAAAATTAACGACGAAAGTCACTCGTGTGGAAATTCTTAAAAAAGTTGGTATTGTATAACCTTTACTGTCTTCACGACATTCGACCTTTTCCTAAAAAACTATTTTACATACAATCGGCAAAGAAATACCACGAAAATATTCTTTAATTTCAATTGGCATTAGGTAAATATGTAAGGTACCTTATCTGTGGTATCAGTTTTTATTTACATATGTTACAATGAAATGATTGATTGTATAACTAAAAGCACTTGCACACTACCATATGATATCACACGAGGTTACCACGAATAAAGATATACGATTTTTAACACTATCTAACCTCCCATCATCAAAAAGGAAAATACACGTAACATTTGTTGACTTGCATATTTTCAGGACCTCGAAAAATATCTGAATTCTTCCAAAAACGGTGTAATTTACCTAAGCTTTGGTTCTAATGTGAGCCCTTCCACGCTGCCCCCGGAAAAAATACAAATTTTCGTAAATGTTTTGTCTCGTTTACCGTACGACGTCATTTGGAAATGGGATAAGGACGAACTTCCTGGACGCTCCAAGAATATTAAAATATCAAAATGGCTGCCGCAATCAGACCTACTGAGTAAGTAGCTTCATTTAAAGTATCTTTCACGATATAACATGTTTGCTAACGAATCTTATTCAAAAATATTTATCACTCTCACGGAAAATAGTTATCATGGAAGTAGATACTCGGCGATCAACTCTATACCGGTCTATATCTGCTTACTTCCAAAGATCTTAATCGTGTTATTTGCTTGCTACTATTTCAAAAACATGGGTTTATGTGCATGGGTAGAATAAAGGATTCCGAAATTCCTTAAGAAATCCTTGTCACATCCATCATAGATACTTGCATTTTTAGGGTTCTGAAGTACCAAGCAACTCTAGCTTATAGTTTTGTCTGATATAAATGACAAAACTATAAGCTAGAGTCTGCCTGTAAGTTCATATATTGTTCCATTTCGCAGGGCATCCAAAAATTAAGCTGTTCATCACCCAAGGAGGCCTGCAGTCCACCGACGAAGCGATCGCCGCCGGCGTGCCGCTGCTCGGTATACCGCTGTTGGCCGACCAGTGGTACAACGTGGCCATGTATGTGCGCCACAAGATCGGCATCCAAGTCAACTTGGAAGACCTCAGTGAACAGAAACTTAAGGATGCTATTCTAGCTCTCGCTTCGGATACGTAAGTGAAATAACTAATATTATAATGCGAAAGCTTGGATGTAAGTTTGTGAGGGTGTTTGTTACTCAATCACGCAATATCTACTGCAGATTTCAATGAAATTTGGTACACGGGTAGAAAAACACTGGGGGCGAAGTTCCGGGGGCGTAGCTAGTATCTCTACATATTTTATACTTGAATTAAATACAACTATCTCATGCAGAAGACAACAGCTAACAACTAACTGTATGGATGGATACTTGCAAAAATTCACATTTACTTTGTTATGATTCGTCTCCTGTCTTAATTTCATGGGTTTTGTTCCCGATACAGCTTCGAGCAATAAGGATTCGACTAAAAGTCCGTGTTGTTCTACATTAATAAATCTGAATTCTTGTGTGCTCTACATAAAGTGAAGTAAGTGTACATGTTGCAATAAAGGGTATTCAAGTTTATGTGCTGATGGCCGTACGACGTTATAATTTCCATAGTTTTGAAACCATTGTTTCAACTGTCTCTATAATTATGAAACTGTAGTTTTTTTTCTCTTCCAGTTACAAACAGAACATGATAAATTTCCGATCAGTGATCTACGACCAGCCGCAGACGCCCCTGGAGCGGGCAGTCTGGTGGACAGAACACGTCCTCCGACATGGCGGGGGCCGTCATCTGCGATCGCCCGCCGCCAACATGCCTTGGTGCACCTACTACGAACTAGAAGTCATCATATATTGCGTTCTAGCAGCAATACCTGCAGTGTATTTGTTAGTATCAGCGATGTATTTTTTTGTCATGTGATATGTGCCCATCGATTTACGTCTAATGTATGGTAGTGCCATTTACCTGAAGGTTTCGCTGAAAATCTGTGTCGTGGTAAATTAAAAATGTTAACCTTTAATTTACTTATTTATTAATCTTTTATTTTATTTTCCGATGTAACGATTATTTTTAAGGTACCTATTTTTGCATAATATAAAACAAGAACACATTTCCTTTTTTTGGATTTAATAGCACCCAAGATGCAGTTAGTACCAAAGTACTCTTATTTAATAAAGACACAAAAAAAAATCCATTAGTTGGAAGAGCAAGGTTGTATAAAGACCTGGTCGCGGGTTCAAATCCTGCTCGCATGGAATTTTTTCATCTAATTTCTATATTATATATATAAGTGTACTTATATTATAGAAAATTGAAAGATAACTTTGTTATTATTGTATTTGCAACTAGAGTGAGAGTATTAAATTTCTTGATTGTAAGTTTTTGCCCCGTTTATTAGTTTCCGAGGTAATCCGGAGAGAAGTGAGATGTTCACAGCGGGAACTGCAAGTAATAACGTAGTTCGTCAGTTGCGAACTCCTCCACGTGAAAATGAGTTAATTAACCCGCAACTTTGTTCTGGTTTCGCCTGAAATAGGCACAATGGGAGTGTATAATATAACATTGTTATATTTTTCCATCTGCGGTTAGAACAGCTCGATGAATCTTTTCATTTTACATTTCCTGAATATGTATTTAAGAATTAACCTTATTCTACCATAAGGTTAATTTTTAAATATTTAGGACATGAGATATGGATCATATTCATCAAAGTGGCCATTTTAACCCCCCTCCCCCCTGTATTCTGGAGGTGGCAGTTATTTAAAAGAAAATAATTTTCACTGAAAAGCATTAAAGCCTTCTTTAATATACTTAGTAGCAAGTTAAGTTTAAGCATAAACTTAAAGAATTTATTTTCTTGTTTGCTGATTTTTTTTAATTGAATAGAAAAAGATCAATTATCCTACTTCCTACTAATATTATAAATGCGAAAGTTTGGATGTGACTTTGTGAGTTTGTTACTCAATCATGCAAAATCTACTGGACGGATTTCGAGGAAATTTGGTATACGGGTAGAAAAATACCAGGAATAGCACATAGGGTACTTTTAATACCCGAAATCCCCACGGAAGCGAAGCCCTGGGGCGCGGCTAGTTAAATATAATTGTACCTACTAAGAAAAGATTTCAACGAGCCTCAAAAAAAATCACAATCAATAATCTTTTTTTTAAATGTTTTCACGGAAAGACAGTAGCGCCCGCGCAAAACCGGGACAAATCGTTGGTATGAAATTAATTACAAAACAGAATGATCTAAATCCCTCCCAAGTACCAGTTAATCCTTTGTAAAGAAATAGATCAGGCGACGGAGTCTGTTTGTAGCAGCTTATTGAATGCAAACAGTGGCGGGGGCGAAAGCGGGAAAACAACCGGCACACGGTGGTGGATGTAATAGCAGGATCCGTCGGCTGGCTCCAAGGGTGACAGATTTTAGGGGCGGCTAGTTTTGTTGCAACTTATTGAATGCAAACAGTGGCGGGGGCGAAAGCGGGCAAACAACCAGCACACGGTGGTGGATTTACTAGCAGCCGAGTGGACTGGCTCCAAGGGTGACAGATCCTAGGCGCGGCTAAGTTATAATTTAGGTTACTTTTTACATAACTGTCCAATAAATGAGTCAGTTTATTTTTCTCTCATAAAACCCTAAATAGATAGATGAATTCGTGATTTTTAATTTTTAATCAGTCTGTCTACAAACTTTTTAATGTAGTGTAGTCTTGTTTTGTTCAGTCACAAGAATTGTTGACATGATACTACGATAAGTCACGTAATCAGTAAACCGGTCGGATGCAAAATTAACCAATAAACTTAGCAGAGGTCAATATATGGGCGACAAAAAAAAAATTGCCCAGAAACAGGCAACTGCGTAAATCCGCCACTGCCGGCGTATAATGTAGGTACCTAAAAGCGCGTGTTTGCCCGGGCCGGGTCAAACTGAGCCGCAGAATCACTTCAGACACAATTTGTTACTGTACAGGCTTGCAAGATTGAATTGTACACTACTTATTGAAGTAGAGACCTTACGTTTCACGAGAAATAAAACATCCCAATTTCGTGTTTTATAAATTTCACGTTCGTATTTTTAGTTAAATTCTAGGGATAAATTTAACGTAAGTTACTTTTCTTGAGCCAATAATAGGGATGGCGAAATTAGAGTAATTTATGTAGATTTATTGAAAACTGATCCAAGCTTTTCTTGCACGCTTGCATCTCGAACATATCTAAACTTAAAAAGAAAGGATTTGTTTGTTTATTCATTTTAATAAATTAACTAACATAAACTACTTACCCGTTGGCTGAAATTTGGTTGATAGCTTGTAATCGAAAGTCGACATTAACAATATTTCCATCGCTACCGAGGTAGCAATAAAAGTTGTTGTCGTTGATATAATCATGCTATGTAATCCTGGTAAGAGTCGGTAATAAGTACCGGCTGTTATGTAATTATTATTAGAGTTCCGTTCCCGTGGGAAGTTCAGAATACCTAATTAATTAGTTGATTGTCCATTTGAATTATGTTGGAATCATAAAACTCTCACTTTACTCGTATGTAGAGACGCAAGCATTAATATGTATCCAATTTTAGACCTTATAAAATATCTCAAGGACCATATGTCTTTGATATATATAAACGTACGCGAACCATTAGAATAGTAAACTACTTTTTGGATGATTGTTTAAAAAAGCTTTGGTTTTTCGTTTCCGTCACAAAATCAATATTTGAAATCTCTATTGATACGGACCGTTAGCACCCGTTAGTCTTAAAGGTCTGACACATGATGACATGAGTATAGAAGAAAACACGAGCTCAAAAAGTGAAGCATATCCAGTGCACTTTTCTAAATTTTATTAAAAACGTCTACATGTTATTTTTACTAGCTGCACCCCGGGGCTCCGCTCCTTCGGGAATTTTGCGATAAAAAGTACCTTCTGTGTTATTACGGGTTTCATTCTAACCGTGTACCAACGAACTTTATAATTCAATGCCGTGTACCAAATTTTTGCGTGAAATAATAACAAACAAACATCAATCTCACAAACATACATGTTTAGAACTTAGGTTCTCAAATGTATGCAGTTTTCTACGTTATCTGTGGATTAGGAACCACAATTTTTTCTCCAGAATTCGGATGCCTTTGAGCAAGGGGTCTTGAGTTACCCATGGGTCTGGCCACAAGGTCACTAGTACCAAATGGTGGTGCGGCCAAGACAAGATTACAGGCGTGCGGTAAGAGCACCGGCCGTCGAACCGGTCGCAGCAGGTTTTGCACTTGGCTTACCGATCCACCGCGTCCGTCTCCGCGTCAACTGCGGACAATTATGTAACGGAGCGTATCTGATCAAGTGTAAAGCCTAAATTTATAGGCACTACATCCTATCCTTCCTAATTAGATATTACTATACAAAAGTTTGTGATGATGCTTGGATGTTTGTTAGTCCTCTACGCAAAATGTACTCGATGGATTTCGATAACATTTGGTAGCACAGGCAGAGTAAACCCTAATATACTTATCTTTATAACATGTAAGCTTATAAGGTGACTTTCATCACTCGAGAATGTAGATCCGAGGCACAGCTCGTATCCTTATAATTTTCCCACGATAGAATATAAAAGTAGTTCGCTTTTTATCGTATTATGTTCCTGTTTAATGTATGACTGTATCGCATGTAATTATTTCATTGATTCATCAAAGCGTAGATTTCTTCTCATAGGAAAAGCAATACTACCAGATTACTTTCTTCTGTCATTCTGTTAGTTTTATTTATGCCTATGTTCTTTGTTTACTTTTCAAAATCACCAAGTTTAATTTACAATATTAGCACATAAGTAGGCAACACAGCTCAGTATTGACATAACGAAACTTCTACACGTGTGTATCGTTATACACCTAACAGATTAGCAACCGCATGCCGACGAAGCCTTGTTACGGAGCTCTCGGCCAGATGTACAGTCACCTGCAGAGAAACATGACCCTATCTCACCAAATCCTATCACAGGGATGTCACACCCGTATTCGCAAACAATACTTGCGTAAGTTGATAAGGAATGCCATGCGAAGTAAGGCATTTTTCAGTGCGTTACCGATGGCAAGCCTTTCTATTGGACGCGCAGTGACGTTTGTCCGTCAAGTATCGTTTATGAATAGGTTTTTGAGTCCCTGTGAGCTGACAGGCACTATGAACTTTCCGAGTAACGTTTGTGAATACGGGTGTCAGGTATCTCTGCAGGTGACGGTACTCGCGAAGTTGACAATAAAACGCACACAAACACACACCCTAGTTCCACGAGTGTGCCGAGAGCTGCGGCTGCTGGCTGCGGTTTACTTCCAGCGCACTTTCTCCAATTCCCTGCTCATTAGTGATGCCACACACTCTTCAGCAAACACTTGCCGCCTACACGACGACTACACACGAGGGCCTGCCTACTTGTACATATTTCACTACGTTTACACGGAAATTGAGTAATTTTTGCATGTTTAATTTGTTATTTGTTTGTCAGTGAGAGACATGTGGAACTGTTATTTTATAAGTTTGTAGTTTGTAATATCTACGATAAACATTCCAATCCATTCCATTTAGTATTATACTACCTATTTATGGGATTGGCATGAGCAACTCTTCATAGTCTCATATTATTTTAATACTATCATAGTCAAGAGCCAAGAAGTTCAATGGTTATTTCTTTCTATCGCTACTCGTAAGAAGCATTGTCCAATCCATCTGCTATACTTTTCGAAAAAAATTACGGAAACTAGTATCTTGGATTGGCCGAATCAAATCCCCTTTTTGGGGCCTTACAAGATCGCCAAATGTTTTATTAATTTGAAAATCCAACACTAGAGGTAAAGGAAAGGCGAGGAAAGAAGTGGAAATCAAAATTCATGCAGGCGAAGCCGCTGGCAAAAGTTATTATTTATTGTTCCTATTTCATTCCAATTTACGGTAAAGTCCAAACCGTACTAGCGTCCACTTTGCCACATCACTCTGCTATAGCAACGACACGATACGACGTATGAAACACATTTTAGTATCTACGTGTTAATTTACATTCAACAACTCCTAGGAGAGATGGGCTATCTCAGTCGGAACTGAACATCGGGCTTGTCCATTAAATAGGTGTATAAAAAAGCTGTTGAGTATTCTGTCCTAAGTCAATATGTACTCACAACTTCTTAATGATTTTGGTAAGCAATATACGTTTGAATTTCCCACACGGCACTCAATCCAGTTTCATTCATAAATTTCAACTTCCTTTGTAATCCTGTCCTATACTGGTAGTCATTCATTATTATACCGAAATACTTAGAAATAGTTTGGTTTTCTCTACATTTTTTATTTAACTTATGTTGTCCCACTGATGGCCAAATATTTACGTTGCTTCCACTTATTGACTAAAAGTAACGAGATTATGTACTAACGTTACATATACGAGTAGGATGGATGATGAAAAGACAACTTTCAAAGACTTTTCGCATATTAAAGAAATATTAAAATAATTACTGAGGCCAATGTAAGAAACATCAAGATCATAAGCAAAAAGTGCAAGAGACTAATGCAAACGTAAAGACGTATGGATGGTGAGAGTTACTCAATTATTAGGCGAATTTTGTTGAAATTCAGTATAAGGGTAAAGTAAAACTTGAAATAACTCAAACATTACTTTTACTCTAAAATTTTCACAAAAGGAGACCCGAGGCGCAGCCGCAAAGCTAACTACAATAACTAATTTTGTTGCGAGCTCCGGGCAAATCTGTGTCAAAAGTTATCTCAAAGAGTACATTTGAAATTGGATTTACGTATGTTTTTGAGATGAATTAATTGAGCTAGTTTATTATGCAGTTCACGCAAATATACACGTACCTTGTGGTAATTTAGTTTGTATGTTATCTCTGCCTGTGGCGCAAAACAAAAGCACTAGATGGGAAATCTAATAAAGCTCTGGCTAACGCATACAATTTCGGTAGGTATGCGTGTGACATACCTGTCTAACAAACTACCGTTTGTTAGACACATTTGTTCTACGGAACCGAGCATATTCATAGGTGAGTAATTTAATATAGCCTGCACTTTGCAAGGCTCGGTCTGCACAAATGTAATAAAATTATTTTCTAGTATATAACGTTCTACATTAGATATTCGTTGTTTGTTTCTTTATTCTTTTATAAGTATAATATTCTTCTTACGTTTGTCATCCTGAGATCCATGAGGGATTGTAAAGACGTATGTTTTACGTTAGTGTACCAAACATCTAAATTTGTTATGCTGAGCAGATTTTGTGTGTAGAAGTTAAGAAAATTGTAGAGCTCCTAAAACTATATCGATATGAACGTAGGAGAAACGTTCTAAAGACAGGTCAAAAAAGAGGATTTATGACAGAGAATTTACGTTGTGTATAAATCCAGGACTGTTGTAAACTCTAGAAAGGTACATATTATACTCGTATCTCCTTTATATAAAGCAAGCCTCGTTAGGATGATTTTTTCCCTCCCGACCCGTGGTTCAACCTATGCCCATTGGTTGTACCACGAGGTTTACGGGTAAGTAAAGCCAGCCATTGTTCAACTGTCATTTGTAAAAAAATGTGTGAATGCAGTTACAAAATACTTGTATAAAATACCTGCCTGTGCACCTATAAAGATCCATAAAAATGTCAACCCAAGAACAGCGTGACTGCTAGGGGTGCGGTCTTTGACATGGTAACTGGAATCAGAACGGCATAAAGCGCTTATTGTTTTTTTTTTCTCTGCCAATGTCGCCGTGAGAATTGAGAGCGGGACTGAATAGATCTCTCCAACAATTTGCTGCCCGAAAAGAAAGTGATTCATCTTACTTAATCCGCGTAGGTACCTGCGGTGCTTCGACATTACAACATTTCGCAATTTTAGAACGTAAACTTGGTGTAGTGATAATTCAATGCTAATGTAAGATATGTTGTCTTGTCGTACTTAGTTACTAGAGGTAGGTAAGTAATATCTTTTTACATTGTTTAGAAAATTGATGGTTTGTTTTTAAATAATTTCCCGCCACAATGATAATACTTAGGAGGGCGTTGGCTTTCTCTAAGCTTTAGGTAGGATTAACATAGAGTTGCTGTTATTTTATTACTTATCTAAAACAGAGTTATTATGTGGCATTATGTATGTATAGAAATTTTAAATCTTTCCAAGAGGAGTATTAAATGTAAATAAGAAAACATAACTTCTTCTCCTTTTAAAGCCCATCGAGAAACACGGACTCCTCACGCTTGGAAGTCCGTGTTGCTCGAAGATAAAGACCGAAGTTGTATCTAAGTCACCTACTTTTGCAAGTGCTAAAATATCGTAGAGCCAGTCCCGTTTCTACACCATCTTTACGCTCTTGCGTTATACTTTTATAAAGGAATTAATTAAAAAATATTTTTTTATTATCAGTCAACTACAGTTTTAGTTACTACATGTACATTATTATTATTTATATGAATGCAACATGATTTATGTACATATTTCATCTATTTTTGCACGATGTATGAACTCGTTTATGTTTTTCGTTCCAATTCCTGAACTTACCTCACTGCATTTGCTGTAAGGTCGACTCCACACCGAAATTGTCCCGGAGTCCGCAGTAGTTAAAATTGCCGCATTCCTCTGTAGTCGGGCGTGAGACCGGCACAGCTTCCCTATCTGGACCGGTTGTTTACCAGCTCATTAGGGTCCGAGAGCACTCGTGACGATTATTATCACTGAAACTACTATTGAAACACTGAGTTGATCTAGGAGGGTGATTGAAACATGGTGTGCTTAAAGGGTTCGCTTGCGGCCACTGCGGCAGGTAAGAAAAGCGACTGAACACAGGTACTGCAGGTACGGAGACGCGCACCGGACTGCTGTGGCCGCCCGAGGGCGCCGCCGGCGTCCCCGCGCGCATGCGCCTACCCGCCTGCCCACTCGGGCCTAAAACCTCATTTATACACGAGGACTCTGCCTCACAAAGAGCCTCAAATGCATGCTCTGTCCGTTTATTGTGAAAATCATTACAAAAGGAATGACGATAATGGATCGGCGAGAGGTTTCCTTATCGTCACGTTCTCCTTGGAAGTTGTAACTTAAGGAGTCTGGGCTTTGACCTACTTGTGCACACGAATATTTCAGTAGGTCTGGGAGTGGCAGGCGACATCTCAGCAATTCATTGCGCTGTTGACATTACATGGAATTATAATAGGACCAACATGTCGGGTACAGAAAGCCTTAAGTATCAGAAAATCGATGATGTCTATTAAATAACATCTAGTAAACATTCAGTCAATGCAATATAAATACATACATTCGTATAGACTCATCGTTACAGTTACAGGTAAACCGAATAAGTAAGTAGGTCTAATCCCATTTCGTTGTAATTAAGCTCCTTTTAAAGCATCAGTTACACGCGTTACGCTTGAAATGCAATCGTGTGTACATTTTAAGGGCGGATCCATTATTTTTTTGGAGGGGGTGGGGGGCAAAAAAATCAACAATAACTGTTAGAAATGGTTAGAAAAAAATGTCATAAACAATAACTATTAGAAAAAGTTTCACGAATGTTTTTTTTTGTTATTTCATTCATATATTCCTACTGTTATGAAATCTCCCTCCACAGTAGGTCCTACACGAAAAGTCATCTGAGGTCTTCGTGATCCCCTATTCTACCCTAAATCCGCTACTGGTAATTTAAACTTAATCACTTCTCCATTTAGGTGTAGGTGGTCCTCCTCGATTCGAATTCCGAGAATCCTACTAATTTTATAAACGAGCTGCGCCTCGGGGCTTCGCTTCCGTAGGAATTTCGAGATAATAAGTATCCTATGTGCTATTATTGCCATGCCGTATTTTTCTGCTCATGAACCAAATTTCATTGAAATCTGTCCAGTGTATTTTGAGTGATTAGGTAAAGGCGAGGGCTGATAGTAATGTCGAGGATAAAAATCGTTTTGTGGACGAGTTATAAACTCTGCTTTTCACTTCGATTGCGAGGAAATAAATTAAATTGAAGAAATTAATAAACACACGAAAAAACAAGAGCTGTTTCCCGCCGCTTTATTTTTTGTTAATCTTACGACATTGATAGGCTTGGGCTGCAGACTTATACAGCCTACTATTAAATTAATTTTGTAATAATATTCTTAAATTAATTAAATAACATACCGTGTGTACTTAAATTTAAATTTTAATATCTTTTATGTCTTAAAAAACATATAAGGCAAATAAATTAAAAGTAAATATTATAAAATAACAAATTCTATCTATAAACTTTTTATCGTGTTTATGGCTCATTTTCTTTGCCTTAATATAGATACATTTATGAGCTGCCCTTGTGCACAAAAATCGATTTAGAGCAGCCTGCACAAATAAGCATGAGAAGTGAAAAATATATTTCTGTGGTTGGAGTAGGATACGATACTATCTCCCCCCCGAACGGGTTCCAATCTTGTAGCGATGGGGGGGCTCAGTACCAGCGGGAAGCGGGACCGCTGGGAAGCTAATAGGAACCCATGGCCCGGGAGTGACGACCCCGGGCCGGGAGGAGGCCGCTTTTAGTGGCCTGGCTGTGAGAGTAGGGGGCACACACACCCTACTCTCACAGCCGTGGTAGGGGTCGCGGGGGAAGAGGAGTGCCGGTATTGCGGTGCGCCGTTCTCCCTATCCTCCGCGACCGAGCGTGGCCGTGGCGCTGGGCACGGTGTCGGTGGGGCCGCAGGGGAAGAGGCGTGTCAGTATTGCGGTGCGCCGCTCTCCCTGTCCTCTGCGGCCGACGTGTGGTGGGCCTGTCTCGGTCACAGTGGATAGGGACAACCTATCCCCTGTGGCTGAGATGAGGTAGGGCCTGACCTTGTCAGGTCCCAAAAAATTGAGAGCGAGCCGCGCTGGGGCCGCCGTGGTAGCGGCCACCGCGCCAGGGCTGTGGAGCGTGAGAAGCACACGGTCCTGGCATATATGCGGCCCTCAATTTTTTGGGAGCTTGTCAGGTCCCAAAAAATTGAGGGCTGGTTGGGTGGCGGAAACGGGATTCCGTCGCTCGGCTTAACGGCCCTCGGGTGGAAAGGCGCAGCCGTGTCAAGTGTGCCTTTACCCTAGCGGGAAATTTTGGAGCTTATCCCGCTAGCCGCTCCGAAACCCTCTCGCTGGAATGGTGCTTCGAGAGCGAGCCGTGCTGGGGCCGCCGTGGTAGCATCCGCCCGTGGATGGACGAGACGAAGGTCTTTCCACACATTAAAAAAAAAAGTTATTTGCTTTTTAGGTTCCTTGGCTTCGTATTGGCATTTGGTGTTTTATTTACACCATGGAAGTAATAAGTACCTTACTTCCATGTAGTAATTTTTTTTTTTTTTTTTTATTTTTATTTTTATTTTTTTTTATTACTTCCATGATTTACACTGATTTACACTTATTTTATTTACCTACTTAACTAGGTTAGGTACCTAGGTATTTAGCTAATTAGAAACAGGAAGGAAACCAAAAGAAACAAAAGTATTCCAGACTGAACTGAAGACTAATGGCCTTCGAGCAACAAGGACTTCCGCGCGCGGCCCGGAAGGAGTCCGTGTTGCTCTATGCTAATGGCCTGGGGCCCTATTTTTGAAAGTGTGACTCACCAAAAAGCGTGAGCCGAATGATTTTTCATTCGATATCCATTATTCCGTATTTTTGAATTGTCTATGTCGAATAATTCGCAACGAGTGGTCTAGACCACTCGTTTTCGTATGATTTGGTGGTCGAACGTTTTTTACGTCATAATCATGAATGACATAGACAACCGGATCCGGATATAGATGGAGTCTATTAGAATTTATATTTTTGCGTTCCGTTTAACGCTTACGTTCTCTTTGATTGAAAAGTTACGAACATTTTTTTTACGATTCGTTACCGATTCGGTTTTCGTTGCGTAGAATGGAGCAGAAATTATTTCTCGCATAATTTTCATATCACTGGCAACATTGCTAGACAAGTGATTTCAAAAATACGGCTTTTATGTTTTTAGTGACATAGTAGGACGAGTGCGACATAATAGTCTATTCGTTTTTAGCGGTATGTCATACTTTCAAAAATAGGGTCCCTGGTCCCGGTATTTTGTTGTATTACCAGACTCCGCAACGTCCTTTTGGAAGGTATAATATAAACTAGATAAATCCTCGAAAAAGGAGCAGATTGATATCTAGATCTGTTATGGTCTGTATAGAATTTCGTCAATAATATGGCGGTAGAAATAGATTCTGCCGTGCGGACAACGGAGAAGTACCAACTCGCTGAGTTAAGTAGTCGGTCGCGTCGCGAGACCATGGCATCTTGTAACAGTGCCGAAACGTAGACTATAAGAAAGGTACGTGCGCGGTTTAAACAGTGTTTATTTAATTCCTATCAAAGATTAAAATTCTAATTCACATATAAAGTTTTGGTTCAATTCAATTACAAATATTTAGACTTTGTAAATAAAATATATATGTATAAACCCGAGTCAACGGATTGTCACCATCTAATGGTGGTAATATTTTTAACAAAATTAAATTCTCAGATAGAACCAAGGAATTTATATAAGTACTCATAGGTATGTCCTTTCAAATTCCTTTCTAGACTAATCGGCCATGCAACGGCCGTGCTTAGAAATGGTCAAGTGGTGGTGGTGAAAATTAAAATTGCGTTCCAATTTTCCACTAGATATAAGTATGGTCATCTCAATGGGTCAATGGCACAATATCTCTTACTTTACTAGTAGGTGCTGACATCTGGTGGAAGCTTCTTGCATTTTTGGTTCTTTAAACTGGCAACACTGAAATGTAAGAACATCTCGTGTCATGATGTGTGTCAACGTCATTTATGTCATCAATATGTCATTGAGTGATCAATCAACCAAAACAATAACAAAAATCTAAAAAATCAAGAAATCTAAATAATTTAGTAGTTTAAGTTTATTTTCGTTACATATTTAAGTGTAATTTATATGTGTACAAAAATGTCTAAAAGAAGCGTTATGTTTCATCCGATAATTAGCTCTATACAGCGAATCGCTCTATATGAAACGAAAGCGGTAAGTTCTTATTACATGTATCATATCCAAGACCTAATAATAATGACCTTTCAAGGCTTATATACTAGTAGTTCGCCGCGAACTTAGACCTCGCAATTATTGATATACTCTGATTTCGACTTTTCTAACATAATTCAGTTCCCTAAATAAAATCTAGATGGCGTTATCCAAAGTTAGAACACTCTATGGTTTCGTTTGCTACATAATCGCGGACATTTTTATTAATATTTCAAAAACTACTGAACCGATTTTGATGCCCAACGAACTTGAAAATTCTATTGATATTTCCTACATGCCTACCAAATTTCATCAAAATTGGACCATCGGTTCGGCAGTTATCGCGGTACAAACATACATACATACATACATACATACATACATACATACATACAAACAATGTGTTTCGCCCCCAACTCGATTTAGAGACCTTCGCTCGCTTCGCTCGCTCGGTCAATTATATCTCGTCCCTCGGATATTTAATCGTCTCTCCACTTCCCAAGTAGCACAGAAAAGCTGTATAGCAGCTGAATCGTTGTCCACATTATATTCCTAAGCTGTACAAGCATGCTGAATAAGAGAGTTAGAGGCGCTGTAACTGTTGATTTAACTCTGACTTGGGCACAAATTAAACCGCTGTTAGCTGAAAAAGTGTCACGATTGCATTATAGCAGCATTATTTAAGCATTATTAAAGGTAACCGTCACCTAAGAGCTGAACATTGACTGAGTATTAAAGTATTTGTTACCAATTATACAGCACAATGGAAGATTAATAGAGTTTGTGTTACCCTAGTGTTACCAAAGTCGCACCACAAGATCCTTTTGAACACTGCTTTGGAGTTGAAAATTCTGTAGTGGTGAAATTGTGAATATCAATATTTATTCCTACTTAAATTTTCTTTTGACGTTATAATATTGTTGTGAACTATTTGTGACAGCTTGTGGTGAAAGTGGTAATTTCATTAACGGTAAGTAAAACCTTAATTTTTCCTTCATGTGTGTAAAATTCGAATGGGAAAAAAAGTTTATTGTCAAATACTATATGAATATTGACGAAAATTTTCACGCGCTTGTAATTTATCTCTGTTTACTTGTAAATTATTATGTAAAATAGGTGATGATAAAAAAATATATTTTATATTTTATCCCTTTAACTTGACAATAAGCTGGTTACCTACCTATATAAAACCTTAAGATTTTATTTTCAAGCTAAGTAAGTATACTTATGTTATTTTGTTTATTAAGCAAAGATAAGTTGGTCTCGTGAAATAAAGTTTAAATTTACAAGATCTTATAAAAATGGCGGCCAGCTATGTGCACTGTATTAATCACAATTAAATGCAATGGAATATATAAGTGTTCACTAGTGGAACATAAATCAGCTACGAGCTGACACCAGTAGTTCTTGTGTAAAGTAAGTCCGCCACAGATTCATGTAAAGCTTGTTAAGGGGTAACGCATACGCAACGCAACCCACTGTTAAAATTTTAGGGATCCGTGGATTGTTTTACAATGGGTCTGACAAACGTTTTTACTTTATATGCCAAAAAAATCTACAAAAAATTACGAGAAAAACGGTGTTTTTACTTTTTTCATATCTTAAAAAATGGCTGATATATTTACGATCAAAGTTCGTATTTCCGACTGTAGGTTTTTAAAAACGCGGGCGGGCGCTCACTAGCCGCTGACGTCATAACTTTGCTCACTCGCCAGACACGCTCCCGTTCGCGCGCCGCTGTGTAGTAAAAATTAAAATTATTAAGTTCTTTGTGGTAAAATGGGAAAAAGAAACTGTATTGTGCCTTTATGTTCCAATTCAACAGTTAAAACACCAGATAAACTCTTTTTTTATGTGCCGGAGGACCCGAAAATGAGGAAAAAGTGGATGACAGCCATAAAAAGAGTCGATTCAATAGGGCCTAAAACTAAAGCGCAATGTTGTTTAAGTAGTAAGTATTTGTTAATAATAAGTTTATCCTTTACTTTCGATCGTTTAAATGGGTATACACTAGTCTATACCTATGTTAATAGCCCTGACGAAACTTTATTATTAATAGGTACGTAATAAATAAAGATACAAGTGATTGCATACTGAAAGGCTCCGTAATTTTGATGATTATGAATCATTAGACTATATATATACTATTATTTATAAATTATTAAATATATTTATTATTAAATAGAAACATTAATAAATACGACCCTAGCCGTGTGGTGTCCGGCAGAGAAGAATAGGATCATTCCAAGTGCTCTCACGGATGTCGAACAAGGCGACTAAGAGAATACAAGCTTAACATGTGTGTTGACCGATTTATAAAAATATTTGATCGTTGGATAGGTACGTTATCTCTGTCATATATTTGAAGCTTTTACACCACGGCAAAAGCAACATTTATTGATCTTTCATTATGGTGTAAGTCAAAAAGTGTTACAACACATGGGACGAAACCGCCCTTTCTCCTATGCGGCCCGCAATTTGATCAGCACTGATTTCTTAAAAACGTATTTTTATTTTAAAAAATTCGTTGATGTAAACAAAGGTAGGATATTGGATAAAATTTATCAAAAATATCTAGGCATAATACCTATTAACAGGTAGGTATTTGCCTACTTAGAAAACTAATATATAGGTATGTACGTAAATACCTACTAGTACTTCTATTCTGTATATGGGTAAATAGTGGCATTTTATTTAAGTTTATACCTACTAGGTAATAAACACAAAATAATCATCAACAACCTCGAAATGTTGATTGGAGTACCTACCTAGGTAGGTACTGTATTTTTACCGGTCCCATAATAAAAACAGCAAATGAAACTCTCATAGGTAGGTAGGTACTTTCAGTTAGGTTTGAACAAATACCTACCCAAGAATAGGTGTTATAACATATATACCTTTTTAACTTTATTCCTCGAATTTCGGCAGCCGTAAAATCCTGATTATTTATGAAATATTGTGCCACCATCAAACTATCCACTCTTGGCAGATTGTCTGATTGACCTTTAAGAAAACCTTCTTCCATTCTGCACACTTAGTAGGGTCATCGAACCATACTGATAGCCGCCTGCCCGCCGACTGTGAGCGATCGCGGCGCGGTGAACAAAGGTGTGACGTCATCGCGTTAGCGCCGCTTAATTTCGGAAATTAAAAAAGGGCCTAAACTTCTCGTAGTTATAACTTCGGAAATACTGGATGTATTGAAGTGAAATAAAAACTATTGTAATGTACATGATCTACGCTCCAATTTTAGGTATATTTCATAGTAATATTTTGACCCTTTTGTGTTCTCCATTCAACATCTGATGTGGTGACCCTTTCGTTATACATAATCCTTACAAGCACTCATCCATATTTTTTTTATTGAACTAGTGAAATTAAATATTAATTACTATTTAAGTTTCACGTCCGATGCAGAAATGCTAAAGTTTGTAACTTTAAAAAGCTAAATCTTTGTCTAGTATTATAGTTCTTGTAGGTACATAAATTGGCACCCCCCCCCCCCCTTACGATACAACTCGAGGTGGGTAAACGCTTAAAAAAACAATCAGACTTATACGTCAAATTATTTTTAAAAATTAGGTTTTCTTAACTGCTTAAGTATCTGTTTAATACTTATTTTTTTTCGTTGAAAAAAGTTGTTAAATTAAAAAATCTTGTGTGCTAATAATAGTGTTAAACATAATACAATTTTCATTAAAAAAAGTTGCTAACATATTTGTAGCAGAATTTAATTTACTGATAGTTTTAACTTGATTTTTACGACATTTTGAATTTTTGAACGAAGATCCAGCCGGTCAGCGGTTCGCGCGCGCAAGCGGAGACTCGGGTGATTGTGTTGTGATTGGTCAAAATGTCGACATACTCTTTTCTGATTTGTGGATAGGTCTCGGTTTCTCAGGCCATCGAATTAAATTGCCCGAATGTAAAAATTTTAAACGAAAGTCAAAGCAATAAACGATAGTACTTGCTTATTATAAATAACCTATTTTTGTGCTTAAAATAAATAATAGTACTATCTCAAGTGTGTAAACGCTTTCGTTAACCAACCAGTCATATCAGACCAACGGACGACGACGGATACCGGTCAGGTACGTTGAGGATTATAATTCGTTTACAGACTATTTTTTCGTTCGTATTTAATCGTTATTTCAATTGGTAATATATACGTAATCTTTACTTTTGTGCACATAGCTATGGGGCAATTTACAGGAACTGTGCGCTGGAAGTTAATAAACAAAATATTTTAGTAATTTCTAATGCTAGCAAAGCACACATTTTTTAGGTATGTATAACGTAGACTAATCCTTAGTACCAAAACCGATTTGGTGTGATTAGCCCCAAGACCACATCTCCTTGCAAATATGTGAAAAAGTGTTAAGTTTTATTAATTATATCAGCCGATAAAATGAGGAATGTTACTGGTGGTCATTACTGCAATAGCGGATACTATAAAGTATTTTCTCGCATCGAAATACACTGTAATAAGTGGCGCGTTTTCTGCTATGCGCATAGAATACCTAAAGTCCATTTATTCATAATTGTCCTAACTATTAAGAAGAAATGGACTTTAGTTCATATTACGTAGATCATAGGAGCGCTGTTGTCCGTTGTCACAACGTGATCTCCGGCACAGCGTGAGACGAGATATACCTACGGGTAATGAATGAAATATTACACTTTTGCTACGTTGATAATTAGAGGTATTTATTTACGTAATCATGTTTAATCTCTCTTTTGTCCGTTTGTCAATGTAGCAAGCTTATTTGAATAATAAGGTTATTTTAAAGATTCACTGCATCAACGATGCATTTTACGGCAAAAGTTACTGTCAAATAACATGGCAGTGATATCAATTATCATTATACCTACTTATATAAATTTATCTAATGCAATCATTTGAACTGCATACAATTTAGGTATTTAAGTTCTATTGACATCAAAAACTGGAAACGGGTTAAAGTTCCATATTATAAAGCCAACCGTCAATCCGTGAATTTTCAAAACAATAAGAGGAATCACCATTTTTATCAGTATTTTAGACGTTAAAAATTAACTGATTCTGATCCCTTATCAATATCATTACTTATCCTTTAAAAACTAAGTTACTTTTTGCAATCCAAGATTCTGCTTCTATCACATCACAAAGTTTTTATGAAATTTGTTGACTAAGTATTCTTATATAATTATATTATATTTATTTACGTAATAATTGTTATTTGTTTTCCTTTTCAGAATAATGTCTTTTAAAATAGTTCAGACTATAGAGAACAATATACCAAAGCTTACCGTCGTTCCCATGCTGTGGGAGTCTGAAGGAATTGTCCGCTGGCCACCAAAAAACATTAAAAATGCGTCAAAATTAATAAAAGATGGAAACTCAAGACCAGGACCAGAGTGGGACTTTTTGAAATGTGTGCTGAAAAGAAATTTCATCCCAACTTACGAAGAAGCTAACAATGAATTGTGTCTTATGCAGCAAAATACAGATACCGATGACAACGAAAAACTGTAGCATTCCACGGACATATTCTAATCCTGATCGAGCAAATAATCAAATAAATTTTGATGCACTTTACGCAGCACATTTGGTAAGAGTTTTTATCTGTTTGATTGCAGAAGGTAGTGAAAGATGAGCAAAAGAAACACATCATTTTGAATTTGTATTTACAATTATACATCCATAGTTAAGTTAGAAGTGGTAGTTCTACAACTCTTTAAATGAGCCAACATATTTTTAAATATTTTTAAGCTATTGAATAGCTTTTATGTATATTAGCAAATTATGCATTTTATGAAAAGTTCAATATATATTTTTTATGCAACCATCTACTGTAATAATTTGCGTTACAAATGAAAATTATGTGCTAATATTTGATAATCTAATCACTAATTTTATGTTACAGAGTAGTTCACAACCGTCTGCCGTTGCTGCTAGCTGCGGTCTCCAGCAAGAGACAATTCAGGTTTATAACACAGAGGATTTACAAACTGTCATTGCTAATCAAGCTGCCATTATGGAACAGCTTGTAACAGTCGTGGAAAATCAAAAGAAAATTGCATTTAAGTTGGCTTCCTTATCAATACAGTTGGAGGAAACAAAAAAATCAATATCTCAGGAGAAAGAACGACCAGTAAATGTGACATTACTACAAGACCAATTAGGAACGGAAGATAATGAGAGTTTCTGTATAACGCAAATTGAAAACCAGCATCAGTTGGATATGTTGGAAACGAATCTAGCCGATAAGGCCCAAAAGGCAAAGTTTGCCAAAACTTTATCATTTTTGTGCTCATCTACAGAGGGTAGTGGGACAACGAGTGCATACAAACTATTAGATGTCATTTTCTCCAGGGATTTTCTCTGTAAGTGCTCATGGTCTGGGGTAGCAAGGGCGAAATGTCTAAAATTCCTCTTAAAAATTACACCAACTTCAGGAAATTTTTCTTTCAAACGGTTAATTCTTGGGACTCGAAGTTTCACGGACGATGACACAGAAAAGTTTTTGAAGCTAGTCGTGAGGAATGCTACTAAACGCAAAGCAATGAAAGGATTACGACAATCAACAAAACGAACCCGCAAGGGTAAAAATCATGGAAATGATGTAAACCGCGGCGAAAATCTTCAAGTTGGTGATGAAGATAATGGTAATAACAGGGAAGAACATCAAGCAAACGATACGAGTAAAGGCAATAAAAGAAATAAACCACAAGCTGGCGATGAAACTAATGACACTGACAGAGAAGATATTATAAATAGAAAACAACCTAAATCTGATGACAGCAACGTTTCAAGCCACGAAGAGATGGAATTATGTTAATTTGTATGCTAACGCATGCATATTCATACACTTCACATACAGCGTATACTTACTTACTCACACAGCTTTTTACATTAACAACTGGATCATATTCATATAATATTCACTCACTCATGTTTTTATACTTACAATTTTAAATAATGACTTATATTTTTTTAATTAAGATTGAACAATAGAGATTATCTTAATCACTTAACAGTTGATTAATACTGATTATAAGTGTATTTAATCACTACATTCTAAAAAAATATTAAGAAAGATAACATTTCCTTTTAATATTTTTGTATCAGTGTAAGACTGAAGAAAATGTGAAAACTATAAGTAATGACTGATAAATTAATAATTATAGTTGATTTAATTAGTCTGACCTAGATACCTAACATTGTTTTTATTAATATTGATTATCTAACTTTAACTTGTTAAATTTAAGAACACGTTCCTATTAGATGTTATGAGTAACGGCGTGAAATGGGTATCTCACACCAAATGTCCCACAAAATGTTTATTTTAGAGATGTTATGTTATTTTCTATAGGTATACGATTTTTTATATAATGTTTATTATAGTTATTAGTAAGATTACGTTGAAAGTAACTGATGATTGCTCTTTCCAATGAACGACAACCTAAAATTGTTATTATTAAGACTAATGACGAAGTCTATTTTTATTTTCGATATTTTTAAGATACTTTTGCATTCTGCAGGCAGAAAACAATAAACCTACAGGTTGCATTTAATATTATTTGTTATTTTTGTTTAGTTACTTGCAAACTAGATAAAACAAACCAAATTTTAGTTGTTAGTTGTTACTCTAAATATTTTTTGTTTAAGATGTGATTCTTTGTTTAGAATTATGCAACTATTTTGTGAAATATAAATAAAAGTACAAATTAATTACTACTCAAGTATTTTATTTTCTTACATAGTATGTAATAATGGAATAAAGTAGTAATACTCTTTATGGGGAATACAAACTAATTTATATTTAACTTCTTTGGGATCTAAAATAAGCATAGTTGTATCGCCAAGTCGTAAGCATTTGTGTATACCAAGACGAGAAGACTTAATAGGATTTTCAAAAACATCCTCTTTGTTATTAAACCGATAACCTTTTAGAGTTACAACATTTAATTCTTCAGCAATCGTAGTTATTTCGAAAATATCATTATTTACTGTTAATATATATCTGTCTTCTGTTTTTGAAGATAATCTAAAGTTTTGATAATTTAAAATGGGGATGTCTTTTTTATTCTTGGACACAAAGGGATACGCAGATTTCTTTTTTCTCTAAGTTTGTATTTATTCCACTATTTTCTCCATCTTCAATTAATCTTTTCGCCACTTGTGACAGAGGATTCTTACCAACCCTGAGCATTTTCTTGATCATATACAATTTATTCTCAAACGGATATGCGTTAAAAGTATGTAGTGTTCCGAACAATTTAACTTCAGCAGTAACGTGTAGCAAATTGTGGACATTACTTGTAACATATCCCGCTCCATAAAAATCTTTATAATGTTCAACATAATGTCGCAAAAGTTCTTCTGCCACAGGTAACAAATATAAATAAGTTTCACTGGAACAAATGGTTATTCCGCAGTAAAGCATCAAAAAGTGCGAAAACGCATTTGATGGCAATACATCACGTAGAATAACTAAGCTGAGATAGTAAAAGAAAGATCTGAATTCCGAAGCTTTCCAATACGCTAAGCAATCAAGGTTTCGCACTGAACGGTGAATCTCATGTGGCAATTTACATTTGTTTAAAAAATTCGTTACTGATTCTATATCCGTTGCACGCCATTTTGTGATGTATTTTCCAAAATTTCCATCACGCCATCCAACAAGCAATCTTTTCATTATCCCTAAATCGATAAGGTGAAGCGAGTCGCTGACTGGAAAGGTCTTTACCATATCAATTGGTAGTCTTAGCAATGGCGAGTCAGTTTTATGGTGCGCACCATAAGCTTTGTTCCGGAACCCATCATCAGTTCTGTCGGCACATCTGGAGTCGGAAAAGACAACGGTATGCGAAGTGTGTGAATAATCTCCTACTGTCACACATTTCAGACAACCATGCTTCCCGTTGAAATTACAAACACCTGAAACAGGTGGAGAAGTAGATATAATCATGTTGTCAAATATTTGACAACATGGTTATATCTGCCTAAGGGTCGCCTTTCCACGTTTGCAACTAAAATTTAAGTTAAGTGTAAAACGTACGCCTCCTATTATGACAATGGTATTTTTATATGATCACCCATTCGAAACTATTGAAACTTTATTGTTTTCTTGGCTGCTACTAAAAAAGGAACTATTCTAACGCATTGCAATGCAAATGCAGCAAAATTTCGTCCTTAAAGTGGAAAGGCGCCACTTTTTGCTGACTGACTTATGATAATTAGGTACCTTTTATATAAGCTCTGGCGGGTGAGTCGCAAATAAAGCATCGTATTTTAACAGTAAACCTTTTTCCTGTATTCTCTAGGTAAATGCCCTCCTGAAGCAATCTGTCCATTTCATTAATAAAATCTTCCAAATAAGTGTTCAAGTTTTTGGGTTTTCCTGTTCCAAAATAAATGCCAATAACAAATGGCCTGAAGCAAGGATTTTCAAATATGTTGCAAAGTATGGGCCAAAACTCTTTTTTTGAACTTTTGAAGATTGGTAAACCATCCATGTTGATATTTAATGAAATTGTTTCTGGAGCCTCTTCCCAACAAAGCAATATTTTTTGCAAAGGCATTAATATTCCGTTGTGCCAGTAATGACCTTCATCCATTGTCTTTAAGGTGATTTTTCTGGGTGTAGCTAAAATAGTCCTGGCGTCATTTGGTAACGTATTTGGAATAAATTCATTAATAATTTTTGAAAGATCTCTTAAAGCTACGTGTGAGATATTTTTCTCTATACACCAGTTTTTTATATCGTCACGAAATTTTTTGTTTTTTGTCATAATCAGTGACACTCGCACTGTAATCAGTGTCACTGTCTGAACCTTCAAAATCGTTAGATATATCTACACATCTATGTTCAGTATCATTACTGCACAACATGGAAACACTATTTTCTAACATTCCTTGTGTATTTGTAAAGTTTTGTCCATTTAAATCACTACGTCCTTCTACACCAACCAACAATTCTAGATACGGAACCCTCCCGGTTTAAAACTCCACTCCATCTTAAATCATTATTTTCTAAAGATTTAGCTTCTTCAGAGTTATTTGTGCCAACTATATCTCTCTTTAGAATTTTTAAGTATTCTGCATTAATTTTTCGGCGTATTCCGCCAGTTCTTCGTTTAGATTTCCACATAATATAAAAAATATCGCAATACTGGTGGCGACTAACTATAATGAATCCTCGGAGGTGCTGAAAAAATAGTCTTCAAGATATTTTTTAACTAAATAAGCAGATTAATTGCCAATAATAGTACAAGTATGCAGCTCTAGCCGGGAGCATGGGTTACATGTGATCTAATTTATATCAGTATGCTGTAATTTTGCATCATATTAATTCACCCATTGTGATCATGTGCGCTATATAAATGCAATTATACGATTGCTGATTAACACTATAGAAGATTAACTATGTGCAGCAACAAGCTTTATAGTATTTTTAATTGAAGTCACAAAATAACTGTTTGCATTGTAATTATTCACATGTTCTTCTTAAAAATGCAAGCATTTCAAGGGCACACTTGTGGCCTTCAATTCAGAACATAGCTTAGTTTAAGTCCAATGAAATAGCTTGATTACAGCTTACACCGCTACTGTTTGAAAATTTACCCATATTAATGCTTACAGCATTACTATGCTGTTATCGTGACACTTCATAGCATCATTTTACAGGCACAAGCGTAATTTTCAGCTATGGCTGGTGAAGTGTACTTTAATAAGTATTCATAAATGCTTAAGTTACCGATGTGGCCTTTTGTGACATCCTATAATGCAGTTTTGTGCTACTTGGGTTCTACAACCGAAACCAATGTTTTCAACAAGCCATTAAAAAAAGGGGCGTATTTTGATGGTTTAATGGGTAGTTGGTCATTTTATTCAGCTGACTGACTGTTTATCAATCGTTTGGTTCCAGAGATTTTATTTGATTGGGTCCAACAATACTCAGACCAGATTCAGAGTCCTGAAAATAGATAGGACTGAGCCACGGGAGCTCATCCTGGTGGATGATAAGGTGGAATATAACAAGCAAGAGATTCACCAACTGCTGAACATGATTGGTTTTGGCAACC
This sequence comes from Ephestia elutella, assembly GCA_018467065.1. Lineage (NCBI taxonomy): Eukaryota > Metazoa > Arthropoda > Insecta > Lepidoptera > Pyralidae > Ephestia > Ephestia elutella. The sequence continues at coordinate 5,142,088 of CM031575.1, forward strand.
GGTCTGGCAGAATTGGAGGTTTCAACAAACTAGTTTCTGCTTTTGGTATTGTAGGTAAGAAGCTTTTACGTATGATAGAATGTGGCATTTTTTTAGACATTCCAAGAGGACTGTTGGTTCTAAAAGTAGAACTTTGTGAAAGTTTTCTTCCAAAAGGTTCTAGTTTAAGGTGAAGTAAAAATGTCTGGAATCATTGTTACATCTAACAGGATTTTTAAGTGTTTCTCTATCAATCACTTCACAAATCCAGCACCTTTTCAAACTTTCTGGACCTTTTCTGACTTGTAAGTTACATGTTTCAAATTATAAACCAAAAGCTAACAACCAAAATTACATACTTACTTTTAATGTTATTTTGGGTTTTGTAAATTGTTAACTTTTTTATTTTTCTCATCTTTCACCTTTTCTCACTTTTCTGCCTATCGAAAGGAAATGCCGACATATTTACATAGCAGCAGAATTTTTATTATGTTTTATTGATGTTCCAGGCTTCATTCGCTTCCTCGAAGGTTACTACATAATACTAGTCACAAAAAGAAGGAAAATTGCCATGATAGGATCACATTCCATTTATAAAATTGAAGATACTGCGACCATATACATTCCTAGTGAAACTAACAAGCCACAGAACCCTGACGAACAACGATATCTGAAGATGTTTCAGGCAATAGATTTATCCACCAACTTCTACTACAGTTACAGCTATGACATTACACACACATTGCAAATGAATATAGCACCTCCAAGGCAGTTGGCACCGGTTTTATTCCCGAAACCTGACACTGCTGTGGTGTATGGATCTAATTCTTCACAGGGTGAGGAAGAAAAGTGTACTTGTTCTAACAATGACGATGAGGAAGATATATTTGAAACATGGAAAACCCAGATTCAACAACGACAGGAGAAATCTGGGTAAATATTTGTTACTGTGTCAATAAATTTAAAATTGAATTTTGAATCTCTATGCAACAATTGCAGAGTAGGCATAGCATCTAACCACATGGTCTAATGACAGACTAACGCGAATTCCACGTCGCATGTAAAATTTGTATACTTATGTGCTTCCTGCTCACTCCTAAGAGCAGGTCCTATGTCCCTCTCGTTCGTATCCACGTTCGGAATCGCCTTGGTGTAACCAGAGTCCAAAGGTCCACAAGACATTTGGATTCTTTATTTGATATAAAATTGTGACATTTTGTGATACTTATTATTATATTTTACAGGGAAAATTCCACACTGCAATTTGGCGTTAGAACGGTCCCAGAGTGGCGCTTTGTATGGAACAGCCATTTGCTGTCAACAGTGCATTCTCACCTCCACCCAGACTGGATACTCTACATTGTTCATGGTTTTGTGGAACAGAGTAATTTGAACATATTCGGGCGGCCTATCTATTTGACTCTCATAGCAAGGAGGAGTAATAGATATGCTGGGACAAGATTCCTAAAACGTGGTGCGAATATGCATGGTGATGTTGCTAACGAAGTGGAGACGGAACAAATTGTTCATGATTCTATGGTGTCCTCATTTACAGCTGGCAGGCTAGTACTATTTTCTTTTGATTAAATTAATATCCAATTTTTGTAAAAAACTGAACTGCTACCAGTATTACAAAAATGATAACAATGTCTTACACCTCAACAGGTTCAGTTCCTTTGTCCAAATGAGAGGCTCCATCCCCAGTTACTGGTCTCAAGATGTCTCAAAAATGGTGCCCAAGCCGGCAATATCGATAGACTTGAGCGATCCATTTGCTGAGATTCCTGGCAAACACCTGAACAACTTACTGAGAAGATATGGTTCTCCAATCATGTTTCTAAATCTAGTCAAGAAGCGGGAGAAGAGGAGGCATGAGTCGCTATTGACTGACGTCATCAGCAATAGCATCAAGTACTTGAATCAGTTTTTGCCGCCAGAACACGTGATCCAGTACATACATATAGACATGGCTAGAATGAACAAGGGTGCTGACGCCAAAGTATTGGACAAGTATGTGGTTTCATTTAATTATAAACTTTACTCAAAAATGCATGTAATGTGGTCATTATTTTGACAACCTTGTTTGAGCAAAGTCGACCTTGCCGTTCTGTTTTCAAATAGCGGCCGACAAAGTTTTGCTGGCCGCTCTAACAGGCCGGCAAAACATTGCCGGCCGCTATTTTGACGTTTCAACGTTTTGAAAATCGAATGCAAGAAGATTTTATTTAAAACACAGCTGTTTGAATAGAGATAGGTAAAAAAGATTTTATTCCATATTTGGCTGTATAGTTCTAACTACCATTGCTTAAAAAAGCCAAAGAAGTAACAAAAGTGCGGTTCAGCGAAAATTGTATTTTTATTTAGTGACATTTTTGATAAAAATGACTCTGAAAGCGACAATTTTTCCGATTCAATGGTACATTATATCTCGATGGCTTGCATATGAAAAATTTTTGCAGTGGAAAATCAGTAGGAAATCCAAATATTTATCCGAAAATGTTTTTCAGGCGTATTTCAATGATCTTTCCAACAAAATGAAGCCTTCGTCTCTCTGGAATACCTATTTAATGTTAATGTGCATGGTTCTAAAAAGCATAAAATGATGAAATAAATGAAGTGCTAAATAAAGAAATAATACAGCAGTCACACAGAATTATCGCAAACTGTTAGTAATATCAAACCGGGAAAGTCGGTGTTGAATTTTAGTAACTGTATACTTTTCATAATTGTCATTTTAATTAAATTTCTAGATAATTAATATATATTTATTCAAATTACTTGGTTTTATTTAGATTAGATACTTGCATTTTTGAGTAAAGCACTATACAAGCCTTGGCCCACAATGACTGCTTCGCTGGTCACGCTATGATTGCCTCGAGCTAGCCTAGCTACGCTCTAGGCCTTCCAGCTTGGCCATCGTTGCAGCCCTTGCTGTCCTCGCTGTAAAGGCCTCGACCTACGGTCTCGGCCTTTATCTCAGCTCGTCCATCAAGTGCTGCACGCTGACCGCGCTGTGTCGGCCTGGAGCTGCGCTACGCTGCGCTCTCGGCCATCATCAGTCATTATAGACCGCGGCAGTAATGTACTATTGTAGCAACTTCTGTTTGTTTGAAGGTCATTATAGATATAAATAACTAGCTACGCCCTGGGGCTCCGCTTCCGTAGAAATTTCGAAATAAAAAGTATTCTAAGTGTATAAAAACATAGATAAATTTATTTGCAAAAACATGAGTCAAAAGTACAGTTAGAATCTACAAGGCAATATGATCTTTAAGGCTAGGCAATAAGGTCTTCGAGGTATGACTGCACTTATGTCCCTAGACTAGTATTAGAAAGAAATCTTAAAAATTCCATGTTATATTCTACCCCTGTACCAAAATTCATTGAGTAATATAAATCTTAACACACATCCAAACTTTCCCAAGAAGAAAAGGAGTTTGAAAAAGAGCCTTCTTTGAAGGCCAAGTTTCAATAAAAAAAAAAAAATTGACTTTGACCCATCAATAATACGAGCGGGATTTGTCAGGCTGTCCACGATAGCGCACACATCAGTGCGGCGCACGGGCTTCTTCCTGAGCTGCGCGGGGTACGACGAGCCCTCGGGGCCCTCGGGCGCGGGGCCCGGGTCCCAGTCGGGGCCCGGGTCGGCGGGGCCCCGGCCGGGGCACCAGGCGGGGCGCCTGCAGACGGGGCTGGTGCGCGTCAACTGCGTGGACTGCCTCGACCGCACCAACACTGCGCAGTTCGCCATCGGCAAGTGCGTTCTGGCCCACCAGGTATGATAAACCATTCAGTCATTAAGTTAATCTGTTTATCTACACTCATGTCGAAATATTCAAATTACGAATTTGAAGATGGTTTTATAAAGACGTACTTTATAAACGCACATACATAAAATTAAAAAATAAAAGTCATTATAGTACCGCTAGCGGTATCATAAAATAACTTTTTAATTTTTATAGTACACTTTTACTTTTTACTTTATTAAATTAGACTATGATTTTAGGCTGAATGTAAAAAAGTGGCGCACTCATTCGTAGTTTGAACTTAATCTCCCGCTATAAATCTTTTCTTTGTTACCTAGCTACTTTGTTTAATTTTAATTGTTCCTATGAGTGAAGATAAAGTAGTGTATGCAACTGTACATAATTAGGCATTAAAATATGAGTGTGGTTTTATGAAACGAGCCGAAGGCGAGTTTCATAATAACATCACACGAGCCTCTCATTATGTATCAGTTGCATAAACTACTATTAGATGTGGCCGTTTTAATACCCCTGAAATCGGGGCGATTCATGCTTTTTATCGAAATATGGTCCATTTCTTATTCCTTAAATATTGAAAAATGAACCTTCTTCTTAGAAAGAAAGAAAGAAATCATTTATTTGTTAAACATAGGTAAGTAATCATTTATTTGTTAAATAAGGTTAAACATAGCACTAGGTAGATAAAATAAAAATTTTGAACCACTATGTTTTGCCGTTACAATACAGCATACAAATATACATATAGGTTACCTAATAATTTAATTAATTCAGACATGTCAAATTAAATCATATTTAAATAAAAGTTGTCATAACAATCATAGTAGGAATCATATATAAATTAAAATAAATGAAAAGTTAATCAAATAATTATAAAACAAATCAAAAAAAAAAAATTAAAATGTGTCATTTAAAAAGTCATTAATACAGTAATAACATTTTTTAACTAGAGACGAGTATAACTTATGTTTAAACATTTTCAAATTCAGCATTTTATATTCATTAGGCAATTTATTATTTATCTTGAGGAGCCATTCCAATAACACTTTTGCGAACTTGCGCTAAATTGCATTTGAGTGTCACAACATTATATAAATATTGTGGTCGCAATCTGTTCCTTCTACGTGAATCTGACAACATCGGAAATAATTTAGGGTTACTCTTTACAAAAACAGCCATTTCATAAATGTATAGAGAAGGGACAGTTAGTATATTTAGGGTCTTAAAAGTATTCAACACAGCTATCCCTTTTTTAGTCCACATATTGCTCGTAAGCACCTTTTTTGAGCTTTAAATATGACTTCTCTTTCAGTAGTATTACCCCAGAATATTATGCCGTAACGTAATATAGATGCTACAAGACCGTGGTAGGCAGTCATTACAGTGTTACGATTGACAATTTTACGTAAGTTATATAACGCATACGCAAGTTTATTTAATTTTTTGACTAACTCTTCTGAATGAGGCCTCCATGAAAGATTGTTATCAATTTTTAGTCCTAAAAATGTTGTCTGATCTACAGTATCTATATCTGTATCTTGATAATGAATATTCATGTAAGGTAACTTTTTATTGTAAAAGTGCATAACGTTTGTTTTTGTCAAATTTATTGTTAGATTATTATTCTCAAACCAATTAATTATATTTTGTAATGTCAAATTTATATCGTTTTCAAAATTATTTAAAATGTCAGGTTTAATAACTATTGTGCTGTCATCTGCAAACTTATCGAGTGTGTTATGTTATTATTTATTACCAATACTGTGTCAGATTTTGTTAAAAACGCATCTGACATGACTTTTACGACTACCGCCATCTAGTGGCAGCAACAGTATACACACTAGTAAACTACACAGTCAGCCATTGTGCAGGTTTCCTCACGATGTTTTCATGAAAACAAGTGGTGGTCTATGAAAAAACTAACATACATGAGTCAGATTGGTCTACAAACCCATGTGACACAGGTAGGATTTGAACCCTATCCGGCCTCAGGCGGGTGTGACTACCACTTGGCCACCACAGCCTTATAATGAACCTTATTCTGCTATACATAAGGTTCACTTTTAAATATTAAGGAAATGAGACACTATAATACAAAATTGTTAGTTGCATGCGCTGGGCCTAATCGAGGAGCCGGTGATCGAGTTCGACTCGGACTGCGCGCGGCTGCTCGAGGGACTCTACGAGGACCACGGGGACACCCTGGCGCTGCAGTACGGGGGCTCCCAATTGGTGCACAGGTAATATTTCTTCTCAGCAGTGGTCGTTCCGAAATGCTAGTAGTTTGTAGCTTCGAGACATAATATACTATGATTAAATAATTAGTTTTCGACGTGAAAAAGAGCCTTCTTTGAAGGCCAAGTTTCAATAAAAAAAATTGACTTTGACTTTATTACTATAATCGGGCCGAAACCTAAACTCCCGTATGACAGGTGTCATCAGGGTCAAGCCCATGCATAAAGTTCCGAATTTCCGAAAAAATCGCGATACATCGTTTAATTTTTCGATTTATTTAACAAGGTTTGTTATTGATTTTTAAATGCTGAATATAACAATGAGCGATTTTTCTGACAGCTAATTAAGAAAAAAAAATCAGTATAAAACAATCTCAACAGATGGAGTTTTATTGAAAGCCGAGTTGTAATAATGGCTATACCTATATTGTAAGCTTTTTACTGGCAGCCAGAGGCAGAAAAAAAATCACCTAACAATTTGACAGGTGCACAAATCACAATATTGATACTTTTTAGATGTTTTTTTTTACTAAGTTTTTTTTTTTTTAATGAAATTTTGCTTTTTGTATGGAACTTTTTCTCTCGCCTTTGCTTAAGCGCCATCTATGAAGTCATCTGGAACTTTTTTTTTTTTTATTTAGGTCTCGGAAAATCCCTCATTATTGCACCTTAAAATTTTAAAAAATTAACATTAAGGCACTACAAAAATAATTGAAAGAGGGACAAGAATTCACGCAATTGTATCGAATCGTAAAATCAGAGTAGATAATATTATTCACTATGAATTTATTATCCATGTTAGTGACTATGACAGCTACTTTGATGGTTCAGACTTCTGATTAATAAAAATAATTATTTTATTTGGATTTGTTATTTTTACGTAAAATCAAATAATCGTAGCGACTCGTGTTTAGGTACATCACTATTATTGACTGCTAAACATATCATATGTATTTACTCATATCAATACCTACCTGATTTTTACAACATTTTTTTTTATTACATAAATCACCAGCTTTTACCCGCGGCATCGCCCGCGTGAATTTCCCACGAGAACAGTGCTTTTTCCCTTGATGAATACCCTATGTCCTTCTCAATACTTCTAACTATGTGTATGCGAAATTTCAGGAAGATTGGTTCAGTAGATAAAGCGTAAAGAAGTAACAAATAAACAAACTCACATTCGCATTTATAATATTAGGATTAGCTTTTGCGTGAATTTCCCACGGGAACAGTGCTTTTTCCCGTAATGAATGATACTCTATGCCCTTCTCAGTACTTCTATGTGTATGCGAAATTTCAGGAAGATTGTTTCATTAGATAAAGACAAATAATAACTCACTTTCGCATTTATAATATTAGTTAGTATTATTACAGGATAAAAACATACCGCAAAACGGCGCCGTGGTCGTCGCACGGCAACGACATAATGCAGACGCTTAGTCGGTACTACTCGAACACGTTCTCCGACGCGGAGAAACAGAGCACGATGAACTTGTTCCTGGGCTTGTTCGTGCCCGAACCCGGCAAGCCCGCCATCTGGGACTACCCCAGCGACTACTATTTGCACCACCCGGAGGCGTTTGTCTATATTCCCAGGAAGATGTAGGTGTTACAACTGGCGTCCCGCCCCGGCTTTGCTCGGGAGGTACACATAAATTTAGCCATGTCACTCAGGTATTATGTAGTTTTCTATTGGTGAAAGAATTTTTAAAATCAGTTCAGTAGTTACGAAGATACGTACGATTACGTAGTACGACCCCCCACAAACAAAAACACTTCCTCTTTATAATATTATGTGATAAAAAAAGTGTGCTGTTCCACGCGGGGGCGGGGGGGGGGTTAACTCCCCTCGCGCTTTAATGCCCCGCTGACACCTAAAATTCGCTACTGCGACACGACTTGTGACTTAGTTTACAACCGCCATTCTATATGATTGGCATTATATTGTATATACATAATCTTGATTTCTAAAAGCGTAAATAAATAACAACGTTTAAAGGGATTCGCAGTACATAAACTGGTTCCCTATCTTTATTATTTAGCTAGGTTTCACAATTGAAATTTTTACATAAGAAATTGCTTTGCCGTTACTAAATCAAGCTACAACTTTTTTTTACTTATCATCTGTAAGCAATTGATTTATAATTTGACATGTACAGTTCGCTGACAAAATGGTGGGATGACGAGGTGTTACGTCACTTGCCGGCGCCGTGCAACGAGATGCGCAAGTTGTGCTGCGAGGTCATCGGTATGCAGGTGGATTTATGTTTATTTTTCTAATTAAGACGAGGTCCAACCTGAGCTGCAAAATACAAAATTCATATGCGCTTAACCGCGCCGTGTGCGCGTTGCAATAAGATAGTTTTTTGCACAACATAATGTTCTACTTTCGTTGGCAGGATCGAACAGATTTTGTACCGATTTAGCAACTATTTCTCAAATATCTTTAAAAATATTAGTCTAAAAACAAAAGTGCTCGTTTAAAACTTTAATATAGTATATATATATATATTAATTAATTATACAAAAATATATATATGTTATCGCTGAAAATTGTAAGTTCCATGACTTGAAAGCTGAAATTTTTTCTAAATTTTCGGTGCTTTTACGAATTAATTAAGCCGAAAATATGTATTTTTATTAAAAAGTACACGATTGAGACCTTAATAAACATCATAATCTATATCCTGTATTATTTTTCCACTTCATAATTAATATATTTTCGAATGTGTGCTACGACATGGCCTTAATAATTCATCCCAGCATAACCATCTCGGCTAAAAGCAGTGGTGGCCAAGTGGTGCCTGCCTGTAGCCCCAAAGGTCCCAGGTTCCTGCCCGTGCTATATGAGTTTGTATACCAATCTTGACTCTGTATCTGTGTTAGTTTTCATCGACCACCACTCGCTTTAGGAAACCTGGACTTTGGTTGATGATTATCAGCTAATGTGTGAAATGGAGAAGGCAGTGGCAAATCACTCCATTAAAATTGCCAAGTTGTATGTGTTTCATTCCATAAAATAACCACGACCCTCAGTCATGAGGAAATACGACTAAAGAGAGATAACCAACCATCTCAATTTTCATTTTCTGAATCGCTGTATTTTTGTTACCAGTTAAAATTACACAACTTGTTATTAAAATTAGTATCTTCAAACTGTATAACAGTATATAAATTATAGATTGCTTTTCACAAAGACATTAACAAGCACATGTCATATTTTTCTATTAATCGCATTTAATAGATCGTATATCATCATGTATATGTGAAATGAATTTACAGGTTATCTTCTTGTATCATCAGTTTTAGAAAATGCCTAAGAAATAATGCATTTTTTCCAGGGCGACAGTACGCGAGCGCTCGAGATGGTGGACACCTATCACGACTACCACCGACCGTTTGAATACACTGTCTTCGCCGAATGCTTCGAGTTTAAGGTGAGGAGGCATGTAAATATTAAAATTCCCTATTTCTACATCATACCACAATTTTTTCAAGTAATTTATATAAATAAAATCGCATATTTTTCGCTTTGATTTTTAATGTTGTCTTTGACTATCCTAAAACACTTTAGAATGTATGTACTGGGGTATTATATAATCTGTGCTACTGGTCCTAATATCTCTCTAATATTTTTCTCAGCTGCCATATTGCCATGATGATATTTTGATTGTACAAAATTCTTTAAGGCGAGGTCCCTGAAGTTTTGACTTTTCAAATTTTTTCTTCCAATTTTATGTAGCCTATTTACGTACTCATCCATTTTTACACGACTGACCAAAAAAGGAGTGTTATGTTTTCAGGGTTCATGTATGTAAGTTTCTTTATTCCACCACATAAGTCCTCAACGGCTTAACACATTTTCATGAGAGGTATTGTTAGATTCCTTGCATTCCCCGAGTGACATAGGCTATGTGAGTTGTCAGTCGTGTTTTTTATTTTTTAATAATTTGCTTGTTAAACGTTTTCATGAAAGCATCACTGCTTCCTTATTTAAAAATCGAACGTCTGCGTTTAGTCTCACGGAATTCCAAATCTAAATTCTGCATTCGGAAACCTAATCGGGAAACCGTGCGTTAACGGCTAGCCTACAGTCATATTTTGAAATCGACAGATGTGAAAATCAGCCTTGTCTCCAACTCATAGTTGGGGACATCACAAGCTGAGGCATTCCTTTGCCTACTTTCGTGCAATTTAGATATAAGGCATAATGGGCGATTATCCGAGACCCTAATTTTAAAAAAATAGTTCCAGATGAGTGCACAGATGGCGCTTAGTAAAAGCCGAGAAATTTCCATACAGAAAGCAACAATGCCCGGGATTGGCATTTCTTTGAAACATAATAAAACAAACATCAAAAAAATATCAATATTGTAATTTGTGCAACTGTCAAACTATGAGGCGATTTTTGTCTGGCTTTGGTTGACAAGGAAAAGCGCACAATATAGGGTACAGCTTTTATTGCGGCTCGGCTTTTATAAAACGCCATCTATTGATAGTTTCTTAATCGTTTCTTTTTTCTAAATTTGAGCTGTCAGAATATCGCCCATTAGAGTATGGAAATATAAATAAGTGGAAGTGTTACTTGATAAAATTAGTAAGGAACTGTGGTCGCCAAACTCACACATTTAAGTTATAAATCATACACTACACGACAGATGAACAATGAGCTTGATTGGTCATTTTTATTTTATCGAAGTATATTAAGTCAATGCGGCTATATCGGACAAACAAGTACCTTAAGTCTTCGACATATGGCTTAATTTATACTATACAAGAACGTACATAAGACGTTTTAAAGTCCAACATCGGTTAACGAAAAATTCCGCCACTCGACTATAGATGGCGGTTTTTTGGTAACTTTAACAAAAATATTTTAAAGTTATTATTATCATTATTGGACTTTTATTTTAAAGAAAACAAACGAAATATTACTCACCGGTGGTGGTACGAAACGCCTCCATTTTTTTTTTGCTACTGTTATTTTTGCACTCTAAAATAGAACAAAATGGCATTTTGACGAGGGAATTTCGACGGGAATTCAATGTCACGAACAAACTACTCAGCGCAAAGTCAGAACACAACTAGAATGACGAGCCGTGTATGTAAGCTATGCATCGCTTACTTGTGGCGACCGCGCCACGCCTACTTAACACTTCCACTCTTATTTATATTTCCGTGATGGAAATAAATGATTTTTATTTTATTTTTTATTTAGATGTGTCACACGCGCGAGCTGGCGCCGCAGTTCTCGCAGAGCTTCAGCCCGTTCGTGGTGCGCGGCGCCGCGCTCGCGCCGCGCCCCGCGCTGCAGTCGCGCGGCGCCGCCGGCAACAACTCCAGCGAGTGAGACATACCTAGTATCATTTATTTAATAGGGTATTTGACAAGGTGTAATTTTTCAACATATTTTTGAATAAATGGAAAGATCATATACAAGTTTTATAACAAACTATTTTTATTTTTTTTATTTTCGATTTAATTACCTAGTTATTTCAAATTGAAAATTCATACCAACGGAATACGCCGACCAGTTACCGAACACTTCCGATTAGCCCGGTGACGTCACACGTGTATTCCCTACTCGGTGCGCCTCTCCCCGCCGGCCCGCAGGGCGCGCGGGTGTGGAGCTCGGGTTTGTGAGTGAACTGACAAGAAGGTGATCGGATTTTTTCGGGGCATCGGATTTTTTGGTACTTTTAATTAGATATAACTTGATAATTAGGTCGAAATTTAAAAAAATAAAAACAGTTTGTTACTACACTTTTACATAATCTTTCCATAAATCAAATAAAAAAAACCTTGTCAAATACCCTTTGCCCGCTTGAATTTCCCACAGGAACAGTGATTTTTCCCGGGATGAAATGTACCTGTTCTATGTCCTTCTCAATACTTCTAACTATGTGTATGAAATTTCAAGAAGATTGGTTGAGAAGATAAAGCGTGAAGAGGTAACAAACACACAACTCACTTTTGCATTTATAAATTTAATAATTGGGTTCGGAAGATCAGCATCTGTTGTCACCACAGATAACCCTCAATAGATTGAGTATCATTCAATGCTTGTTCGCGTCGAAAGTCACCAAACTTAGAGGAAGTGCGCGGGGGTCGGGAGCGGTAGCTGACGTCAACGAAAAAAGGACAGACATAAACTTGATACATGGGAAAGAAAGAGATGCTTGCAAAAGACATCAACGTCACCCCATTTTGGTACTCTAGTTCGCAGTGTTTCACATAGTTTGACCATTATAAAGTGAACTCTGCACGTAATTATATTAAATTAATTAATAAACTTACCTGTGAAAAGTTATACCATCGTTTTGGAGATTTGATATCCTTGATGGTTTTCCGCGCCATTTTATGCAACATGTACTTATTTTTACACAATCAACGAACCTATTAGATTTTTTCAGAAATTTTCTCGAAACAACTCACAGCTCTGAGTTCTGGTCGCTACTAATGAAGCAATTTCATTTATACGTGCAAAAGCATGTAAGTGCGGTGACCCCAGACGCCCATACAAGCGGAATCTACTCACTTACATAAACAACAATTAATTTAAAGGTCACAGTCACACCTACTAGGTTGATCAATAAGTTCTTGGAATAGGACACATATCAATGAGTTATAGGAATACGTTCTACAATTTTCGAATCTTTAATTCCTTAGTAGCGGCCAAAATAAACTAAATTAAAAACTTAGTAAATTTTTTTTTGGCGGGAATTTCATTCGTATGCAAAATGCATAAATTCGAACTTCGTGTAGTTAGGTATTAAATATTTCTGCCTGAATTTTTTTTCTACAAAAAGTGTTCTCGAAGAACTGCACTCTACTTTGGCAGACAATACTCCGTCTTATTCTTCAGTGGCATACTGGTGCGCAAAATTTAACCACGGTAGAGCTGCCTGCAATGACGACACATGCTCCGAGCGTCAAAAACGGCCGCCACGTAAGAAAACGTTAAAAAATCGAAGAAATACGTAATTAAGTCAGATCGGCGTGTGACCATCCGTTATTTAGCTGAGATTCTAAACCTTTCGTTTGGGACAATTCAGTTTATTTTAACTCATATCTTAAAATTCTAAAAGGTGGCCCCGCGCTTGGTTCCTCGAATGTTAAATAACATCCAAAAGAAAGCAAGAGTTGATACTTCAAAGCTAATTTTATCATTGAAAAAGATGTGGATTGTTTTTGCGGTCGTTTCGTAACTGTATCAATGCAAAGGGTGAATAAGGCCGTTTTCCCCGCTAATTACGAGTTTCAAGGTATGAGCGTCCGCTCGATCTGTACCTATGCCGCTGGATCTGTCTTCTGGGATGCAGAAGGTATATTAATGATTGACTATTGAAGTAAAGATGAGATAATAACCGGAGAGCTTTACGCATAATTTATGAAAAAACTATGCGAAGAACTAAAAAATAAAGGTTGATGAATATTGCGTGCTGGAGTGCTTTTTTATCGCGATAGTGCACTTGCCCATCGATCTGATGTTGCAGGCGCTGCTATAATCCGATCTGCTGGGTTTCGATTGATGCAGCACCCACCATATTCTCCGGACGTAGATCCTAGTTGTTTTAACCTTTTTGGTTACTTGAAAAAGCACTTGGGTGGTATAAAAATCGTCTGTGACGATGAGGTGATGTGTGCTGTAGAGGCATTTTTTGAGTGCCAGGATCAAGTCCATTTTCCAAGGGAATTAACCAACTTGCGAAACGTTATTCAAGGTGTATTAGCTAAAAAAGGGGTAACTTTGATAAATAAATACAATTTACATGTACTTATCCTAAAAATGCATTGCATTTCCTAAAACTTATTCATCAACCTAGTAGATACTGATATTCCCTTTCTATTATCTATCACAAATAACATCTTAACACAAAACAATAATCCGAATCATATAGAATGATGGTTCTGAACGCAGTCACATAAGTAGCGTCGTCAGCGGGAGCCACCCCCCGCTAACAGAACGTCTTTCGTGGATCCGCCCGAATTTGCGCTCGCAGGTATTATTCCCTTTTGGTTACAAGAAACAATTATTAGGCTTCCGGTCTTGTCTGTTCTGTAAATGCTGCAATAAAGTGTTGATCTATCATTATCTTCCAGTTCTAACACTTCATCGTCATCAGAAGAGGATCTGACATCGATGAGCGGCCGCGCGGGCCCCCCCTCGCCGCTCGCGCACGCGCGGCTGCTCTGTAGCGAGGACGGTGAGGAGCCGCTGTTCCCGGCCATCCGGCGGCAGAACAGAGTCTTACTGGCTGAGCCTAGCAAGCGAGATATGACTGTGTAAGTGTCACTCTAGATTATAGATCATTCCAGTTCGAACAGTGAAGAGGACCTGACGTCGATGAGCGGCCGCGCGGGATCATCACGGAGCGCGGGACGCCACCCGAGAGGGTAGATAAGGATGAGATGTCAATAAAGTTCAAAACCCCATGCGCCTAGAAAAGTTAACGGTGCCGTGCTGTTAAATTGGTGATCATTTACTGCAGCACTTCGCAGGCACTTCTTGTCATTTTTACCTTAACACTACACTACCAGTAGAGGCCCTACTCAAAAGGCCACGCCAACCCTATCAATACGAATACAATAACCTATAGGAAACATAGAGGCCTATTGAGATTACAATCTTTTCTTGTTTCCCAAAACAGATACAAACGCTACGTGAACATCGAGCGGCGCTCCAACCCGAAGTACAATCCAGACATCCACGTGATGCTGACGGTGAGCAGCGCATTCTCCATCGACAGCTCCGTACACGTCATCCCCCCCACCGTCTCCCGCCACGCCCGCGAGCTGTACGGGGACTACGTGCGCCGCGGACACGGATACGTGGCCCCCCCGCCCGCGTCTGTGCACCTCTATAAAAAATACGTCGATCTCTGTTTCTGAATAAATGTGCAATATTGGAAAAAAATGTTTTTTATTGCTTTCAGTAGCTTGAGTTGAATTCTGTGACATTGTGTATGACTGCTAAACTAAAACATGCAATGGAGTTCGACGTGGATTTCACTGTCAAATACATCCTTGTCTGTAGACCTTGTTTCAAAAGTTAAAGTTCTAGGTCTGAGATTAATTTTTATTAATTAATACACTGGCAAAAAATACCTGATATTACTACTAGTATATCCCCCCACTTCCTTGCGGTCATATAGAATACTTTTTTTTTTTTTAATGAGTAACTCATGTCTGTGCCTAAGAGCCGATCGCTTTAAAAACGCATAGGTACAACTCGTTGTCAATGTCAGTCAGCTCAGCTGTCATAGCTATGTAAGTAAGTTGTCATTGTCAAACGAATATACTTCGCTTTCGCTACTTTGCATTGCACAAAATAATATTTTTCGCTATAAAAGTAGATAATTTCTAATTGTGGGGCGGATGGCTGCTATCTGATCCGAAAACGCCTACCTACTAAACTATATATCGTTATCATGGCTATGTCCAAAGGTTTTAAAGTATTAGAAAAATCGTCTCCGCCTAATCCCTACAGTATAATCTTACAGCATAGAAATAAAGATTCCTCGCTACTTTTCGAATCACAAGCAGTCGTATCACTTTCATCACAAGAAACTGAAACGTTAAGAAAACAATACCACAAAATCGCAGATGCCTACGGGTGTTTAGGTGTTCTACAACTAAATTCTGGTGAAAGCTGTTTGCTGTACCTAGTACTCGTCACAGGATGCTGCTCCGTGGGCAAGGTAGGCGACGTTGAGGTCTTCAAAATTACTCAAACTCAATTTCTGCCTCTGTTTTACCAGTCTCAAGGAGAAGACAAAGTAGGAGAGGTAAGGAAGTTATTGAATTCTGGGACATTTTACTTTTCTTGGAATTCTGGAAAATCTATCGACAACCTATTTGATTTAACTTTATGTTCTCAAAGAAAGAGTAAAGGTGCAGCTCCTGACAACAGATTCTTTTGGAATAGAACTCTGTTCATACATTTAATTAGATATGGTATTGATTGCGAAGATTGGCTCACTAGGGCTATGTGTGGGTCAGTTGAAATTCGCACGATTTACGTAGGCCACCGCCAGGCTCGAGCAGTGCTAGTCTCCAGACTCAGTTGTGAACGCGCTGGTACTAGATTCAATGTCAGAGGTTGTAATGATGATGGCAATGTTGCTAATTTTGTTGAGACTGAGCAATCAATTTATATTGATGATTCTGTTACCTCCTACATACAAACCCGAGGCTCTGTGCCTTTGTTTTGGGAGCAGCCTGGCATTCAAGTTGGATCTCACAAAGTGAAAATGTCAAGAGGATATGACGCATCTACCAGTGCCTGTGACAGGCACTTCTCACAGTTGAAACGCAACTATGGCAATGTGATTGTGGTCAATTTACTAGGATCTAGTATGATTGGTGGCAGTGAAGGAGAGGCAACTCTGAGCAATGCTTTTCAGAAACATCTCAATGATTCTGCTCATTCTGATATAACTCAAATCATATTTGACTACCACCAAGAAGTGAGAGCCTCTCATATAGAAAATACATTAAGCAAGTTCAAAAAAATTGTAGAGAAATATTATGATGAACTTGGTATCTTCAGTGCCAAGGGATCTGACATATATAATATACAAAAAGGAGTACTCAGAACCAACTGTCTTGACTGCTTAGACAGAACAAATTCTATACAGACATTCATAGGCATAGAAATGCTAGCCATTCAAATTATGTTGCTGCAATGTGTTGACAAAAAGCAAAATGTTACGAGATTTGAAGAAGTTTTCAAGCAAATGTGGGTAAACCATGGAAATGAAATTTCTAAAATTTATGCTGGTATGCAGAGCTATACAAGGAGGCTCTAAACTTATTGATGGAGCTCGATCTGCTGCACGCACCATACAAAATAATTTATTGGACAACTCCAAGCAAGAAAGCCATTGATATTCTTTTACTGGGTTCAACATTAAATTCAGAACTTTCTGATCGTACAAGAATACTACTACCCTCTAATATACTACACACATCAACTCCAGTGCTGAGAGAAATGGTGCGTAGATGTAATGAATACACACAGCCATCCAGCATCCGAATCACTATTGGAACTTATAATGTGAACGGAGGTAAGCACTTCAGAAGTTTGGCTTACAAAGATGTTTCCTTGGCTGATTGGTTGTTGGATTGTCCTAATTCAGCTTTAGTGAACACTGTTAATTTAAAAGATCATCCTTCTGATATTTTTGCTATTGGCTTTGAGGAAATAGTTGACCTGAATGCCAGTAATATTATGGCTGCAAGTTCAGACAATGCCAAAGCATGGAGTGAAGAGCTAGAAAAAGTTTTGTGTCGAGATGCTCCCTATACCCTGCTCTCCAGTCATCAGCTTGTGGGTGTGTGCTTGTTCATTTTTGTAAGAAAAGATCTGATTCCTCATATAAGAGATGTAGCTTTAGATTCTGTGAAAACAGGATTGGGTGGCACCACTGGTAACAAAGGAGCTGTAGGTATCCGTATGGTTATATACGGGACATCACTATGTTTTGTGTGCGCTCATTTTGCAGCAGGCCAAAGCCAGGTGGCTGAGCGCAATGCAGATTATACTGAGATAACAAGAAAAATTGCATTTCCTATGGGAAGATCTCTATATTGTCATGACTATGTCTTCTGGTGTGGCGATTTTAACTATCGCATAGATCTCGACAAAGATGAAGTGCGTTTGCTAGTCTCGCAAAATAATATGCAGAGGCTCTTAGAACAAGACCAACTCAATCAACAAAAGGCTTTAGGGTTGGTTTTCAAGAACTGTTTTGAGGGAGAGATTACATTCCTACCCACATACAAATATGACCTTTTTAGTGATGACTATGACACTAGTGAGAAGTGTCGGGCGCCGGCTTGGACTGACCGAGTTCTATGGCGAAGCAGAAAACACAATATAGATCCAGAATGTACATCTGAGTTAGCTGCAGGAAAATTACTGCATTATGGCAGGGCAGAATTGAAACAAAGTGATCATAGGCCTGTTATAGCCATCCTAGAAATAGAAGTATTACAAGTGAGTTACACAAAATGCATGGAAGTTTTTTACGAAGTCGTCCAAGACCTCGGTCCTCCTGATGCGAGTATTATTGTACAACCTGTGGAGGAAATCAATAGTGAAGAGTCTGTCTTCGACGACAATATTATGTCTGCTGTGTTGCAAGAACTGGCGACTATTGGAGAAGTCACACTCGTACGATTTATAGATGAACAAACACTAAGCATAACATTCAGAGAAGGACAGAACGCATTGGCAGCGGCACCAGATGGGCCAGATTATCAGTTTGTTCGATCCCACTAGCTATCACACTGAAATCGCCTGACTGGCTCGAGATCGTTCGGTCTGAAATAGCCTTGTGTTCGAATAATACTGTGCCGTTGTTTGGGGAGGTTCAGCAGGAGCGTCCGCTGAGGTCGGCGCCGCCGACGCCGCGCCGCCAGCAGCCAGGCCGGCCGCCAGCACCGTCGCCGACACCGCTGGTGCCGGCGCGGGCGCCTGCTGCCAGCCCGGCGCGGCCTCCGCCGCCCAGACCAGCACCGTTGCCGCCCGATTCTGGTAAGGCTGAGGGTCAGCCGCCGATAGCCTCGCCGCCGGCAGGCAACGGCATGCCGCCGCCGGCGCGCCGCCGCCGCCCCCTCCCGGCCCGCCGCCCCTCCGGCCCGCCGCCCCCCTCCGGCCCGCCGCCCCCCTCCGGCCCGCCACCCCCTGTACCCGCGCGTCAGGGCGCTCCGCCCCCGTTGCCGGCACGTCCGCGACCCACTTCGTAATCGATTCGTAGTCAATTCATTTACATTTACATACTTAATAACTTGATAACAATGAAAGCAGCAGGCTGTTTATTACTTATTTATTATGGAAATATATTTATTGCTTTTGAAGATATTTAATTCAAAGTAATTCCTATACTTACTTACTATACTCAAGTCAAGATTGCAATACAAAAATTAAAAATGTGTTATATTATGCAATATATTCACGAGAAATAGGAATAGGATGTTGTTAATCATATGAATTATATTAGGTTTTCACGGTAATTTTGTAATGTGACGAACAAGTAGCCAAATAGAAACCGGCTTTTTCATAAGTTTAATTTCGAGTAATATTTATTCGTAAGTTTTCTGTGTATGCAATCAAATACGTAGTTGTAACATTTTTGAAGTTATTGGTGTTGTTGGTAAACCTTGATCATTTGATTGCCGGACCGTGGTCGGAGCTTTATCTACGAATACCACCTATCACGATTAAAATGCTTTTGTACAAAAGTCACTTAAGCCCGAACTACACGCACACGTGGGTTATTTACCGTCACATACAGAGAAACCTGATCCCCCTTCGATGATTCTGTGTGGGTCGGGTTTCTCTGCATCTAACTACGTCGAATTCGGCGAATCGGAGCCCATACATTTTACATAGGAGCTACCTTGTTTTGAAGCGGTGGTGGCTGAATGGTAGGGCGCCTGTCTGTGGCTGCAAATATCTCAGATTCAAATCCTGCCCGTGCTATGTGAGTTTGTATACCAATCTGACTTATGTGTTAGTTTTCATCGAACACCGTTTGCTTCCGGTAAAGGAAAACATGTTATACATACTAGTTGATGATTATTAGCTAGTGTGTGAAATGGAGAAGGCAATGGCAAACCACTCCATCAACATTGCCAAGGTAGTCGTTGTGTGTGTTTCATTCCATATAATGACCACGACCCTCAGTCATTCATGAGGAATACGACTGAACAAAGGAGAGACTTGTGCAGAGCTACATTATACCCACGTTTACGGCATACGTAGCGCACGTGTGAATAATGTAGTTCGGGCTTTATACTTGTCTTGTTGCAAACTGCAATAACATCGAAATCATTGCTAGTATAGTATGCATTGCTTATATACGAATGTTGTAAATATAGTGTGCTCGTGTAATACATATTGCATTGTATTCAAAATAGGTAATGTCTAGAACCAATTCAAGAATGCATTTTTCCTTGTTTTCCGTATGAGGGCTGTGTCGTATTTAATTTTTTTTTATTTAACTGTTTTGTACATCATTTACAATTATTCATATAAGTTATATTTGCTAATAAGTTAGGTGCTAGAAATTTTATTGTATTAACCCTCTGTATGCCATGACTAGAGATGGGCGGTCAGTAAATACTAAATAGTATTTACTGGGTAAGAATGATAAATATGAGTATTTATCCGTTTTTACTCATTCTTACTGAGTATTTATCCAAAAGCATGAGTATAAACTTTTGTATGCAATGGAGCCCTAATTTAATACTTTATTTAAGTTAACATTTAATTTTTAGCACTGAAAATGGGATCATCAGAAAAATTAATGTTCTTTTCAGGTAAAAATAAAAGGTTAACTTGAATGTAAAAATTCTTAGTAGGTACTGGCAGTGATACATTAATTGTTCTCGTCGGGTTAGAATAAAAGGTTAACTACTTAAACATTACAATTCTATTACTAGCTTACTTTTTATGAAAACGGCAAAAGCTACGCAAAAACTGTCAAAGATCAATAGTTATTCATTAAATTCTTTATATCTATTGCCTTCGGATGCATGTTGATAGGACTTATAGTTTACAAAATATGCCCATGCTACAAGAATGTTTTTTTTTAATGCGAACTTTTACTATTACTGCACGGTCTTGGTAGAATTTCGTATTTAATATCACGGACAGCATTCAATTTCTGATATAGTGGTCCCAGACTTCGTGTCGACATATGTTACCATCGCCAACAAAGTTTAAAAAGAAAAAATACAAAATGATTTATTCAGTAAAAACAGATTTTACATTCCAACGATCCATTCAGATTGTACCCAAAAAGTGTTCCGCCACTTTTACGGCCATGAAGTAATAGTAAAAGTTTGTATTTAAAGAAAAAAAATATTTTAGCATGGGTATATTTTGTAAACTGTAAGTCCTATCAAGTCCTTATTCACGAAAAGGCTTTAGTACCGTAGACCACATACATACGCTGCGGCAGATTATACAGAAGACTGCGGAGTATAATCAGCCATTATGCTTGGCGTTTGTGGACTACGAGAAAGCCTTCGATTCGATCGAGACCTGGGCTGTGCTACAGTCTCTCCAAGCGGTGTCAAATTGACTATCGATATATAGAAGCGCTGAAGTGTTTGTATGAAAACGCCACCACGTCGGTCCGTCTCCAGGATCAAGGCTCGAAACCTATCCAGTTGCAGCGAGGGGTGAGACAGGGAGACGTGATATCTCCGAAACTGTTCACTGCCGCCCTGGAAGATGTTTTCAAGCTTCTGGACTGGAGCTGACTCGGTATCAATATTAATGGCGAGTACATCACTCACCTTGGATTCGCTGACGATATCGTAGTCATTGCTGAGACCTTGAAGACCTAGGCACAGTGCTCGATGGCCTCTGTAGAGCCTCTCAACAAGTGGGTCTAAAAATGAACATGGACAAGACGAAAATTATGTTTAATATCCGTGTCGCATCCACTCCTCTGAAGGTTGGAGACTCTACACTCGAAGTTGTTGACAATTATGTATACCTGGGACAAACAGTTCAGTTAGTTAAGTCCAACTTTGAGAAAGAGGTCAATCGTCGAATCCAACTCGGCTGGGCAGCGTTCGGGAAGCTTCGCGATATCTTCTCGTCCAAAATACCGCAGTGTCTCAAGACTAAGGTCTTTGACCAATGTGTGTTGCCAGTAATGACATAAGGAACAGAGACGTGGTCGCTTACTATGGGCCTCATAAGAAGGCTCAAGGTCACCCAAAGGGCGATGGAGCGCGCTATGCTCGGAGTTTCCCTGCGTGATCGAATCGGAAATGAGGAGATCCGTATGAAAACTAAAGTAACCGACATAGCCCGCAGAATCGCCAAACTTAAGTGGCAGTGGGCGGGGCACATAGCTCGTAGAACAGATAGCCGTTGGGGTAGAAAAGTTCTCGAGTGGCGACCACGAACCGGAAAACGTAGTGTTGGCAGGCCTCCCACTCGGTGGACCGACGACCTGGTGACGGTCGCGGGACGCGCATGGATGCGGGCAGCGCAGGACCGGCATTGTGGTAATCCTTGGGGGAGGCCTTTGTCCAGCAGTGGACGTCTTTCAGCTGAGAGAGAGAACTCCTATCAACATACCTCCAAAGGCAATATTATAGAGAATTTAATGAAGAACTTATTGGTCTTCGACAGTTTTTGCGTAGCTTTTACCGTTTTCATAAAAAATAGAAAAACCACGATTTGGGATATAAAATGGGGAGGGAAAGGGGGGGAAACAATCATTTCTCGACGTGTTTCCATATCAATATTAAAATACATATATGAAAGTTACATTTATGCAAGTTTTATGCTTTCTTTCGGATAGGACCATAAAATCGATTTTTTTTTTTAGGCAAGGAGCCGTACTAAAAGGTTAACTGAAACATTAAAATTCTAAAGTACTAGCCGCGGTACATTTATTGATCTCGTCGGGTTAGAATAAAAGGTTAACTATAAACTTGTTAAGGTTAAGTCCAGTCCTTCAATAACTATCGCTGTGCACTTTCTAGGACTGGTGAGAGAAACCAACTGTCTGATTTTCAAAGTGAGGTACCTACGCGTGTTGTTACAAGTAACAATGAAAACCGGCCTGGAGTGCGAGTCGGACTCGCGCACGAAGGGTCCTATCCTATACCATTATCTATACAACATTAAAAAATATAGCAAAAAACGGCAATAAAAAACAAAAACACGTTTGTTGTAAAAATAGAATTTGGGGGGCTCCCCCCCCAAATTTATTTTATTATGTTTTTTTAGTATTTGTTGTTATAGCGACAACAGAAACACATCGTCTGTGAAAATTTCAACTGTCAAGCCTTATCACAGTTCATGAGATACAGCCTGGTAACAGACAGACGGACGGACAGACGGACAGCGGAGTCTTAGTAATGGGTCCCGTTTTTACTCTTTGAGTACGGAACGCCCTAAAAAAACACTATCCTACTACCACATGAGTAGTTAAAAAGGGTAATCCTACAGAACCCGATTATTGAACAGAATTTGTGGATTTAGAATAAATGCATTGCAATTTTTGGTCACTTTTTTCATTAAGTACTTATTAATTAATCACCCCAATAAGTTCTATATCCTTTATAATTTTGTAAATTTACAGTTTCCAATTCAATTTATGAGACTAACTCATTAAAAAATATTTACTGTCGATTAAGGATAAAAACTCAGTAGAAATGGGTATTTATGAGTATTTACTCATCCTTAGATAAATACTCAGTCCTTAACCCATCTCTAGACATGACACATGTTATCCCCCAAAACAAAATTATAGAGCATACATTTTCTATTGTGTCTGCAAAACTTTAACACTAACACCACGGTATATTATACACCCCGGGTTCGTTTCTCAATTTGGACAACTGTAAGTACACAAATATCGCAATCCCATGTCTATACGTAAATGGTTTTTAATATGTCATTAAGATTTTAGATGATTTTTTATTAGATCTCGGATGATCTTTATTTAAGAGATTTGATTTAAATTATTCTTGTATTTTTTATATTTTAATATAAGATTTGTTTTATTATCTATTATACTACAATATGTACTTGTTGTTTATTGTTGGTACCACTTACCTACTTACTTTTCATATTCTCCTTTCAATGTTCCTAAGGTACCTGATTATTTTCATGAATTTTACAAAATGCAATTAGAATAGTAAATATCAAATCCATTTAGCATTATATCAGTAGTAAATTACCTTAAGCACAGTGGCACCCTTATATTGTTTGAAGAAAAGGTGATGTATCATATGCAAATATTTGTTTTACAATGGTAGACAAATAACACTATCAGACAGTACTTGTTTACGTTCATTAATTTATCCAAACATTCCCAAAAACATTTTTTTTTTATTATTATTTGTTTCAAAAGGCCACTACACTTAAGGTATTATAGCTCTTTATAAAAAAATAGCATAGTAGGTACTAAGTAGAATGTTTTGTTATGGGTGTTGCATTGTTCCAAAAAAAATTGAGGCACCATATATAAATGGCCAGTGTTCTATGTTACTATTATTGCTATAAAATATAGAAATGTTTACAGCATTATATATATGGTTTCATTTACATCCTGTTTGCTCACTCCCCGTGGTCCATTGGTAAATAGATTTTGAAGCCACCTAGGTTTCTTAGCTCCACCTATTAAACAATAATAAAATTCTATCCATTCAATTGTAACTACGTTCGCTGTGTTCTCATGCACTCTTCAATGTACTATTCACATGGTCATTGGATACATGTCTCAGTAATGGTTAATTTATTATTGGGTACTTTAGTATTGAGTGATAAAGATTTTAGATTAAAAATATAATTGAAACAGAAATTTATCTTTGCGCACCTTTTATTAGCATCTAATTACAGTGATGTGGTATTTGCATAACACAGAAAATCTAATACATAAATTCTTAAATAAAATCAATTACTGTTTTTAGAGGGAATGCATGGCCGTAAAGCAGTGTGGCCTATTCCGAGTAAGACCAACAATGCAGAGAGCCATGGTCAAGCGGTACAGGATTCCGTCCACTGGGCCACCTTTCAGGAAAACGGGAACATCATCTTCTTTCTAAAATGCAGATTTAAAGTTTTGTATTCGTTACAGTAATGAGAAAGTAAGTAATCATGGGGTAAAAGCTGTGCAAAAACTAATGCACCACATTACAAGACTGTTTAGGGAAATGGCATTTAGAAACTTGGGTACATTATGGACCTCAACACAAATGATACTTAAATAAATTAAATATACACAGACTGTATGCCATTCAAGTAACAGTAAATATTAAGTATACCTGGAACTGTGCTTGTTGCTTGCGGATAGATTCTGGGACAGGAGAGTATGGTGTGTTTGTTCCCGGAACAAGCTTTCTGGCACCAGGAGCGACACAGGCTTCAGTTACCGTCGATAGTTGAGCAGTGTTGTACTGAATTGTAGGAGGGTCCACTCGTTGCAGTGCAATAGGTGCCTGCAGACAAAATTAACAAGCTTAGTTTAGAGACATTAAATAAATGGCCCGGGCTCGTTTCACATGCGCTAGCATCATTGCACATCAGTTATTGTATCAATGACGGAGAGATAGCTATGAACAATGATTTATAAAGTCAGCTGGCCAGTAGGTACCTAGATGTATACAGCTAGCAGTAGTTTTGATTTTTTCAAAATAGTACCCTGCTTATATCTGAAGCGTTGATCACTCTTGAACTACACAAGTAAGAAAGAAACTCACAAGTTTTTGACAGAAAAAGAAGGAAATTTGTTGAAAATTAGATAAGAAGGATAACAAAGTTAGAACTTAAAATTATATCATACAACAGGAAATAGGGGGGTCTGCAAATTTGCCATAGCTGCAACCAGCCTTTGGTAACCAGTAGCTCTACTAAATTGAGTGATAAGAATGTTTAATTTTACTAGATATATAGTAATCGAAGGCAAATTTGCAAAGTGCCTGAAAAACGCGAGCTATTACGAAACAAGTAGTGCGACCCTGCCCTGCCCCCCTCTCAATGGATCGTTCATAAGTAGGTATTTACATTTGACAAGTTATTTTTTATAAATGTTTTATTATGATCTTACATCTGTTACTTGCTGAAAAAAAATGCTTCTGTGCTTTGTTTCTACGAAAAATATGAATATTATAAATGATTATAGCGCTATTTAATGAACTAATCACATTAAAAATCACTCGCTTTGATAGAAAATATGTATTTGCACTTTTGAACGTTCTGTCAGATTCATTAGACACTTTCTGATTCTGAACGAATATATTATAAGAAATAAAAATAGTTCATTTTCTTCATCACAATTATATATTTTTATAGTCTTTTTATCTCGTCTCGTCTGGCTTGGTCAAGCAAGGCTCGGCCTTTTATAGAAAAAAGCTTGGCCTAGGTAGACCTAGGCCTCACTGGACCTTTTTTAACTTCTGGCGCATGTTTTTGAACGAAATCCGACCGCCATTTTCGACATTATTTTTGACATTTCTCTTTGAGTTGAGCACGTTTTCAAGAGGTACGATTTTCCAACGAATTTGCTGAAAATCAATGATTATAATCTGAATTTCACATTTTGAGTTAATTATTATACTGACACTTTATTGTGGTTATGTGTAGTGCCAAATGTGTAGTTTCGTTGTTCGAAATTTAAAATCCGCGTGGCGTGTCATTCCCATCAGTCAGCGATCGTCATTTTTTTAAATAAAATACCATCCTCGTGGATATAATGTCCATCAAAAAATTCATAAATGTTAATTTATAAATAACACTTTCAGCTCACAATGCAGATCTTCGTGAAAACACTAACAGGGAAGACCATCACCCTTGAGGTCGAAGCTTCCGATACCATCGAAAATGTAAAAGCGAAAATTCAAGATAAGGAAGGTATTCCTCCGGACCAGCAGCGACTGATCTTCGCTGGCAAACAATTGGAAGATGGCCGCACTTTGTCAGACTATAACATTCAGAAGGAATCCACTTTGCACTTGGTGTTGAGATTGAGAGGAGGTAACCCAATAACATATTGTTACTTTACG